>JAAOMT010000591.1:287388-380739 GCA_016748015.1 Geosiphon pyriformis | reverse complement strand
GTTTCGAGGTACTGGAAAATTTTTCACTTTGTCTATTTTTGATGGATCTGGTTTTATTCCATCTTTTTCAACTACGTGTTCTAAAAATGCTAGCTCATTTTTCTCAAAGAAACATTTTTTTAGATTTAGTTTAAGTCCAGCGTGTCTCAATCTCTCAAAAACTTGTTGTAAATGTTGGAGATGATCTGTGAATTTTGACAAGAAAACATTTGTATCATCCAAGTAGACAACAACGGATTGCCACAGGATTCTGGAGTAAATTATGTCCATTAGTCTTTGAAATGTCGCAGGAGCGTTTGTTAATCCAAATGGCATTATATTGAATTCATAATTGCCATTTTGTGTTGTGAATGCTGTTTTATGTCTGTCCTTTGGGTCCATTTCCACTTGCCAGTACCCACTGGTCAAGTCCAATGTAGAAAACCATTTTGCTCCTCCAAAAACGTCAAAGATTTCGTCAATTAATGGTATTGGGTATGAGTCTTTAGTTGTTTTGCTGTTTAGTTTGCAATAGTTGACACAAATTCTAATTTTTCCATTCTTTTTCTTTACTAAAACAACTGGTGAGGACCATGGGCTCATTAATGGTTGTATTATTCCTTTTTCCAACATGCTTTGGACTTCTTCTCTGATAAAATTATGCTCCATTGGTGAGACATGGTAAGCACATTGTTTTTCAGGTCTGGCGTCTCCAGTGGGGATTTGGTGTTGAACCAAGTTGGTTCTTCCAAATTCGCTATTTCGTGAAAATATATCAGAGTATTTTAAAATTAATGCTTTTAATTGTCGCTGTTAGTCAGAATTCATTGTTCCAATGTTTAATTTGGCCAATTCTTTTGGTGTAAATTGATAACATTCTAACAGTTGTTGGCAATTTATTGAAGTGAGTTCACAGTAGAGGGCAATTTCTGGGAAATTTAGAATTTCTTGTGGTGTTGACGCGTTTTCTAGCTCTGTTCCGAGGTATCCAATGATGGTATCTTCCGGAATGTAGATGGGTTCTTCTGTGGTGTTTGCGATAGGAATTTTTATCCATTGAGCTTTATCAGCTGGAATAAAAAGGTTAGTAAGTCCTATAAGAAACTGTTGGCAAGTTTCTGGGTAGGGCTCAAATATTAGGTCTTTTTCTTTAATTGTCCTTTTTATTCTTATTTCTGATTTTCCATATGGTAGGAGTGTGATGAACTGCTCATTTTTAATTACTTTGCTTTTTTCCTCTATTGTTTCAGCAAAATTCACTTCAATTCCTTTTCCTGTTAATCCGAAACCAAAAGTTCTTCTTATTGTTTGTGACAATTCCTCACAATTTTCCACTGGCACAAATTTCCCAATTTTTACCAATGGTAGAAAAATTGCTTGTGCAATCTTTTCCTTAGATTCAATGGTATAAGGCTTTTCTGAATTGTTCTGTAGCAAAACCATCAAATTTCCAGTGTATCTGGAGTCAATTATTCCTCCTTGAACGCTTATTCCTTTTTTCACGAGGCTTAATTGTGATGCTATTTGAACCATTATTCCTGGCAGAATTTTAACCGCTATTTTTAGGTCAATTTTGGTGATGCTCCTAAGTGGTAACATTGTGGATTGGTCTTCCGGATAACGTAGATCAAATCTGGCATCAGTTAGATGGGCTCTTTCAGGTATTATTCCTAAGTGCCCATTGTCAAAGTATTGGATGTCAGTCACCTGTTCTAGGTTGGTATAGGCTACAAATTTTTCTGACTTGGAACTGTCAGGTGAGTCTTGTTGATTTATTGATTGATTTTGAGACTGCTGATTCTCAATTTCCATTTTTTTTTCTAAGTCCCTTTCATCTTGACACTCTTCACAGCACTGATTTTGGCATGGAATGAGACAGTTTTTACAGAGGTAAGTGTTGATTTGGGTGAGATATTGTTCTTGCTTTTGTCGAGTGGGGCATAGTTGTTGGTAGTAGTCCTGGAATTCGTCCACTGGGTCAAACATGTTGTAGCTGGTGACTTCATTAGCTACTTCGGCTGACTCTTTCCAATGTCGTATTTCTTCGGCAGTTCCTCCTCTTACTTTGGCTTGTGTGGTGTTGTACAACTCGTTCTTGTCGTGTGAGTAGTGCTGTAGTCTTTTTAACACTCTGTTGAATGCTGCTTCGAATGGCATTCCTCCTCTTACCCAGTTACAGATGAGGATTGTGTATTGGCAAGTTGCGTCACACGTTCCTCTTCTGCCTGATATGTCGTTCCAGTCGCATCCTCTTGATAACGGTTCTTCACAAGTGAGACATAGTTCCTCGTCCCATTTTCCATGTCTTTCTGGATAACTGTATTTTTCTTTGTTACAACGGTTACAATAGTAGTGGGTGAGGTTTCTTGGGTCTTTGTCCAGTGTGCTGTACGCAGTCATAGACAAGAGTTTTTTCTTGCAAACCGAGCATTCTAGCTTTGGTTTGCGTCACTGGTAGTTTCTTTGTGAACTTACCTGGTTCCATTCAGATCTTTTTTCACTGGTCCACATTGGTACGGCTGGTAGTACTGGATTTTCCTCAAATTCGAAGATAGGTCTTTGGTTGGCACTGGGTTTTTGGAAGTGGCCATAGGTAGCTGGAATTTTGGCCTGGTGGCCATTATAATTGATCAGAAGCTCTTGGGTGGTCCAGTCTAGAGTGGCATTGGCTTTTGTTAGCCAGTCATTCCTTACTAATGCTTGATATTATGTAGTGTCCATTACTAATACTTTTGTAGGTATTACTATGCCATTAATTTCGAAAGAGAATGAGTCGATTTCGCCATGAGGCAGCTTTGTACTTCCATCGGCTGTTATGATTTGGGACGTCACAGCATGATCAACTTTGAAACCCAGTTGGTTTACTAGTTGAAGCGTTATGATGCTTCCAGTGGATCCACTGTCTAAGATAAGTTTGATTGGGGTATTGTTTACAGTGACTTCCGTATACATAGCAGTGATTGGGCATTTTTTGTCCAATGCTGCTCCACTGAATATAGCCTTGTTTTCCTCTAATTCAAAAGGAAAAATAGCTGCGAGGCTGCTATCTTTAGTGGCAACTGCTGGTAGTATTGTCTGGCTCAATTTGTTGGAGGAATTCTTGGTTCTGTTTATGTTTCTACTGTCATTATTTCCGATGATCAGTTTTTCTGGTATATTAAAGTAAGTTTGTTGATAATTTTGGTAGTTTAGATTGGTTTGCTGATTGGTTTTGGCGTGGTTTGGATTTCTCTGGACCAATGTGTTCTGGTTCCACATGGGCTGATTTCGGGCCTTAGGACATCAATTTGGGTTGGCTATCATGGGCTGTTGCTGGTAAGCTCCTTGATTTTGATACGTGGTGGGATATTGGCATGGTATTGGTGTATACTGGTTTCTGGGCATTTGGGGTGGCGTGTAGTAATTATTTTCGCGTGCTTCCTGCATCATTCGCATTCGACATTGACTAATCAAATGTCCTACGCATTTGCAAAAATGGCAGGCACGCGTTTCTGTTCTGAATTCCTGGTACGATGAGCAATTATTTCGACTGTCACTGACTTCCTGGCTGCATCTTTGGGGTGGTTGGTATGTATTTTTTCTTGGATCTGGGATGAGGCAACTTTCTATTTTCTTAGAGAGTTTCTTCCCTAATTGTATTACTCTTTTCTCTAATGTTTCTGTCTTATTTTCTTTTATTACTATGTTAACTATTTGACTATGGTTAGCTTTTTTTTCAACTGATTCAAGGGCTCTGGTGAGCATAATGGCTTCTGGTAAGGAATTAGGGTGGGCAGAGCATATTCTTCCTAAAATGCTGCTTTTTAATCTTCTAATAAACTGATTTAAAACCTGAGGATCAGTGTAGTATCTTTGTTTAATCGCTTCAATCTGACGGTAAATTCGATTGAATCGAGCAAGGTATTGGGTGACAGTTTCACCAGTATTTTGCTTGATAGTATTGAATTCGTTCTGTAGTTGGATTACGGTGTTTGGGTTGCTAAAATACTCCAGAAGTGCATTTTTAAATTCAGCGAAGCTCGTGGGTTTTGTTTCCAGGCTTTGATACCACGAGTCGGCTGTGCTTTTCAGGAAAAAAGGTAATGTTTGAATTGCTCTTTGGTCATTTCAGTTATTTGCCTGGATGGCTTTTTGTGCTTCTCTAAGCCATGTGTGCACGTCCATTTCTTCTTCCTCTCCTGAGAAATCTGTTAGTCTTACAATGTATGGTGTGGTCATTTTGTTGCCATTTTCTACTGGTGGGCTTATTGGTCTAAGAGAAAGTGGGATGATATTTCCTTGAACATTCCTAAAGGTAGCTTCCCTTATATCCAGTTCTTCCTCTTGATCATGAGTTTCTTGGTTTCTGGACTGGCTGCTTGTTCCAGTGACTGGTCTTGTGATTGTTTTTTCACTGGTCTCTTTTTTGGATTCCGATTCAGACTCCTCTTCACGGTTTTCAAACCCCGTTCTAAATTTTGGCTGAAAAAGAGGGTTTTGGAATAGTGATGAATATCCTCCTGTAATTGGTATGTCTCTCCAGTTACGTTGTTTAATTTTATCAGTATAACTAGAAGTTCTTGGCGTTTGTGGAGTTGATGTTGATGATGATGCAGCTCCTAATGGAATTTGTATCTTATTTTCTGGTGAAAAATGGTATGATTTATCTTCTGGTGAATAAATACGTTGTTTCTTTATTGATTGAGTAACAGTTTTCTTTGGTGTTTGAGCTAGTGTTCTTAGTTTTTGCTGGTTACTTTCTTGATTAGTTTCTAAATTTTCTTTGGTTTTGTTGGTGCATTCCCTAATGTTTCCTGTGGATATTGGAAAATTTTTGTTGGCATATTGCTCAATTTCTCAATGGATTTTGACAATAGTTGCGGCTATTACTGCTACTTCTTTTGTAGTGTATTGTGATAATTCTCTATATAATCCAAGTTTTGTGTCATGTGGTTCTTTTTCTTTTCCTATATGATAATTTATTCTGGCATTGATATAATAAGTGAGAGCAGATTCTGCTGGACAACACTCTTCTGGTAATCCAAGATCACTTTGATTTTGTGTGTAAATAGCATGGCAGAATTCAAGAACAGTAAGATTAGGGGTTTTTGTCGCCACTTTTGTCTCTTCCTTTTTAGCAATAAATTATTGCTAATTATTATTTCCTTTTTGATTTTCTTTTCTTGTAGGATTCACCAAATGTTATGGAATAGTTTTTTTGTTATATTTAATTGCTGATATCTTGTTTTAATTGCAATCAGTCTTTCGTGAGTTCCTCAATTCTATTTGTGTGATAATGTCACTGTTATACTGAAGGCTTTCTTTTTAATGTTGCAATGTAAGTTATTCTTCAATTCCTGATTGTTGTGTGTGTTTATGTACTCCTTTTCAGAGGCTGAACTGAAATCTACCCACTATCTGGGGTCTTCTCTGAGGCTATCCTTGCAATTGTCTGATGTGTTTCTCTAATCTAAAAACACAGAATGTTAATGGTTTTTAGCGCTTTTTCTAATTCTTACAATAAAGCTTTTATCAATTAGTAACAACGTAAATAATCTTGATCAAGGATTATTCTTCCAAGAGATTCAGTTGATGAATGATAGTTTCATTCAATAAATAATACAAGTAAGTTTCTTAATACTTTGGGTTGTGATAATTCAGTTTTAAATATTCTTTTCATTTCTTTTTGATTTAAAGATTTCTTGGGATATTTAATTTGAAAGTATGATTTAAAGTGGAGTTTGTTGGATAAAATGGGATCTATTGCTTGATAAGTTATGATTTTTATTACTTGATTTCTTTTCCTAATATTAAAACTACTGTATATATACATGTTTGTAGTTCTACAAGAAAACACATTATAATACTTTCTTTTTGATATTTCAACCTGGTGTTTGCTGCTATTACCAGTTGGTATTGGCTGCTATTGTGAACTGGTGCTTGTCACTATCACGAAATGGTGTTTGCTACTATGTTAATCATTACCTTTCTAAGATTATTACTGCACTATATTATGATTAAATAGTTTGTATTATTTTTATGATTCTTTTTGCTAAATTCTTAAACCATAACAACACCTTCAGAAATTACCAATCACATTATCAATTGAGCACCAAGTTATGGGTTTGTTATTTGATTTGAGATCCCAAATAATCATCTGTAACATTTGGTGCTTTCTGTGAGGTATAATTCTACAGAGAACCAGCACCAACAACAACTATCTAAAAGTGGCAGAATTAGAAATCATAGGAACAAACCATTTAGGATTTGCCAAATTCTTATTTCAACAGTACAGCCAACAATTGAGCTTAACCAACAACCATTATCCAGCAGAATTCACTTTCAATTTTTATGTTAATGAAAAGATTACAGACTGTCTAGAAGGAACAGTTAACATCGAATCAGCAAGAGAAAACTTCTATACAGAATTATTTCAACACACCAGCTTACCAAGAAATCACAGTTTCATACCAATTATTAAGAAAATTAATAAAACCATTGAAAGATACCCACAACAACAATTCCCAATTATTTATGCAGACAAAGGAAAAGAAAGACTACAAACCCCAACAGTGATACCAAAAGGAATCCAACCACCTACTTGGAAGAAAATTAGAGTTGAATTACCAACAAACTTATCATATCACTATATACCTAGAAGCGCCATTAACATTTTATCAATAGACACATCCACATCAAATATGACATCAACATTTGGACAACTCCTATTTCAAAGTAAATAAAAGAAAACAGAGTTATTAGAGACTTATAGCAATTATTTTGAAGAATTTAAATAGCAATCAACTACCTCATTAGAATTTCAATCACCATTACCTCAACCAAATTTCAGAAATGCAAGTTCCTGGGAGATAACAGAATCAGAAGAAGAGGAAGAAAAAAAAGCCAAAGATCAAAAATTTACTTATCAGAACCTAATTCCAGAAATCTTGGACATTGAAACCCCAAACTTTCAGACTTAGCAAGATCCAAATTTAGAAAATTCAGAAATTGAAACTTCAAATTTTTAAACCCAGAAAAATCAGAATAATCCAAACCCCAACATTAATAATCAACAACACTTATCTCTGGTAATCATTATCAATTCACCACCAGTTACTCCACAACAACAGCAACTACCACAATTTTAAATTCAATTACTACTTCAATGACCACAACAACTAAACTTGAATCTAATAGTCTATGTTCCAATAGCAAAACTCGAAAAGTTTATTGGTGAAGAGGACAACACCCAAGTATGGCTGAACAATGTGAAAAAAGCCATTGCGGCCAATAAATGAAATGATGTCAGAGCCATACAAGTCATCCCTTATTTTCTCCAAAATACTGCCAATTCATGATATCAAAGCTTGGTTAACAAACCCCAAGATTTCAATGCATTCAAGCTTGCATTTCTACAATATTTCAGTAATAATAATAGTATTAACTGATTGGCAAACACTTTCACCACCATCAAGCAAGGAGAAAATGAAGCAGTTACTACTTACTTAGGACACTTTTATAAAAATCTGCACCAAATTCAGGCCATACAGGCTAATTATTTCACAGTGCCACAAATTTTGAATCAATTTATTAGAGGACTGCACAGTAGTATCCTCCAATACATATGTCCAATGCATCCAGCAGATCTTTAAGCTGCAGTTACAAATGTCAGAGATTTTGAAGCAGCTGAACTTGAGACAAATCACATTCAAGCCATAAATTTAGTAATGAACAGACCATCTAAATTGAATTTCAAATTAAAGCAATTCAGTAAATTAATCAATCAAAAATTAGAGGAATACTTAGCTAATACCAATCAAGCCATTTATCAACCTCCACAATGATGCAACAATCAGGAAAACAGAAGTCACTCTCAAAATCAGTCACATCCAGCATTATCCTCGACTAATCAACAATAGCAGTAGAAAACGCATACATGCCACTATTGTAGTAAACAAGAACATTTGCAATTTGAATGTTGAAAAAAAATAAGTAACCAGAGATCAACTAATCAGTATCAAAACTCCAATTGCCAACTACAAACTCAGAACTACATCAGTAATCAATCACCAGAACAATACCAATCTCAATTACATTACTCCTCAGTAACACAGCCAATTTATCAAATCCTAATGACATAGCAATTATATTTATCTTCAGTATATCAGACTTCAGCATCAATTTATCAACCAGCAACACTCATAATCTATTAACCACTGCAGCCACAAGTAATCTATCAGACACCAGTGATCTCAACTCCAAATTCCACTCAGGTGACATCAGGAAATCCCAAATTTAGAGTCACTCAAAACTGGAGATCAGTGATGGTTGTTCACCAACTGATTTTTAGCTCCTCAAACCAGCCATCAAGATTACGCCAGCAGAGTTTAGAAACCGAGTATACCCAAAACCCGAATTCCTAGAATTATTTAAGTCTCCTGGTAACTTCAGAAAACACCACATCCAACAAAACGGAATCTAACCACAAACAAACACTCATTAGCAACATACCTCTAGCCGCTGTTACTAACAACAAGTTACTTGCAGCTATCTTCCTGTTTGAACTTGAAGAACTGACATCTATGCTCTTGTTTAGGAAAGCCACACTTGAAGAAAAACCAATCACCACTATGTACACTGATGCCAAATTTAATAGACACTTTATCAAGCTTATTCTTGATAGTGGATCAGCAAGCAGCATTATCACATGACAACTCATGAATCAATTAGGTCACTGAGTTGATTGTGCTGCCAGCACATGAATTATCACTGCTGATGGAGTGACCAAAACTCTGATTAATGAAATTGATGACTTCTCTATTGAAATCAATAGCATCACAGTACCAACCAAAGTTCTGGTCATAGAAGCCATTCAGTACTAAGCCCTTGTTGATAATGACTGGCTGTCCAAAACAAATGCAATACTTGACTAGACAACACAAGAGTTGTAAATCAGTCAAAACAGCCAACACATACGAGTACCAGCAACGTGTGGCCATTTCAAACCCAGCACTGCAATGTGGCTACTTATCAATTTCAAGGAAGAGAAAAAGAAACCTACCTGAAAAACCTATCAAGTGTCATGAACTGATGAAGACCACAACAAACTACCACCAATACTCTTTTGGAATGACAATAGAAAAGGAAACCAAAAAAAAAACTTACCTGAAATACAGACTAAATCTGAGAAACTAACAATGGCTCAGACAAATTGCCAACCTGGGAATAGGAAGAAACCAACAAAGGGAAAGAAAAAAGAAAAAAAGAAGATCTACCTAAAAAAACTACCACCACAGAAAAAATAACTAGTGGCTGGAAAAGAGAATACTCACAGGAACTAATAAAAGAGCCGCCATATATACCTCTCAAATGCAAGGACTGTAGAAAGAAACTTTCCTCCATGGGAGCTTAGATCACATCTGACAAAGACTATTGGACAAGAACCCACTACTACTGTAAGCCATACTATAGAAAATGCTATGGCTACTCAAAGAAACAAGGAAAGTAAGACAATGAGTCATATCTCACTTGCAGCAAATGGTTACTCGATGAAGAAATGTGAAATAACATTCCTGGTCGAGGAAAAACATGTGACATTTTATGCCAGTATATGATTCTCATCAGTGACTGGGTAAGTCATAAAACATCTGTTACTGCTGCCTGGCACCAAGCAATCTTTTGCTTGGATGGCTACTTACATGACAATGTTACAGGTGATTATTTCTGGTGTTGGATTAAATAACAAACCCATAACTTAGTGTTCAAATCTAGTTGCAGTTGATAGTAATCTGAAGGTTTGTGTCTGAAAGATTTGTATCTGAAGAGTTTGATTGAGTTATTTGTATAATGAACAGAGATTCAATGATAATAGTTTTATTCATAGCTTCCCAAAACTGCAGTTTTGTCAATTTCTTTCTTAACTTAATGGCTGGTATTTCTCCTGGTAAGCTATCCTCAATCGAGTGTTCTACTCTTATTTCTGGGTTTTTTACCAGTCATGTTTATTCTGATGTTAGTACCCTGTGTGTTAATCCTCAATAGAGTTAGTAAACAACAATAAAATCAAAGCAAGAAATAAAGAAAATAAAATAAAATAAAGAAAAAAAAAAATAAGCCAAGACAATTTGCAAGTTAGTATTCCATCAATAGCCATGATCAAGAGCTATTGTTTCAGTGTGGTTAAGTATCAATTACTATCAACATAAAGTGTTGATAGTGGTAGCAGATTTGAGATAACAAACAGTTATTTATTTGTGGTTTGGAAAGTTGTCCAGATGAAATCTAAACTAAGAGGTCTGTCTTTTTAGCTTCTAATCCTACTGCTATATATATATAATTGAGATTCCTCAATTCCTCAATTCTTTACAACAGGAATTCTGGGATTCCTGGAATCCTGCAATTTCTTTGAGAGGAATCCTAGAATTCTGGAATCCTGTGATTCCTTGTGAGAATCTTGTAATTCCTGGAATCCTGTAATTCCTGAGAGGAATCTTGGAATTCTACATTTTACTATATCTACTTCTGATTGGTTAATAACTATGCCAATATATTCCCTATAGTTCTATGAGTAACATTATTTCCTCCTTTTAATATTGAGCTCTGTTGAAATCTAACTCTGTTAATTCCTTTTCTTAAAGTATTTCCTGAATTTCATTTTCGAGAATTACTTGTGTTATTTGAGTCTGTAATTCTTCAAATTGAGTGTTAGTGATCTTTCTTAATTGATTACTGGTAACTGTATCCATTGTTTTGTTGAGTAAAATTTCTGGTCAATCCTGAAATGCTGTGTATATTCAGTATATGGCTCAGGCCTGTGTGGATAAGTTGTTCTTTCCCAAAAAATGTTCTAATTGTTGTAGTATTCTTGTGTTAAATAATTGCTTTGTTTTATCTGTATATAGATTCTGGATATTCATGTGTTGTTCCAAATACAAATAACAATAGTTTCTTGAAAATTGTTGTATTCACCAATTTCAAGTTTCTTTAGTTAACTCTTGGTATAGTGACTCTTTTGTCGACTCTTTTATTGCTAATTTTACTTTCACAATGATTTTGTCAATGGTATTTTCTGTTTTCTTCTGTGTTCTATGTGGTGATGTCTTTTTAGTGTCTTGATATCAGATAGTTTGTTGATTAATTGTAATTTTCATCTCTTGGTGTTGAATCAATTGAAAGAGTTGTTGTGTTAGTGAATGGATGTTGTCTGTAATTTCCATTTTTCTGATATTTCTTGTCACATCTACCATGTCTTTATATATTCTTTTAATAAATTAATTTAACGTGTTGTTTTCAATGATGATGATTGGTTCCAGATCTCATGGAATCTCCTCTGGTTGGACTAGTATCTTCTGTATTCCTAATTGTGAAATATTACTGGTGAATAGTGGTGTGATGTTGTGATATGGTTTTAGTTGATCTTCATGTGCTGCTTTGGTTAAAATTTTGTTATCTAGTCTTAATTTGTAAGCTCTATTTACTAGAATTTCTTCTATGTAAAATAATCCATTCCATTTGGAATCGAATTTTTCACTCCATTGTTTTTCTGCTTTGATATGATGTAAGAGTACTTTGTCTCCAATCTTGAATTCAACTGGTTTGTCTGGTAATTGATTATCATGTCTTTTTTTCTGTTTTTCTTGTAATTTTTGTATATTATTAGCTGTTTTTCTTTGTTTGTTTTCCAATGTTTCCATTAAGTCATATGTTTTTCTTAACAATGTTTCTTGGAAATTCTCTTCTGTTATTGGTTCAGTTAGATATGTGTTAACCTTTATTTTAACTGGTAATATTGCTGTTCTACCATATATCAATTTAAATAGTATTGCTTGTGTGGTGTCTTGCTTCATTGTCTGATAAGCAAATAATACTGATAGTATGAACAAATCCCATTCGTCCTGGTTTTTTTGGCTGAGTTTTGCTATTGTTTCACACAATGTTCTATTAAATCTTTCAACTAATCCATTGGTTTGTGAATAGTATAGTGATGATAGTGGTCTTTTAATTCTGAATCTTCGGCTTAGTTCTGCTAATGTTTTATTCACAAAATGGGTTCCTTGGTCTGATAATAGTTCTTTTGGACATCCATGTCGACAAATCAGATCTTGATGGATGAATTTAGCAACGGATTCTGCATCCGCTCTTTGAATTGCTTTGGCTTCTGGCCATTTAGTAAGATAGTTCATGGCTACTGCAATATATCTGTTGTCTCTACTGGTAATTGTCAATGGTCTGACTAAATCGATTCCAATACAGTCAAATGGTTGTCCCACTTTGATTGGTCTCAATGGTTTGCTGGGTCTTGTTCCTCCTCTTCTTTGACAAGCATCACAATTTTGCACATATTGGATGATGTCTGGATACATTGATGGCCAATAGTATCTCTTTCTGGTTCTTTTCATGGTTGCTTCTTTATGAAAATGTCCTGCAGTTGAATCTGAATGCATGTTGAACAGTATTGTCTTCTTTTCTGGTTCTGTAATTACTCTGGTTGGTTGATCTGAATCTTTTCTATTTTTTTGATAAAGTATATTTTGGTGAGTGATAAAATATTTGAATTGTTGTTTGATCCTCTTTTGTTCCAGTTGAGATAATTTCTTCTTGAACTGTTGAATATCTATATAATGTTGAAGTTGTTGATATTTTTGTGTGTTTATCTTTTGTTATATTTTCATGAGTATTGTTTTGGTTTTGTTATATTTTTGGGTTGAAATGTTCTTAGATTTGTCTCATTTACGACAAACTGTCAGTATTTCCATTGTCTTTTTCCTTTTTATAATGTATGATATAAGTATATGTTGAAAGAACCATTTTCCATCTTGACTGTCTTCCATCTCCAAATTCTTGTTTTTGGAGTGATGTCAATCCTTTGTGATCTGTGTACACCTCAAACTTTTGGCTCAAGTATTCTTTCCATTTTATAACTGCTTAATAGATTGCTAAATATTCTAATTCTGGTGTTTCATAGTTCTTTTCAGCTGGTGTTAAATCTCAGCTGGTGTATGTGACTGAATGTTCTCTTCTATCTGGTCCTCTCTAAGATAGTACTGCTCCCAATGCTTGACCTGATGTATCAGTGGTGATAATGAATGGTTTACTATGATCTGGATAGATCAATACTAGAGCTTAAATAAGCTTTCTTCTTAAGATGTCAAATGCTTTTTGCTGAGTTTCAGTTCATTCATACTTTGTATTTTTGGTTTGAAAATCATTGAATGGTTGTGCTATTTTTGAAGTTTTTTATGAAGCATCTATAATAGCTCGTCAATCCCAAGAATGATTTCAGCTCGGTTATGTTGGTTGGTATTGGAAAGTTCTTTACTATCTCTATTTTCTCCAGATCTGTTTTTATGCCGTCTTTGCTAACTATGTGTCCCAAGAATTTTAGTTCTGTTTTGCCAAAAAAACACTTTGTTGTATTCAATTTTAATTCTGTTTATTGTAGTCTTTTGAACACTTGTTGAAGATGATGTAGATAATTATCAAATGTTTTTGAGAACACATTGGTGCCATCCAAGTATACAACTACTAATTTCCACAATAAGCCAGTATACACAATTTTCATTAGCCATTGGAATGTAGCTGAAGCATTGGTTAAGCCGAATGGCATAACTTCAAACTCAAAGTTTTTCTCTCTTGTGGTGAATGCCGTTTTTTTTTTGTCAGTTAGATCCATGACTATTTGCCAGTACCCACTATTCAAGTCTAATGTTGAAAACCATTTGTTTCCACTGAAAGCATCGAATAGTTCTTGTATCTATGGAGTTGAATAGCTGTCTCCATGAGTTACACCATTGAGTTTCTTGTAGTCTATACAAAATTGGATTTTTCCATTCTTCTTATGAATGAATACTACTGGTGATGACCATGGGCTCATTGATGGCTGAATTAACCCATTGTCAAGCATTTGGTTAATCTCTTGACAGATGATTTCATGGCTGGCTGGTGGTACCCTATATGCTTACTGTTTGATTGACATTGTATCTCCAGTTTTGATTTGATGCTGGATAATATTAGTTCTGTCAAATTTGTTTTCACTAGCGAAGATGTCATTGAAATTATTAAGTAACATCTTTAGTTGCATCTGTTGAAGTGGGTCTAGATTTCCCATGTTCATCTGTTCCAATTGTTCTGGCTGTAACAGATAACATTTGTTTCATCTATAGATGATTTGTGATGTAATATCCACATATCCACAAAGCTGTGGAAAATCTGAAATGCTGCTTGGTGCTTGATCTTCAATTTCTGTGGTTAAATATCTGAGAGTGGTTCCTTCCAGTATCTTTACAATATTTCCGGTGTTATTGTAGATGGAAATTTTGATATGGTTATGACTCTTAGCTGATATGTGTAGATTGATAAGTCCAATTTCTTCTGATTCACAAAGAGTTGCTTCTGCTTCAAAAATCTGTTCTTGCTCCTTTTCTCTCCTTTTTATTGCTAACATGTATCAGCTATATGGTGGAATGGAAATTGTTTAACCAGTTGAGATAATTTCTCCTTGGCCAATAATTTCTACCTCCACCATATTGATTGGTACATTTATTCTATCCGTTGATCCAAATCTCTGTATCTCTTTTGCTGTTATTTTTAATTCTTTCCTATTTCTTACTGAAACTAACTGAGCTATTTTTACCAAAGGCAGAAATATTGTCTGTGCTATCCTTTTATTTGGCTCTATAATATAGGCCTTTTCTGAGTCATTTTGTAGCATAGCAATGATATTTCCTACATATCCTGCATCAATTATTTCTCCTCTGATGTTTATTCCTTTTTTCACTAAACTACTCCTAGATGCTAATTGAACCATTGTTGTTGCTAGAATTTCCAATATTATTTTCAGATCGATGCAAATGTGCAAATAGAGTTCCAATTTGATGGCGTTCTTTTCTAGATATCTCAAATCAAATCCTGCATCAGTATTATGTGCATGTTCTGGTATGATACCTTCATTATTATCACTGAACCATTTCAGTTCTTGCTCCTTGGTGAGATTAGGGAGTGCAATATATTGTTCATAGTTTGAATTGGAGTTTAAATCTGAATTGGAATCATTGTCATTGTTATAGCCATTTTGAATGGAGCTGGAACTGTTATTTTTGTTATTGTCGTTGTCAGAGTTTGAATTGGGGTTGGAACTTGATTCCAATTCTAATGTGCAGCTGTTGATTGGTTCTTCTTCTTCGGGAATTATATAGATCATGCATGGTGGTGGATTGTAGATAAGGTCACAATCATTACAGAATTGGAAGTCACATGGAATCAAACAGTGGTCACATAATCAGGTGTTGATTTCTTCCAAGTATTGCTCTTGCTTTTTTCTCATGGGTGCTAGATTCTGATAGTGTTCATAAAATTCTTCTGGACTGTTTTCTAAGTCAATAAAGGCATCCAGGTTGAGAACCAAAACAATGTCTGTTGGTTCTGGAGGGTTATTCTTGATCTCCAAAATTTTACTGGGCGAAGTGCCTTCTACTTTAGCATTGGCCATTTACCAGATCTTGTCCTCGTCGTGTGGATAGCCGTCTAAGTGGAATATAGCTCAGTGCCATGCTGCTGTGATGGGTGTACCATGATTTACCCAGTCGCTGATGAGGATTGTGTATTGGCACGAAGTGTCACACATTCCTCCTCGACCAAAAATGTTGTTTCACATTCCTTCATCAAGTAATTGTTTGCTGCAAGTGAGACATGATTCATTGTTCCACTTGCCTTGTTTTTTTGGGTAGCCATATTGTTCCCTATGGCAGAGCTTGCAATAGTAATGGGTTCACATCCAGTAGTCTTCATCTGGTGCTACCCAAGCTCTCATTAAGGACAGTTTCTTCTCACAGTCCTTGTATTTGAGAGGTATATATGGTGGCTCTTTTATTAGTTCACGTGAGTATTCTCTTTCCTAGTCACTAGTTATTTCTTCTACAGTGGTGGTTTCTTTAAGTATGTTTTTTTTCCTTTTTTTTCCTTTTTTCTTGCTCTTTTCTTCCCAATCTAGAATTGGTGGCATCTCACTTTGGTTGTTGTCGGTCCAAGCATCAATGGTGGCTTCTCAGGTAGGTTCTTCTTTTTGTTTCTCCTTTCCATTGTTGTTGTTGTTCCAGGCGAGTATTGGCAGCAGTTTGTTGTGGTCGACGTCAACTCACAAGACTTGGTATGTTTCCCAGGTGGGTTTCGCTTTTTCTTCCTTGAATTTGATAAGTGGTGTTGATGGCATGGTGATAGGCTTAAAGTGGCCACATGTGACTGGTACCTATGTGTGTTAGCCGTTCTGGCTAAGCTGGAGCTTTTGGGTGTTCCAATCTAGAGTCACATTGGTTTTGAACAGCCAGTTGTTCCCAATGAGTGCTTAGTATTGAGTGGCTTTTATAACAAGTATTTTGATTGGTACTATGATGCCATTGACTTCTATGGAGAAATCATCAATCTTTTCAATGGGTGTTTTGGTCACTCTATCAGCTGTAATAATCCTGGCACTGGCAGTGCAATCAACTTGACAACCTAATTGATTTATAAGTTGTCTTGTGATGATGCTGCCAGCTGATCCACTATCTAGGATCAGTTTGATGGAGTGACCATCAACTTTTGCATCAGTGTACATCACGGTGATGGGTTTTTCTTCAAGTGCTGTTCCACTAAACAAAGGTGAGTTGATGGTTTCCTCCAATTTAAAAGGAAAGATGGCTGTAAGAGATTCGTTTTCAGTAACTGTTACTGGTAGAATATTGTTGGTGAGTGTTGTTTGGGGTGGGTTAGATTCCGAGTTGTTGGTGGTGGCATCTTTTGGGGTAACCAGAAGACTTAAATAGTTCTAAGAATTCGGGTTTTGGGTGGAACCAGTACCTGAATTCTACTGTTAAGAGCCTAATGGTTGGTAAGAGGAGCTGAGGATTGGTTGATAAACAACTATTATTGATTTCCAGTTTTGAGTGATTCTAGGTCTTGGGTTTCTTAATGTCATTTGAGTGGGGTTTTGGAGTGGTGTTTGAATTAGTTGTTGGGGCTGATAAATTATTTGGGGCTGCAGCTGATAAATTACTGGTGGCTGCAGTTAATAAATTGGAGGTTGATATACTGGTAGTTGATAGATTGATTATTGCGTCATTGGCAGGTAAGTGGTTTGATATTGGTCTTGATTTGGGTAGTGATTCTGAATCTGAAATCTGCGATTGGAGTTTTGATATTAATTTTTCGATTGTGGATTGTTGCTATAAAATTGACAGTTAGCTCTAATGTGACCTTGTTTACCACAGTTGTGGCAAACACGCATTTCTGGCTGCCATGGCTGATTGGGTAATGATGATAACAATAATGTTAATGGATGCAGCTGATTTTGGAAACGATTCATGTTTTCTGAATTATTGCGTCGTTGTGGTAGTTGATAGATTGCACAATTGTCAGCTAAGTATCCTTCTAGTTTCTGATTGATTGTATCACTGAATTGTTTTAGTTTGGAATTCAAGTCAAATGATCCGTTCATCACTAAATTTACAGCTTGGGCATAATTGGCTTCTAGCTTGGCTGCTTCAAAATCTCTGGCATGGGTAATGGTGGTTGGGAGGTCAACTGGATGCATTGAACGTATTTGCTGAAGAATGCTACTGTGCAATCCTCTGATGAACTGGTTTAAGATCTGTGGTGCTGTAAAGTAATTAGCTTGGATTGCCTGAATTTAGTGCAGATTTCTATGGAAGTGTCTCAAGTAGGTGGTGACTGCTTTTGTGTCCCCTTGTTTGATGGTGGTGAATGTGTTGGTCAAGCGATTAATACTATTGTTATTACTAAAGTATCTCAAGAATTCTGTTTTGAACTCATTGAAGATTTGTGGTTTGGCGGCTAGGCTCTGATACCATGAGTCAGCAGTATCTTTGAGAAAATAAGGGATTGCTTGAAGGGCTTTACCGTTGTTCCATCCATTGACCACTATGGCTTTTTCAATGTCATTGAGTCATATTTGGGCATTGTTCTCTTTGCTGGTAAAATTGTCAAGTTTTGCAATTGGTGCATAGGCCATTGGATCTAAGTTAGATTGTTGTGGTAGTAGTTGAAGTGGTTGTTGTTACACAGGTTGTTGAGGTGGTAGTTGAAATGGCAGTTGTAGGAGTTCAGCTATTGGATTAATCGGTGGTTGATTGATGATAATTACTGGAGATAAGTTTTGTTGATTTATTAAATTGAGGTTTTGATTATCCTGTGTCTGAATATTTGGAGTTTCAATTTTCAGATTTTCTGGGTTTAAATTTTGCTGGGTTTGAAGATTCAGGATTTCAAATTCCGGGTTTTCAGCAATTGGATTCTGGTAAGTGAATTCTTGATCTTTAGCTTCTTTTTCTTCCTCTTCTTCTGATTTTATTACTTTCCATGAATCAGAAATTCTGAAATCTGGGGGAGGCAGTGGCAATTGGAGTCCTGATGGCGTTAATAATTGTGAATTAAATTCTTCAAAATATGTGCCATATGGTTCTAATAACTCTGCTTTCCTTTGTTTACTTTGGAATGAAAATTGTCTAAATGCTGATGTTATGTTTGATGTGGCTGCACTGGTAGATGTAATATTAATGGTGCTTCCAGGTGTATAGTGGTATGATGGATTAGTTGGGAACTCAACTCTTGTTTTCTTTTAAGTAGGTGGTTGTATTCTTTTGGGTGTTACTGCTGGTGTTTGCAGTTTTTCTTTGCCTTTGCTCATGTAAGTAATGGGGTATCTTTGCTGTATGTGGTGTTCAATTTCTTTGTTGATTTCCATGATGATGGAGACGAAATTGTAATTTGTTGGCAGATTAGTATTTTGAATTAATTCACTGTAAAAGGCTTCTCTTGTCAATTCAATATTTACTGGTATTTCTAACAGATAGGCAATTCTTTTGTTGACGTAGAAATTGAAAGCTAATTCTGCTGATATGTGGTTGTGATTTAATCCCAAATGTTGACAGTAGTGTTGAAATAAAGATTTTGCGAATTTTAGATAGTTTGCTCCTATGTTTTCTGATTCTGCTACTTTTAAATTTGTGTTGGTGCTGGTTTTCTGTAAGATTATACCTCACAGAAAGCACCAAATGTTACAGATGACTATTTCTGGTGTTGAATTAAATAACAAACCCATAACTTGGTGCTTAAATCTAGTTGCAGTTGATAGTGATCTGAAGATTTATGTCTGAAAGATTTGTATTTGAAGGGTTTGGTTGAGTTCTTTGTATAATAGACAGAGATTCAATGATAATAGTTTTATCCATAGCTTCCTAAAACTGCAGTTTTGTCAATTTCTTTCTCAGCTTGATGGCCAGTATTTCTCCTGGTAAGCTATCCTCAATTGAGTGTTCTACTCTTATTTCTGGATCTTTTACCAGTCATGTTTATCCTGACGTCAGTACCCTGCATGTTAATCCTCAATAGAGTTAATAAACAACAATAAAATCAAAGCAAAAAATAAAAAAAAGAAAAGAAAATAAAGAAAGAAAAAAAATAAGCCAAGGCAATTTGCAAGTTAGTATTCCATCAATAACCGTGATCAAAAGCTATTGTTTCAGTATAGTTAAGTATCGATTACTATCAACATGAAGTGTTGATAGTGACAGTGAGTTTGAGATAACAAACAGTTATTTATTTGTGGTTTGGAAAGTTGTTCAGATAAAATCTAAACTAAGAAGTCTGTCTTTTTAGCTTTTAATCCTACTGCTATATATACATAATTGAGATTCCTCAATTCCTTAATTCTTCACAACAGGAATTCTGGGATTCCTAGAATTCTGCAATTCCTTTGAGAGGAATCCTGGAATTCTGGAATTCTGTGATTCCTTGTGAGAATTCTGTAATTTCTGGAATCCTGCAATTCCTGAGAGGAATCCTGGAATTCCACATTTTACTACGTCTACTTCTGATTGGTTAATAACTATGCTAATATATTCCCTATATTTCTATGAGTAACCATGAAGATGAGATTTGACAAATGGCCAATGCCAAAATAAAAGGCACTTTAATCAGTAAGATTCTGGAGATAAAGAACAATCCTTCAGAACTAGTTGACATAATCCTTATCCCCAATCCAGACATCTTCTTGGATATTAAGGCAGGCCCAGAGGAATTTTATGAGCACTATCAAAACTTGGCACCAACAAGAAAAGAACAAGAACAACATCTGAAAGAAATAAACACAAGACTATATGACCACTGTTTGATTCCATGTAACTTTCAATATTGTAATGAGTGTGACTTCATTTACAATCTACTAACATGCATGATCTACACAATTCCAGAAGAGGAAAAACCAATCAACAACTGCACATTAGAATTGGAATCAACTTTCAATCCCGATTCAAACTCTGACAATAATAATGATGAAAATAATGATTTCAGCTCTGCTCAATATGGCAACAAAAATAACAACAATTCAGACTTTGATTCAAACCCAGAAACATATATCACACTCCTTGACCTTACCAAGGAGCAGAAACTGAAATAATTCAGTAATAACAATAAAGGTATTATGCCAGAACATGTACATAATACTGATACAGGGTTTGATTTGAGATATCCAGAAAAGAATGCCATCAAATTGGAACCACATTCGTGCACTTACATTGATCTGAAAATAGCACTGGAAATTTCAGCAACAACAATGGTTCAACTAGTTTTCAGGAATAGTTTAGCAAAAAGGGGAATCAACATTAGAGGAGGAATAATTGACACAGGATATGTAAAAAATATTATTGCTATACTACAAAATAACTCAGAAAAAGACTATATAATAGAGCCAAACAAAAAGATAGCACAGGCAATATTCCTGTCTCTGGTGAAAGTAGCTCAATTAGTACTAGTGGGAAACAGGGAAGAATTAGGGATCACAGCTAGAGAAATATAGGAATTTGAATTAATGGGTAGAATAAATATACCAATTAATATGGCAGAGGAAAAAATTGTTGACAAGGGAGAAATTATCTCCACTTGTCAATCAATTTTCATTCCACTATATGACCAGTACATGGTAGTTATAGAAAAAAAAGTGAAGGATCAGGTTCAAATTTTTGAGGCAGAAGCAACACTTTACAAATTAGGAGAGATTGGATTAGTCAATTTACACATATCAGCCAAGAACCATGGTCACATAAAAATTTCCATCTACAACAATACAGGAGATGTCATTAGAATACCAAAAGAAACAACTATTAGATACTTAACCACCAAAATTAAAAACCAACTGTCAGACATCATTCCAAACTTTTTACAACTTTGCAGATATGTAAATATTACATTGCAAACAATATATGAACAAAATGAATGTTATTTGCTCCAACCAGAGCAATTAGAACAAATAAACATGGGAAACTTAGATTCACTACAACATATGCAGCTCAAAATGTTACTCAACAATTTTAATGACATTTTTGCCAGCAAAAACGAATTTGGCAGAACTAACATCATTTAACATCAAATCAAGACTGGAGATGCAATGCCAATTAAACAGAGAGCATACAGAGTACCACCAGCTAGCCATGAGATCATTCATCAAAAAATCAATCGGATGCTTGACAACAGGCTAATTCAGTCATTAATGAGTCCATGGTCATTTACCAGTGGTACTAGTTCATAAGAAAAATGGAAAAATCTGCTTTTGTGTGGATTATTAGAAACTGAATGGAGTAACAAAAAGAAACAGCTACCCAACTCCAAAAATCCAAGAACTTTTTAATGCTTTTGGAGAAAAGAAATGGTTTTCAACTTTAAACTTAGACAGTAGTTACTGGCAAGTAGCCATAAAACCAGAAGACAAAGAGAAAACAGCTTTCACAAGTTGAGAAGAAAACTTTGAATTTAAAGTAATATTATTTGGCTTGATGAATGCTCCAGCCACTTTCTAATGACTTATGGAAATTGTTTATACTAGGCTACTATGGAAATCAGTAATTGTATACTTGGATAACACCAATGTGTTCTCAAAAACATTCGATAATCATCTGTATTATCTCTAACAAGTGTTTGAAAGACTAAAAAGAGTCAAATTAAAGCTAAATGCAACTAAATGTTTCTTTGGAAAAACTGAACTCAAGTTTTTAGAACATGTTGTAAGCAAAGATAGAATTAAAACAGATTCAGACAAGATTGAGATTGTCAAAAACTTTCTAGTACTAAATAATCTTACAGAATTGAGAGCATTCTTGGAATTTGCTGGATATTACTGCCATTTTATCAAGAATTTTTCCAAAATAGCTCAACTACTACACCAATTTCAAACAAAGAACACCAAATATGAATAGACAGAAATTTAACAAGAAGCTTTTAATACATTAAAAAGAAAGCTTATTCAAGCTCCAGTATTAATCTATTCAAATTATAGCAAACCATTCATAATCACAATTGATGCATCTGGTCAAGCATTGGAAGCAGTATTATCTCAGAAAGGACCAAACAGAAGAGAACATCTAGTAGCTTATACAAGTAAAAGCTTAAGTCCAGCTGAAAAGAACTATGGAACTCTAGCACTAGAACACTTAGCTATTTATTGGGCTGTCATCAAATAAAAAGAATACTTGAGTCAAAAGTTTGATATGTACACTGATCACAAAGGATTGACTTCAATCCAGAAACAAGAGTTTGTAAACAATCATCATGCTAAATGGAAAATAGAACTTTCACTATTTAATTATACAGTACATTATAAAAAAGGAAAAGACAATGGAAATGCTGATGGATTGTCACGAATAAAACAAACCTAAAAACATTTCAATCCAAAAATATAACAAAAAGATGAATATACAAAAATACAAACAACTCCAACATTATATAGATACCCAATTGTTCAAGGAGAAATTATCTTAAAAGGAACAAAACAACATAAAACAACAATCAAAATATTTTATCAATCATTAAAATATACTTTACCAGAAAAACAAAAGAAATCCAGATCAACCAATTAGAGTAGTTACAGAACCAAAGAAAGAGACAATATTATTCAACATGTACTTAGATCCAACAGCAGGACATTTTTATAAAGAAGCAACTATAGAAAGAACCAGAAAAAGATACTATTGGTCATCAATATATCCAGACATTATCTAATATGTTCAAAATTGTGATGCTTGTCAGAGAAGAGATAGAACAAATCTCAGTGAATCATTGAAACTGATCAAAGTGTGACAACTATTTGATTGCATTGGAATTGACTTAGTTGGACTATTAACCATAATCAGCAGAGGCAATAGATATATTGCAGTAGCCATAGACTATCTTACTAAATGGTCAGAAGCAAAAGCCATTCAAAGAGCAGATGTAGAATTCATTGCCGAATTTGTTTATTAAGATTTGATATGTCAACATGAATATCCAAAAGAACTATTATCAGACCAAGGAACCCACTTTGTGAATAGAACACTAGTAGAATTAAGTCAAAGATTTGGAATCAAAAGACCATTATTATTATTATACCATCCACAAACAAATGGATTAGTTAAAAGGTTTAACAGAACATTGTGTGAAGCCATCACCAAAATCAGTCAAGAAAACCAAAATAAATAGAACTTGTTTATACCATTACTATTATTGGCATATCAGACAATGAAGCAAGATATTACACAAGCAATACCATTTGAATTAGTATATAGTAGAACAGTAACATTACCAGTTGAGATAGAAGTCAACACTTATCTAACAGAACCAATAACTGAAGAAAATTTTCAGAAAAAATTGCTAAAAAGAACATATGACTTGATAAAAACTCTAGAAAACAAATGGCAAAAAGCAGCTAATAACATCCAAAAGTCACAAAAAAAACAAAAAAAAAACATGATAACCAACTACCAGATAAACCAGTAGAATTCAAGATTGGAGACAAAGTACTTTTATATCATACCAAAGTGAAAAAACAATGGAGTGAAAAATTTGACTCTAAATAGGATAGACCATTTTACATAAAAGAAATTCTTAGAAATAGAGCTTATAAATTAAGATAGAACAACAAAATTTTAGCCATAGTGATTAACTAAAACCATATTACCATATAGTGTTATCATCCATCAGTAATATTCCACAATTAGGAGTATAGTGAATACTAATCCAACCAGATAAGATTCCATGAAATCTGAAACCAATTATAATTATTGGATCAAACACATAGAATTGAACAATAAAAAAAGTATATAAAGACATGGTAAATGTGATAGAAGACTTCAAAAAAATGGAAATTACTGATGACATTTACATACTAGCACAATAACTATTCCAACTGATTCAACAACAGAATATGAAAATTACTATCAACCAACAAACCATTTGATACCAAGATACCAGAAAGATGCCCAAATACAAAAGTCAAAGGAAAACAGAAAACACTATCAACAAAATAGTTCTGAAAATAAAATTAATAATAGAAGAACCAATAAGTGTCACCACATATCAAAAGTTAACCAAAAAAACTTGGAAATAGTGGATACATGAATTTTCAAGGAACTTTTGTTATTTCCACTTGGGACAATACTTAAACATTCAGAATTTATATATGAATAAAACAAAACAATTATTTAATACAACAATACTGCAACAACTAAGACAATTTGTGGGAAAGAACAATTTGAATACACAAGCAAGAGCCATCTATTGGCTATATACTGGATTCTAAGACAAACCAGAAATCTTACTTAGAAATGGACTCCATTACAGTTAACCAAATGAGAAAAATAACCAACACCCAATTTGAAGAACTACAAAACAGAATAACACAAATAATACTTGAAAAAAAAGTCCAAGAAATACTTAATAACAGAGAGTTAAAATTAGGAAATCTTAATGGAGCTTAATATTAAAAAGAGGGGATAATGTTACTCATAAAATATAAGAAGTATATTAACATATAAATAGCCAATTAGAAGTAACTATAGTAAATGTAAAAATCCAGGATTCCTCTCAAGAGAAATTGCAGGATTCCAGGAATTTCAGAATTCTTGTACAAGAAATCACAGAATTCCAGAATTCTAGAATTCCTCTCAAAAGAAATTGTAAAATTCTAAGAATTCCAGGATTCCTAGTGTGAAAAATTAAGGAATTGAGGAATCTCAATTATGTATATATAGCAGTAGTATTAGAAGCAGAAAGAGACAGAACCTTTTAGTTACAGATTTCTCAAGTTTAGATTTAATCTAAAGCAACCTTCCACATTACAAATATCAATATCTCAAATCTACTCTTCACTATCAACATTTTATGTTAATAACAATTGATACTTAAACCACACTGGAACAATAGCTCTTAATTATGGCTATTAACAGAATACTAAAATTCATTGTCTTGGCTTATTTTCTTTTATTTTTTTTAATTTTGTTATTATATTATTGTACTAATTAATTGAAGATTAAGCACTAAGTTATTGATGTTAAGAATAGCCTGGTAAAAGACCCCAAAGAAAGAGTATAGAAATTGAAATTTTAAGGATAGCTTATCAGAAGAGCATCTTTGCCAAATTACTGGCCACTACGCTGAGAAAAAAATTTGACAGAATTGCGATTCTGGAAGACTACTAAGAAGATAACAATTAAATTTCTATCTATTATACAAAAAACTCTACAACAAAACTTTCAGATAAATACACCTTCAGAAATTACCAACCACATTATTAATTGAGCACCAAGTTATGGATTTGTTATTTGATTTGAGACCCCAAATAATCATCTGTAACACTATAATCAAGAGCTATTGTTTTAGCATAGTTAAATATCAATTACTATCAACACTTCATGTTGATAGTGGAGAGTGGATTGAGATAAGAATAATTATTTATTAATATTTGTGATGTGAAAGGTTGCTTAGATTAAATCTAAACTAAGAGGTCTGTTTTTTCTACTTCTAACACTGTTGCTATATATACATAATTAAGATTCCTCAATTTTTTAATTTTTCACACCAAGAATCTTGAAATTCTGGAATCCTGCAATTTTTTGTAAATCTTGTGATTCCTCTTGAGAAAAATTCTGAAATTCCTGGAATCCTAGAATTCCATATCTACTATGGCTACTTTTGATTGGCTAATTTATATACTAATATACTTCCTATATTTTATAAATAACACTAGCTAAAACATACTATTAGAATTCTCAGCTAGAATTTATAGCAAAAACACTCAGTTAAAAGCAGTTTAAATCCATATTACATATTGTTACTCATAAAAAGAAAACAGATATAGGGAAAATAGTAGACCAATAAGCGAATAGTATATAGCATGTGAGCACATTGTTCAGCAATGTAGAGCAATGATAGAAATCATAGCACATTGCTTAGCAATATAGAGCAATATCAAAAAACACAGCACATTGCTCAGCAATGTAGAGTGATATTAAAAAATGAGAGCACATTACTCAGCAATGTGAGCATTACTCAAGAAATTATAGCACATCACTTGGAAATGTGAGCAATCTTGTAGAACATTAATTATGTATATATAGTGATAGTGTTAGAAGTAGAAAGAGCAGAATTCATTAGTTCAAAACCTTCCACATCACAAATATCAATAAATAATTATTCACTATCTCAACTTATTCTCCACTATTAACACTTCATGTTAATAGTAATTGATACTTAACCACACTAGAACAATAGTTCTTGATCACGGCTATTGATGAGATACTAACTTGCAATTGCTTCTGTTTATTTTTTTATCTTTTTTTGTTTGCTTTTATTTCTTTTTGTTATTTCTTTGGTTTTACTAAATTGATTAAAAATTAAGTGCTAAGATACAGATGTCATAGGAACTGGTAAAAGACCTGTGAAACAAGAGTAGAACACTCATAGATTTGAAGATAGCTTACCAGGAGGATTACCAGCCACCATGCTAAGAAAAAAATTTGATGGAATTGCAATTCCAGGAGGCTATTGAAAACACTATTAAATCTCTGTCCATTATACAAAGAACTCCACAACCAAAACCTTCAGATATCAACATCTGAGTACCAACTAAGCACCAAATTACAGATTTGTTATTTGACTTGAGACTCCAAATAATCATCTGTAATAATATCAATAAATTATCAATTACTACTTGAATTTATGTTATTATCATTTGATTAAAAAATATTAATCCTCCTGACTCTATCAACATAGAGTGTTGATAGACTCTAATACTTAAATACATTGAAACAATAGCTTTTGATTATGGCTATTAATGAGATACTAATTTTTTCTTTTTATTTATTTTTATTTATTTATTTATTTTTGTTTTATTGTTTACTAATTAATTAAAAAATCAAATATGTAGAATCATTGATGTTAAAAGAACTGGTAAAAGACTTAGAATTAAGGATAGACACTCAGAATTAAGAGATAGCTTATCAAAGAACTGACTATCAAGCTGAGAAAAAAATTAATAAAATAATCATTCTGGAAGACTACAAATAACAATGCATACCAACTCAAAAGTTGAAAAAAAAACTAGAAACATCACACCAAGATATCAATCATTGAATTTCTGTTCATTATACAAAAAACTTAACCAAAATCTTTAGACACCAAAATTTTTAGATATCACCAATTATATCAACTATTAAGCACCAAGTTACAGATTTGTTATTTGTTTCTAATCACCCAAATAATCACCCATAATAGCAGTACAAAATTGGAAATACTACTTTTATTAACTATTTGATTTATATATAGATCACAAAAAACTTATTTGATTACTTAATAAGCCACAACTAAAAGAAAAATATATATAATAAAGTACTTATTTGCAATAATTCTTATATAAGATATATTATAAAAAAAGAATCAAGAACATCAATGTCAACAGTTTGTTAAAAATAAGACAAATTTGACTTCAGACTTATAAACACAACCACTTACTAGTAATTATATCAGTATTTATTAATATTACAGTTCAAAAAAAACTATCTTAATAAAAACAAAATGTTATACAAAAACAAGCTTATAAATATTTTATTTAGTACAATTAACTATATTATTAAGAATACTAAAACTGCACTATCCTACAATAAATTATAAAAAACAATAAAAAAGAAATTGTTTGCATGATATGTACTCTAATCCAATTATAAACACTTTAATAAAGATCTTACTCTAGAAAAAACAATAAATTTATACTATTGGCCAATAATATATAAAAATATTGTTATGGGTTGGAGTAATAAGCTAACGGATAGCAAGGGAAAACAGGATTGTAGGGTGATGGAAATAATCAAAGAGGATTCAACTTTAATGAGCAAATTGAATGAGTATGGATTCAATGTGCGAGATCAGTCTCATAAAATATCTCAGTTGCTATTCTTTTCAAAAGGTAACAAGAGAATCTGAAGGTAGAGGGATAGTCCGTACTGTCAACAATTGATAACTGCTGGTATAATTCTATGCCTCATGTTGGCACTCTTAGAATTCAATATCAGGTATCAACTTGTGCTCTTCAGTCACGTTTATTCAAATAATCTTCAAATACTACAATTATTCAAACAGAAAAAGGCCAACAAGTAATCTTTTATCCTAAGATGTTTGGATATTTGAAGGTAGGAAAAGAGAAATTAGCAATAAAAGAGTGATTAAGATGAAAGTTGTTATTTTTATTTATTTAATTCTTCTCTGAGAGATGATTTTCTACAGCTAAGAGACTTATTGCTTATATAGCTATTGAAAGTGGTCAATAACCAGGTCAACGGTCAGGTCATTGATCAGGTCAATAATCACTATCTAAAAATAAAATGGCTAATTATATGACATCAGTAACTAATACATGTGATAACTAATAAAAATTATGGGTTTCAACCATAACATTATCCTCTTCAAAGAGATTGAGCTCTGGCAAAATCAAGCTATTTATAGGGTATTCTAATTGAAGGGTTTTGTCTAACTCAAAACTAACTAGTTTGTTGAAGTCTTTTGTGGATAGAGTATATAGTACTTAAGGTGAAATAAGCTTTGTATTCAAGAGACCAAAACTTTGTATAAGAGTTTTGGCTCTTCTTGCAATGGTCAAAATTCTTAAGACA
This sequence comes from Geosiphon pyriformis, assembly GCA_016748015.1. Taxonomy (NCBI): domain Eukaryota; kingdom Fungi; phylum Glomeromycota; class Glomeromycetes; order Archaeosporales; family Geosiphonaceae; genus Geosiphon; species Geosiphon pyriformis. The sequence goes on along the minus strand of JAAOMT010000591.1, from coordinate 351,820 downwards.
TCTAAACGTATAATGTCCAAAATTTCCACTTGTATCTCTGAAGTTGTTTTCTTCATGAGCTTCATTTCTTCTATGATTTTACCAAGACAACCATAGAGTTTTAGTTGCCTTCCATATGACAAGTTTTGTCTATGGGCAAGATTTCCTTAATCATTTTTCCAATTGTCATGGAAGGTGTAAGTATTGCTGCTGTTATGCTTTCTAGTAAATACTTATCTATTTTGCTACCAATTTTTTCTCTTCTGGTAGTGGTTTTTTTTGGTCTAATAACAGTATATGTTTCATTGTTATCAGTTATGGTGGTTTGTTTTCCAATGGTCAGAGTAGCATTTGGATAATTTTTGATCCAGTATTCATGGAGAGTGTAGAAAGCATTTTGAATGTTTTGATCTAGAAAATAATTGTTCATGTCAATTGAAGATACCTCTGTTTTGGGAATGGTGCATTTATTTATATCTGATTTTTGTTAATCATTTGGGTTGGTATTACTACAACAGGTAACCAATCAGGTCATTTGTGATATTTCTTGAGTCGTGTACCATAAACAGGGCAATCATTAAAGATTGTTCCATATTGATTTTGTAAGATATAAGAACCATTGTTCAAAACTTTGTTGACTACAAAGGGTCCTTTCCACCAGCTAGAGAATTTATTATCATAGACATTGTCTCTGTCTGAACAGTATTCTAAAACTAAGTCACCAACACTTAAGGAAAGTGTTTTATATGTTTTCTTTTTCTTAAGCTTCTCTTGGAATTGTTTTATCTTTTCAAAGGCAATTATCTGTGCTTCTACTAATGAGTCAAGAATGATACCAAGTCTTCTTTGCAAAATGTCTTTGTAATTCCCTATTGTTATTTCTTCAAAGGGTATTGTCTCAATGTTAGGTTCTATTGATAGGGTTGCCATGCATCCATAGAGTAAATAAAAGGATTCATAACTTGTTATGTCATAATTTACAGTTCTATAAGCAAACAAAGCTGAAGGCAGTACTTTGTCCCATAAATTTGTTTCTTCACTGGTTTTGGCTAGGGTTTCACATAGTGTTCTATTGAAACATTCTACTAGGCCATTTGTTTGGAGGTGATAAGAAGAGGAAAGTTTGTGACGTATTCCCATTTTTCTGCAAAGTTCTTCAACAAGTGTACTGAGAAAAGCTCTTCCTCTGTCAGATAAAAGTTCTTTGGGGCAGCCATGGCGACAAATAATATCTTCATAAATGAAATTGGCTATTGAGACTGCTGTTTGGTCTGGAGTGGCTCTTGCTTCTATCCACTTTGTAAGATAGTTAGTAGCTGTGATAATGTATCTGTTGCCATTAGGAGTTATTGTTAAAGATCCAACAACATCTATACCAATTCTGTCAAAGGGTTGACCAACAGAGATTGGATGGATATTTTTTTTGTGATTGGGTTTTCCTTTTCTTTGGCAAATATCACAGGTTTTAATGTATTCAGCAATGTTTTTTCCCAAGGTAGGCCAATAATAGCAAGCTAGAGTTTTTTGAATTGTTTTTGTTTTTCCAAAGTGTCCAGCTAATGGATCAGTATGCATATTGTAGATCACAATTTTTCTTTCTTCAAATCTGATAACTCTCTGGGGGTGGTTAGAATCTTTTTTATTTTTTTTATAAAGTTGGTTCTGGCAAATCAAATAGAAATTTGATTGTTTGCACAAATGTTCTCTTTGTTGTCGTGTGTATTTTGGTGGGTATTATCCTTTACCCAAAAATTCTATTAAGGCAGAGTAGTTGTCCAAGTTTATTATTGTGTTTGTCAAAAAAGAGGGAATTACTAATAATTAAGTTGGTTTGGTTTGAGAGGGTTGTTTTGTCACTAGATGTAAGTTTGGAGAGAGTGTCGGCATTTTGATGATTAGCTCCTTTGCAATGTTGAATATCATAGTCAAATTCATCCAAGTGGAGTATTCAGCAAGTTATTCATTTGTGTTCTAGTCTCTTTTTGTTGTGCAGCCAAACCAAAGCTTGGTGATCTGTTACCACCAAAAACTTCACACCAAGAAGATACTTGCTTCAGTAACTGGTAGATCATACTACTGCTAAGCATTCTTGTTCAGTGACTGAATAGTTCTGTTCTGCTGGGGAAAGGGTTCTACTGGCATAGGCTATGGCATGTTCTTTGCTATTTTCATCTTTCTGATAGAGAACAGCACCAAGTCCAAAGCCAGATACATCAGTGTGGAGGATAAAGAGTCGATCTAGATCAGGTTGCTTGAGGATGAGTTCTGTAACCAGTTTTTCTTTTAAAGTTTCAAAGGCTTTTTGCTGATGTGTTTTCCAATGGTAATTGACATTTTTTCTGAGTAGCTGATTGAGAGAAGAGGCGATTTTGGAGAAATCCTTGACAAATTTGCAATAATAAGAGGCCAAATCAAGAAAAAAGTGTAGTTCATGAATGTTCATTGGTTGTTTGATGTTTTGGACTTTTTCAACTTTCGCTGGGTCAGGAAAGATTCCATCTTTTGTGATAAGATAACCAAGGAACTGGGTGGATTGTCTTCCAAAGAAAGATTTGATTGGGTTGATCTTAAGGCCAGCATTTCTAAGGAGGTCAAAACCCTTTTGCAAATATTCCAAGTATTCATCCCAGGTTTTTGAGTATACTATTATGTCATCCAAATAGACTAGAACAAAGTTTTCCTTGACTGATTCAAATACTTTATTCATTAAGCATTGAAAGGTGGAAAGGGCATTGGTGAGACCAAAGAGCATGACTGTAAATTTATAAGTGCCATACTTGGTGATGAAGGCAGTTTTTTTTCTGCTTTTTGGATCCATCTTTACTTGCCAGAATCCAGCAGTTAAGTTAATAGTTGAGAAAAAAGCAGCATCTTTGAATTGGTCTAACATTGCATCAATCTTAGGAAGTAGGTACATGTCTCTTTCAGTGATGGCATTTAATTGGCAATAGTCGACACAGAAGCATAGTGTTCCATCTTTCTTGAATACCACTACAACTGGGAAAGCCCATTCACTCTTGGTTTCTTGTATGAATTCAAGTTTTTTCATTGGGTTTATTTCTTTCTTGATAAACTCATCATTGTGCTAATTGGATTGATAAGGCTTCAAATAGATGGGTCAAGTTTTTCTGATAGTAATGGTGTGTTGTATCACATGGATACATCCAAGGGTATCACCTTCTTTGAAAATAACTGGGCTATTTTTAGCCAGCAAATTTTCAATGTCTATTTTTCTTTCTTCTGAGAAGAGTTCTTTTTGTTCTACAATCAGTAATTGGATCTCAGATGGTTTATTCTCAAAGGACTTTTGTACTTCTTTCAATTCTTCTCTGAGTATCAAACTGATTGGTTCCCAATCTCTGTAATAGATCAGGCATAATTTGCATTCATTGCTTGGAGAATACAAGGGTTTGTTGCACCAACACTGGGCACAAGGACCATGCCACCAAAAACTGTATTTGGCTTTCTTGCCAGGTTTTCTTTCAAAGGTTCTTCTAAGAATATCATAATAAGGCCAGCAGATTAGCTTGCCATTTACAATGATTCCTTCTTTGTCTGCTTTAACATTGTCCAGTAGTTTGCCATTGTTGGTGAAGATGGTATAGGTGAGTTCAGCAGTTTCTTCTTGTTCTTTTTCTTCATTGCTCTCTTCATCATCTGATTCATCTGATTGTTCTTCTTCTTGGTTTTGTTTGAGTACTGGTGGAGTTGTCTAATGGTGACACTTAACCACAATGGGTTTCTCACCACATCTGATGGTTAATTCACAAAGTTCATAATCAAGCAAAGCTTTTGCTTTCTTGAATCATTCATTGCCAACAATGATGGTGTATTCCTTGGTTTTAGAAACTTCTATGTCAGTTTCAATGCTGATTCTATTAATGCAGACAAGAATAGCTTTGGCAATACTCAGTCCTTTCTTTTTGTCACCATGTACATTGGTCAATGGTTTGGTGGAAGGTTCATCAATCTTTCTACTAATTGCTTCCAAGAAGTGTTTGGCAATAACACTAACAGATGATCCACTGTTCAGAATTAAGTCAATGAAGTATCCAGCCACTTGGGTCTTACAAATCAAAGGGGTAACATTGCTGTTGTCAGCAAGTCCAGCTTGGCAAGAACACTTGTTGGTTTTTGGTGTCTTTTTCTTTGGGATCAAGGATTTGTGAAGATCCTTTCTGAACTGTGAGTGGGTCATTAACTGGCCAAAGATAATATGTGCTGGAGTTTCCATGAGATCTTTGACAACGGAATAGGGTCCAGATTTTTGTACAATTTCTGAGGGTTCCAACTTTGAGGGATTTTTAAAGACTTTAGCCTTTGGTGGCTTATTGTTATCAGCAGCAGAAGTTGAGGCTTTGTTGGAGTCTAAAACGAAATCAACCTTGGCTTTCTTCTTCTTTCTGGTTGGTTCTGAGATGTTGATTGCTAGTTCATTCATGTCATGGTTATCATCAATTAAGTTAAAAGTGTAAAAGGGGTTTTCTTCTGGTTGGCTTGCACTCTCACCCTTTAGAGATGCACCTACCAGTTTAAAGGCTGATAAACAGTGGCTTCAACTAAAGGACCCTCTCCAAAGAAATTGATATTGGCATAATTGGGTCTTTGATTGGGGACATTGTTGTTGTTGTTGTTGGGTCTTGTTTTGGTTGTCATTGTTTCTGGGAGCTAGAGGAGGCAGTAAAAGATTGTTACAATCTCTTAAATAATGTCCAGTTAATCCACAATGATAGCACACAGGTGGGTCACAATTTTGCTGTCTTTGATAGGGAGGTTGCTGAGGCTGGTTAAAACGAGGTTCATATCTAAGTCTTGGTGGTTGCTAGTTATCTTTGACTGCTTGTGCCAAAGGTTCTAATAACCAGGCAAGATTGGCTGTAAGTCTATCAATTAATTGTTCATTTGGATCTTGAGTTTGGGCAGCAAAAGAAGCAGCAGCCATTTGAGGAGCAGGAGCCATAACAGGAGCAGGAGCAAAAACTGGAAGTGTAGATTCCAAATGTATTCTTTGGTTGTCTTTAATTCATTGGGCAAGTTCAATAGCCATGTTTATTGTAGAGTTGTTTTTTAAGGCCAAGAGAGGCCAAAAAGCATAAAATAAATCAGTTCTCAATCTTTTTGTGAAGAAATGAATCTTTTGTTCTTCTGTCCAGTTTCTCTCAGAGTCTACATGTTTGATTAGCTTTCTAATAGCTTTGGCATATTCAGTCACTACTTCTTCAGGGCCTTGGGTTCTTCTTTCCAATTTTATGCGCCATTTGGATATTAATATTGGGGTTCTGAACTTGGCCTCAAATCGGGTAGTGAAAGAGGTATTTTCTTTTCCAGCATTGATTGGTGTCCATCTGATTATTTTGTGTTGAGCATTGGCATCTGTTTCTTGTGAGAACCAGATAGCAGGAGAGCCTTGGAGGTAGCCACCAACAATTTAGAACTTGTATTCTTCATTATACTGGTTGGCTGTGGCAGTTCTCTCAAAATCATCCAACCATTCAATTGGATCTTGTACATCACCTCTAAATAATAGTAGTGGGGTATTGTTTCTTCTTTCTAGAGCAGTTTGTATACCTTGAAGAGTGGCCAGAATGTTTGTTTGCATGGAGTCATTAGCCATTGGTTCAGAGGTAACTGTTTGTATAGACGAGTCTGATTCGCTTGATAAAAGGTCAAAAACAGGGGCAGTTTGGTAGCTTTCTTCTTCTGTTTCAAAGGGAGTTTCAGTTGCTTGATGGACAGCAATCCAAATGTGGATTTGATAATTCAGATATTCGAAATCAAGGGGCTGTTGTTCAAAGGTTGCAGAATATAAGAGCTGATTAATACTGTTGTTTCTTTTTTCAAAGTTGTTTTCAAAATAAGCTTGGTCAAAGTAATAGGTTGTATAAGCTGTGTAGGTTTCAGCTGAATGCTTATTCAAAAACCAGTTCCAAAAGTCTTGGAATTGTCTACTGGATTGTTCTTCAAGGGGGAAGCAGATCAAGCAGAAGGGCAGAGGATTAAGTTCAATGAAATCTAGGTTGTTTCTGTTATGTGTTGCAAAGTGTTCTTCTGATTGCTGTGGCAGATATGAGTAATCACCCATACAATGAGGGAATAAGTGAATTTTGACAACCTCACAGGGAGCACCACTTTTATGTTATGGGTTGGAGTAACAAGCTAATGGATAGCAAGGAAGAACAGGATTATAGGGTAATGGAAATAATCAAAGGGGATTCAACTTCAATGAGCAAATTAAATAAGTATGGATTCAATGTGTGAGATCAGTCTTATAAAATATTTCAGTTGCTATTCTTTTCAAAAGGTAACAAGGGAATCTGAAGGTAGAGGGATAGTCCGTACTGTCAACAATTGATAACCACTAGTATAATTCTATGTCTCATGTTGGCACTCTTAGAATTCAATATCAGATATCAATTTGTGCTCTTCAGTCACGTTTATTCAAATAATTTTCAAATACTACAATTATTCAAACAGAAAAAGGCCAACAAGTAATCTTTTATTCAAAGATGTTCAGATACTTGAAGGTAGGGAAAGAGAAATTAGTGATAAGAAAGTGATTGAGATGAAAGTTGTTATTTTTATTTATTTGATTCTTGTCTGAGAGATGATTTTCTACAGCTAAGAGACTCATTGCTTATATAGCTATTGAAAGTGGTCAATGACCAGGTCAACGGTCAGGTCATTAATCAGGTCAATGATCACTATCTAAAAATAGAGTGGCTAATTATATGACATCAGTGACTAATACATGTGATAACTAATAAAAATTATGAGTTTCAACCATAACAATATTTTTGAATATATTATTAATTATGACTTATGTCAATAGAAAAAAAGAGCCAAAACCACAGAACCACTTTAATTTATTCTAGTTGAAAATCTATTTGATAGAATTAAGATTGATTTGGTTGGTTTTTTCTTAATTACATTTAAAAAAAAATTGTTATATTATTGTAGTTATAGATTATTTAACTAAATAGCCTAAAATCAGAGCTATTTAAGTAACAAATGCTAAAACAATAGCCAAATTTATGTATTAAGATTTAATTTGCCAACATGAATGTTTAAAAGAATTAATAATTAGCTTATTATATTATTACAAAACAGTTTAAAAAAAATTATCTTAAAATAAACAAAATAATATTTACCAACAAATCAGACATTATATTAATTACAAAATATACTATATTAAAAAAACCAACAAAATCAAAACAATTATTAAAAGTAGTAAAAAAACAAGAAAAAAAAACAATATTATTTAATATGTACTCAGATTCAACAACAAAATATTTTAATTAAAAATTAACACTAAAAAAAAATAAACAATTATACTATTAATTAACAGTATACTTAGATATAAAGCAATATATACAAAACTACAATACTTATTAAAGAAAAAATAAAATAAAATAAAATAAACCACTAAGATTAATTAAAATTAAACAATTATTTAATAAAATTAAAATTAACTTAATAAAATTATTATTAATAACAAGCAGAGACAATTAATATATTGCTGTTGTTATAAATTATCTTATCAAATAACCAAAAGCTAAAATTATACAAAAAGCTAATGCAAAATTAGTAGTTAAATTTATTTATTAAAACTTAATATGTCAACATAAATATTCAAAAAAACTATTATCAAATTAAAGAACCTATTTTGTAAACAAAACATTAGCAAAATTAAACCAAAAATTTGAAATCAAAAAACTATTATTATTATTATATTATCTACAAACAAATAACTTAGTTAAAAAATTTAATAAAATATTATATAAAGTATTAGTTAAAATTAGTTAAAAAAACTATAAAGAATAAAACATATTTATATTATTAATACTATTTGCTTATTAAATAATAAAGCAAAATACTATTTAAATAATATTATTTAAATTAATATATAACAAAATAATAATATCTCTAAAAAAAAATAGTAATATATTTAATAAAACCAATAACAAAAAACACATTTTAAATAATATTATTAAAACAAACATATAACTTAATAAAAATCTTAGAAAAACAAAAAAAAAGCAGTTGATTGTATTAAAGAGTCACAAAAAAACAAAAAAAAAGACATAATAGTTAATTATTAAACAAACCAGCTAAATTTAAAATTAAAAACAAAGTATTATTATATTATACAAAAATAAAAACCAATAGAATAAATACTTTGACCCAAAGTAAGATGATATTATATATAAATTTAATAAAATATGATTGTAATATTTGATGCTTATAATTTACTAAAAGCAAAAATAATTTTTAAATAAAGTGGTTTTAATAGTAAAATAAGTTATTAGTCTTTAAAAATTTTCTTGTTTAAAGTTTTATTTATTAAATTCTTTTGTTATAAGTTACAGAGATATTGTTTTTTTAATTGTGTTATTATAATTGTGTTTTTTAAGCTAGTTAAGCACAATTATTAAAGTCTAACATTGTTTTTTTGCCTTTTTAATAAACTAACAAGATAAAATTAATATTTAAACTTAGAAAAACCTTCTTTTTTTTTACCAGGCTATTATAAAGTCTAATTTTAAAACAGTTAATTTTTAATGTTATCATTCTATAAAAAATAAAAAAATAAAAAATAAATAAAAAAAATAAATAAAAATTAATATTTTATTAATTACAGTAATCAAAAGTAATTAGTTCAAGTTATTAAGATTCTAAAAGCATTTATGTTAATTATATTAGGTCTAAAATAAAGATAAGTAAAAACAATTAATCAATTTTTGACAATTAAAATATTAAAATTATAAACTTGTAAATTAAACAATAATATTTTATTTGGTAAATTTGAAATATAAAAAAAAAAAGAGTTTCTAAAACTAAGAGTAAATAAAAATATTAATTTAATTCTTGTTTGATCTGTTTTTTTCTATTTACTAAACTTATTGCTTATTATTATTAGTTATTATTCATTATTTTAGTTATTGTCTTATTTTTTTATATTATAATTAGTTATCTCATATTATTACTAATTTTTTTGTGCTATTTTGTATTATTGTGTATTATTTTATATTATTTTATATTATTATATATTACTTTGTATTAATTTATATTAATTTATATTTTTATGTAGTTATTATGTTTTTTAACAGTTTTAAATCAGTTTTTTTACTTGAATAACAATAAATTATTCTAAATTGAAAAAATACTTGGAAATAAATTATACAAACTAAAACTAAAAACAAAATCTTGACCAAAGCAGCACATAAAAATTAACTAAAATTATATTATAGTAAAACATTAACAATTTTTAATATATTTTAATTAAAAGCACAAAAAATACTAATTAAACCAATTATTATTATATTATAAAACTAAAAATTGTTATAAATATATAATCAGAACATATAACAAACAAAACAAAAAATGAAAATAATAAATAAAATATATATAATAATATAATAATTATTTTAAATATTAAAGACTAAAAACTTAAACATAGAAATAACAGTCAACAAATAAAAAATTTGTTATAAAAATACTCAAAAAAACAGAACAGCTAAGAAAATTTCATACAGCAAAACTTAAAAACAAAAAAATAACTATGTAAAAAAATTTATTGGAAAAGTAAAAAAAAACTTTTAAAAATTTAGTAACAAATATTTAACCAGAAAAACCAATAAAAAAGACTAAAAGAATTAAAAAAAACAGTTTTCAATAGCATATTGCTATTACTACTTAAAACAATAATTAAACATTCAAATAATATATATTAATAATTCCAAATAGATGTTTAACAAAAAAATAATACAATAAGTAAAACATTTTATTAGAAAAAACAACTTAATAACTCATTTAAAAGCAATTTACCAACTATATATGATATTTTATAAATTTTATAAAATACTATTACATTTAATATTAAAAAATTTAATAGTAAAACAGCTGAAAAAAATAAACAATTTTTAATTTAAAAAGCTGAAAATATAAGTTTTCAAAATCATAATAGAAAAAAAAATATGTAATTTATTCAAAAAAAAAACTAAAAATTTTGTAAAAGCTTAATATTAAAAAAAAAGATAATATTACTCATATAAAAACACAAAAATAATAATAATATAAATAACCAATAGCAAAATAGAAAATTATTAAAACATATAATACCAAAAATTTCAAAAATACTAGTAGAAATTTCAGAAATTTTAGCAATAACTCAAAAAAATTATAAAAATTTCAAAAATTTTGTATTATAAAAATTTATGTATATATAGCAAAAATAATAAAAAGCAAAAAAATACTAATTAATTATTTAAACAAAACAACAAAAACAAAAATTTTATGACTATAACCAAAGCAAAAAGTAAAAAAGCTGTACTCATTACTTTTTCTATAGTAACTAATAAAATTTCAATGTAAAAAAGTTTTTCTGTTATTGAAGAACTAAACATAATGTTTTAATTATATTTTTTTTAGATATTAATAGTGAAAAGCTGTCTTTGGTAATCATTGAAACATCTTTTTTATTTTTGACTGGTTTTTTACCAGTCAGAGTTTTCTTAAAAAGACACATTTGGATTAGTTCTAATATTGTCTTTACTTTTTTCAAGAGCCCAAAGATTTTTAATAGCAAACCAGTTAACAAGTTGGTTTTCTCTATTATAGCTTTTATACTTGGTGTTTTTAGTACTACTTTTTTAATTAAAATGGTCAAAAAAACCAAAGTTTCAAAAAAGTGGAAACAGTTATTTGCCTTTGCTATTATTACACTGAATTTCTTTGTGATTTCAATTGAGATTTTAGTTGAGATTTCTACTGCATTATCTAATATATCATCCAAGATAAGCCAAGATTAACCACTGACTGTATTGTTAAATATAATGTCTTTTGGCAGATTTTTGCCAATTTTAGAAGCAAAACAACTATCTTCTATTAAATAACATGTTTTTAAAAACTGGGCTAATTAAATAGAAACTGAGTCATTTTTTTTGGTTTTTGGTGCTGTCATTGATAATACTTAGAAAATTATTATTAGTCATCAAAGATTTATTGAGTAGGTGGTCTCTATTTTAGTGTCTGATGATACTTTCAAGATTAAATTGGCTTATATTAAGGCTGTTTTTTGGTTTGTACATGATTTCTTGGATGCAAAGTCAGTATTAAAAGACAATATAAAGCTTTTCTGTATGAAGTTTGCTTTCCAAAGTTCTTTGGATACTATATTTCTGATTAAGCTTACAAGCTTTGTTTGTCTTATCACTCTTAAAATTGCCAAGTCTTTGGTAGTTTCTGAGTTTGGTTTTTTTTTTGCTGTTGTTATACTGTATAATATACTCTTAAGTGTGTCTGTTATTAATATTAAGTTAGTTTTTAGTGTTTTTGGTAAAGTTTTTTGTGTTGTGCTAAAGCCTATTGGTGTTTGACAATACATAATTGTTTACTTTAATGAATTAGATACTGCTGCATTTACTTTTAATTACTAGTCAGTATTAGTAGACAAAAATAGTGTTTGGATTTTTTCTTTTGTAAATTAAAAAAATACTATTTTGTTTTATAATAAATTTAAGGCCAAGTTGGTCAATCTTTTTTTTGGCTGTACTGCTTTTGAGATTAGTAATATGATTTTTCAAGTTAGTAGTTAGACTTATTTTATTTTTCATTTATCTAATTCTGATTATTATTTCCAGTTTGCTCTGATTATATTTGGCTCTTAAGTTGATTTGAATTCTGCAGTTGTTAAGACTAGTACACTATGAAAATGTCATATTTGGTAAAAAACTCCTAATTGTTAGTGCTGTTTTAAATGCCAAAAAATGGGTCATTTGGCTGCAAATTGCACAGTTTTTCTGCTTTTTTCTTTTATGGCTTCCAAGATATTCAAATCATGTTTTGCAAGTAATGTTTTTTATGCTAAGGTCTCTGTTTATTCAGATTCTTCTGAATTTTTTTTTTGGAAGTTTTTGTTTTTTTTTCTGTTGTTATTGGTAATTTTCTGTTTTCCTTTCAACTAGTGTCTTTGAAATTTGATTTGATTAAGTTGTTGGCTTTGGTTAAATTAATTATTAAACCTATTAATATATTGATTACTGTATTTAAACATTTTATTAAGAGTAATCTTATTTTAAGCAGTATTTTTAGTTTAAAGATCAATAAGCTTATAATTTATTTAAGTTTTTTTAGCAAAGTTGTTAATAAGTTGGAAAAAAAAGTGGTTTTTTTAAAAAAAAGTGTTACATAAACAATGTTGATATGTTTGGTAATTTGAAGTATTTTATTGACATAAATAATAATATGTTTTCTAAATTAATGTTTTTTTGGACACATAAATCTGTTAGTATTAAAACTAACTCTTTAAAAACAACTGAATAGCTGGTTGAATTGGTTTTTTGTAGTGTTACTTTATTTAATGTTATTCAAAAAATATTATCTTTGAGTAAGTTTTTTTCTGCTGTATTAACTTAGTATAGCCTAAACTGGCTTAAATAGCTGATTATATATAGAAAGTATATGAACTATATTTAGCACTAGAACACTTAGTTTATTTCTAATTTTTAGATAGTGGTTGGGTCTTGCTTATTAAATTTAATAAAAAACAATAACAACAACAACAACAAAACAAGCTTATTTTAAGATTAGTCTAATTATTTCTACTTTTATTAATAATTACAAATTAATTAAATTTTTTATCTTATTTATTAATTAATGAATTCAAAATTATTCTGTTAAAACTTATATTATTATAATATTAATATTATTAGCATATATAATAGTTACTTAATAATACTAAAACAATAACTTTTAATTATAACTATTAACAAAATATTAATTATTATTTTATTATTTTAATAGTTATATTTATTGTGAATTACTAACTTATTGTAAAAGAGTATTTAAGATTATAACATCAAGAATTGTTGGATAAAAGATACTAAAAAAAATGTATTCATAGTTAAAAAATTAAGATTGCTTATTAGAAAAGTGCAAATACCAAAATAAATTAGTTATTAAGTTAAAAAAATTATCAAGTCTATTATTAATTATTATTAAATAAATTTTTGTTTATTATACAAAAAACTTTAATATAATTTTTTAAAATATATTATGATAAATCTAAGTACCAAATTATAAAAATTACTAATTTATTCAAAAAAATTTATTTGTAATAGTACTATGTTTTTTCTAAATACAACATATAAAATACAATCAATAAATATTAATATTATTACAATATTTAAGTAATTTTATAATACTTATCAGTTTGTATATATTGTTAACCAATATAATATTAAATATAAAAATTTTTATCATAATAATTTATTTTAAATAATTTATTAAATTCAAAAATATTGATTTAATATTAGCATATATATTATTTAAAATTGTTAATATTATTTTAATCTAATAAAAACAGCACATAATATTAAATTAAAACAAAAACAAAAAAAAAAGTCATAGAAACTTTGATATTATGTATTAAACAACTAAGTATTAAAGATTTATTTAATGCTAAGAAAATTGTAAATCTTATTTCTAAAGCAAAAATTTATATTAAATTGACTAATTAAAACATAGTTAAAGTTTATTATAATCTAATAACAATTTTGAGAGCCCAAAATAATATTAAAAAATTTTATTTCTTTAAATTAATATATATAAGAAATTTTATTAAAAATTATTAGTTATTATTTAATAAAAAATTATTGATTATTATTATTTAATTGCTTTTAAAATTAGTTAATTTATTAGTTATTATAGGTTTTTACTTATAAGAATATTAGTTATTAAAAATTCTACTGTATATTTAATTTAAAACTTTAAGTAGTTAAATTGTATTAAATAATAATTGGGCTTTATTCATAAAATAAACAATTATTTTATTTATTTGTTTAGCAATTTTTGTTGTATTTTTAACAATTATTTCTGGTTTTTTGGATGTAAAAAATTTTCAAAATTTTCAAAATATCTAATTTTAATAATAATGGATTTTAAAAATTTAATATTAAGCTGTTTTTAAACTAATTAATTTCAATTTATTTTATTAATAATAATAAATTTTATTGTTAAATAATATAAAAAATAAATTTTAAACCAACATTTTATTTACCTGAATTCTTAACACCAATAACATTTGACTTATTTGTATTATTGACACCAGCAACAATATTTCACTTACTTAAACTATTAATACCAACATTATCAGATTTACTTGAATCAACAACATATTTTTAGCTAATTAAGATCAAAAGGAATATTCAGAATTTAATATAATAAATTTAAATGCGAAAATTTAAGAGTTGCTCATTCTATTAATTTCAAAATGCCAAATGCTTTTTTCAAACATGCGGACCATAAACTGGGTGGGAAGATTATATTCATGAAATATCAAAATGAATTAGGGGACTTCTGAGCTTTATATATTTCGCATACTCTAGCCAATTACAACTGTCAAGTTGATATGATTGGTCTTAAGATGATATAGGCGTAGGACTCGTGATTCCTTTCGCAATGAAAAAGCTATCAAGGAACGGAATCAACTGTTGTGCAACAGTGAATGAGAATACCAATTTAGGTCCAACCACAATCAATTTTGGAGTAAGACCTTTGACAAAGGAACTTGGACCTGTGAAGAAAAAAATTAATATTAGAGTGACTATTTATCGTGAAACTGTAAAGTTTGAAATAGAAATTGGGACCTTCTCTCTTAATCATATCGGTGAGAATACGCATGCCACTCTCAGGGGCGTCAAAAGGTCGTTTCTGAATTCGCGTTTTCACTATGTCGAGTGGTTGTGCGACAGTGATAGAGGCTGTAGCCCCGCAAATCGAGGCACAAAAGTTTTGGAAGAAGGTCGCTTTGTTATAATCTTTTAATCCAAAAATATACTCTTTCGTGAAGGCTGATCCACCAAACTAAAGAAAAAAAGATTAATAAAGAATATCAGATATTTATTTCACATTAAAATTTGAATCCAAATTACCAATGCAAAACTCCCGGGGGCATTTCGAGCAGCTGTCCAGAGAGCACCTCTTTGTAAAATTGGGTTGAGACAATTTTGATCGTGTTTTTACCATAGTAATCATTTTCCACAAATCTGAAAACGATAAACCCACCTATATAATCCGAATCCTTCTTCGTAGAAAATTCGAAATGCATTCCGACCAGCAAGAGTTTCTGGCGCTGTTTGACGCTTGATTTTTAATACGTCAAATGGCAGCAAGGCAATTTCACCAACACCGATCAAACTTTCAAAAGTTCAACCATATGATTTATCAAAGAAGGGAAATCGTGCGATTGATTATTCATTTAATTGAGGTAATTGAAAACATACCTTCCTGCGGTAGCGTGGATCATGGTTTTGCCGGTTTTTTCCCCAAAAGTGTTATAAAACACGCTACGATGCTGCGTATTTATATAATCTTTTACGTATGGTTGTCCGCCGTACTTATAAATACGTTGCAGGACTTTGTATGCGGTCGCATATCCTAGACCGGGAAATAATGAAGTATATTTACGAGTAATTGAAGCGGCAGCTTTTTTCTGGAAGGAAAATGAGAGAAGAAGACATCATTCAGTAACATTGATCTATTTACAAGTCGAAAATCATTTAATAATTTACCTGGAATATAGCTTGATTCAAATTTACCATTGCTTGTGATAAAGGTGCTCCAGGTACAAAGACCTATTTGGAAAGAAAATTATAAATTCAATAGTCTTCTTCATATCTCCTGTATAGAAAAGCTGGATTTAAAGAGGGTGTATAAACTTACTTTATTGGTATTGGTCATTAACCGTTTGGCAACAGTGTCCACCGGATGAAATAAGAATAGCTCGAGTAAACCCGAGGTTCCAGATCCGATTAAACGAGCCAGTCCTGACTCTGATTTCGTTTTACCAGTCGGTGGAGACATATTATGAATGCGTAAAATGTTTTCTGCGCGTGTCTGTGTTAGACGCGTTCTTTTAGGAACTTATGTTATTGTAATAAAACGGAAGAAGCAGATATGTTAGGTGTCAGAGTTTCAGTAATGTAATTAACAGGCTCTTTCTCTCTCGAAATAGAGTTTATAAAAAAACATTGATCACCCAATTTTTTGATTTAATTATTATTAGTGGCAATATCGAGTCACTAAGTCCGCTGATGAAGTCCATCTTGACGATTGAGATTCACTTTAGGAAAGATTTATCACGATGACTAATGAATATATCTTGTCACATGAATTTTATTTTGTTATACTGGTATTTTCAGCCGCAGTGTTGGCTCATGCCAGAATTTATTATATAATTCATAAGGTTTTACTTGTGAATTATATATGGGGTAACGCTGTAAAAACAAAACATTTATGATGAGGCTGTCTTTCATAATTTCGTAGCTTCTTTGCTTAATTCACATCTGACATGTAAGCACTTTTATCTTTCATCTTTTTCATTAACTCCTTAAGTATTTTACCAATTTTGGCTTAGATTTCTGGATTAATTGTCTGAATATTATTGGATAAATGAACTTTAGTGGAGATGAACAAAAAATTTAAATTATTAAATAATTTTTGCAATTGTTTTGTTTCTTTTGGCAACAATATTATTTTGCTTTAAATAAAAAAATTTCCAGATTTTTATTGTTTTTTAAAGCACTCAAGATTAGTTTTGATTTAATTTTACATAAAATTGAAATGGCTGTATTTATTGGTTCATTGGTAATAATTTTTATTGTTTTTTAATAAAAATAACAAATTAATTTATTTTTATTTAGTAATAATTTATAATATTAAAATAATATTTAAGATTAACTTAATAAATTAAACAAAAAAAATTATTTTATTAAGAATTTTTACAAAAATGCATAATATTTTAAACAATATAATAATTATTAGAATTAAATTGTTTTGCTTTTTAAATAATAATAATTTTATTTTTATTTTTTATTTTTTATGATAAACAAATATAATTATAAAAATATTTTTGTTATTTATATTTTTAAAAAACATATTTTTAATTAATAATTTAATTGGTTAATTTTATTTTTTATTATGAATTTAACAAGTATAGTCCAATCACTATTTAGAAATTAGGACCAAACTAAGTGATCTAAAGCTAAATATGGTTCACATATTTACTATATATAACCAGCTACTTAAGTCAGTTTAAGCTATACTACATTAATGCATCAAAGAAAAACTTATTTAAAGAAGACATTCTTTGAACAATCTTAAATAATGTAGCACTATTATTAATCAAACCAATCAACTACTCAGTCATTTTAAAGACATCAGCCTTTACAACAACAGATTTATGTTTCCAAAGAGACATCAAATTAGAAAACATATTATCATTAAAAAATAACAAATTTACATGAGAGCCAGACATATTAATGTTTTTAAAACCACACTTAGCTTTTAGAGCAACCACTTTTCACTCTAACTTACTAACAGCTCTGCTAAAAGTATTTATGTGAACTAAAACTTTGTTAACTCTGAAGCCAAGAGCAGAACTTGAAACCAAATTACTATTAACAAATTGTTTAAAAACTTTGACCATAGAGCCAATAGACTTAACAATAAATTCAACCAAAACAAAAAGCTTGGCCAAATCAAATTCCAAAGATGCCAGCTGAGAAAACACCAAAGAATCTTTAAAAGCCACAAAAAGAGCAAAAGCCACCAAAAAAAAAACTCAGAAATAACAGTAAGAACAAATGCCTTTACATAAGACAAAAAACTGACAAAATGTGGTTTAAACACTTTAGAAATCTTAGAAAGGGAAGATAAAGCAATCTTGCAATCTACAGCCAAGTAGCTTATCTTTTGATACCAAAAACAATGCCAGCAACCAAGAGTTTCCCATCAGATATGGCATTTTCTTAGTGTACTAGTCTTTAATACTACAGCATTCAAATCAACCTAAAAACCAAATATAACTAGAACAAATCGAGAATGACAATCAGACTTAGAAGAATGGGAAATGAAACATGTTTGACCACCAACTTGAGAAATCATATTACTAATTTTAAAAGCTGTACAGCCAGATAAAAGATTAATCAACTTGGTCTTAAACCTATTATGAAACAAAATAGTTTTATTCTGATTTACCAAAGAAAAAATTCTAACACTATTCTTGCCCACCAAAATTAACCAATGATTTAAAACAGATGCAATAAAGTCCAACTTTTCAAAATAAACAATTACATACTGTCAAATATCAGCAGGCTTCAGCACAATATGAGTAATACTACCAAACACACCAAGAGCTGTTTTAATGTCAGCAGCAGACACACCCAAAGGCACATTATACAGTACAACAACAGCAAAAGGAAAACCAAACTCAAAAACGACCAGAAACTTGGCAATTTTGAAAGTGACAAGATGAACAGAACTTGTAAGCTCAATCAAAAATACAGCATTTAGAAAACTTTGAGAAGCAAACTCTACACAAAAGAGCTTTATATTGTCCTTAAAAACAGATTTTGCATCCAAAAAACCACGTACTGACTGAAAAACAGTCTTAACATGAGCCAATTTAATCTTAAAAAAAGCACCAAGCACTAGAATAAAAGCCACCCATCCAGTAAACTTTTAATGACTAGTAATAATTTTCCAAGCACCATCAGAAATAGCACCAAAAACCAGAGAAAAAAATAATTCAGTTTTCATCTGATCATCCCAGTTCTCAAAAACAGGTAACACTACAGGAAATAATTGTTTTGTTTCTAAAACTGGTAATAATCTGCCAGAAGACACCATATTTGGCAATACAGCCAATGGTTAATCTTGGCCCATCTTGGATGATGTGCCAGATAATACTATGGAGATTTCATCTAAGATCTTATTGAGAACCACAAAGGAGTTTGGTATAACAATAGCAAAGACAAGCAATTGTCTTTACTTTTTTGAACTTTTGGCTTTTTTGACCATTTTTTTTAAAGAGACAGTACTAATAGCACCAGATATTAAAGCTAAAAAGAAAAAGACCAACTTGTTAACTGGCCTATTATTAAAAACTTTGAGACTCTTGAAGAGAATAGAGACAACACTAAGACTAATCCAAATGTGTGTCTTTAAGAGAACTTTGACTAATAAAAAACCAGTCAAAGATGAAGAAATTGCTTTAATAGCTAACAAAAGCAGCTTTTCATGATTATTAAGTAAAAAAAAAGGTTTTAAAACATTTTGTCTAGTTGCTTCTACTACAGAGAGAGCTTCTCTGATTGAAATTTTATTAGATATTTCAGGAAAAATATCAGATAAAGCTTTTTTACTCTTTGCTCTAGTTGTAATTATGAAATTAAGAAGACAAAAAATACTGGTTAATTTTTTTTTTTTATATCATTTAATGAGTAAGACCCAAAAGCTACCTAACACAATACATCAAAGAAATAATCTAAACTAGGTACTAATCATGCATTTTCTATATGTGACCAGCCACTTGGATTAGTCAAGGACACATTATGCTGAAGCTACAGAAGAAAATTTACTCAAAAATAACATCTTTTGAATGACAGAAAACAAAGTTGCACTGCAAAAAACCAAACCAACTAGCTACTCAGCAGTTTTAAAAGGATCAGTTTTAACATCAACAGACTCATGCTTCCAAAGGAACATTAAGTTGGAAAACACCTTATCATTTACAACAGGTGGGGGTCCAGAATCACCAAACATATCAATGTCCTCCATACAGCATTTTTTTTTCAAAGAAACTACTTCTCTCTCCAACTTATTAACAGTCCTACTAAAAGAACTCATATGTACCAAAACCTCATTAATTCTAAGATCAAAAGCACTACTTAAAACCAAATCACTATTAATAAACTGTTCAAAAGCTGTAACCAAAGAGCTAATAGGCTTAACAATAGACTCAACCAAAGCAGAAAGCTTAGTTAAATCAGATTTCAGAGAAAACAAATAAGATAGCACCAAAGGATTACCAACAACAACTGGAGAAAAGACAAAAAGTAACAGAAATGGAGATCTAAAGAAGCTCAAGAAAGCAGAAGTCTTAGCATAAGACTTGAGACCAACAAAGTGTGATATAAACACCTTGGAAAACTTAGGAGGTAGAGGTGAAAAAACCTTACAGTCTACAGCCAAATGGCCCAGTTTTTAACACTTGAAACAATGCCGACAACCAGGAGTTTTCTATTAAATACAGCATTTTTTCAGTGTACTAGTCTTGACAATAGCAAAGTCCAAATTAGCTTGGAAACCAAACATAACCAGAACAAACCAGGAATGATAACCAGATTCAAGAGAATGAGGGATAAAACATGTCCGACCACCAACTTGAGAGATCATATTATTAATCTTAAAAGCTATACATTCAAAAAAAAGATTGACCAACTTGGCCTTAAACTTATTATGAGACAAAATAGTCTTGTTTTGATTTACCAGAGGGAGAATTCTAACACTATTCTTGCCCACCAAGACTGACCAATGATTTAAAGCAGACATAGCAAAATCCAACTTCTCAAAATAAATTACTACATACTGTCAAATGCCAACAAACTTTAGCACAACATGAATGACACTACCAAACACACTGAGAGCCATCTTAATGTCAACAGCAAACACATCCAAGAGCACATTACATAGTGCAACAGTAGTAGAAGAGAGACCAGACTCAGAAACTACCAAAGACTTGGCAATTTTGAGAGTGGCCAAATATATAGAGCTTGTAAGCTCAACCAAAAACACAGCTTTTAAAGACACTTGAAAAGCAAACTCCACACAAAACAGCTTTATATTGTCTTTTAATACTGACTTTGCATTTAAAAAACCATGTACTGACTGAAAAACAGCCTTAATATAAGCCAACTTAATCTTAAAAGTAGCACCAGGCACCAGAGCAGAGGCCACCCATCTAGCAAACCTTTGACAATTAATAATAGTTTCCCAAGCACTACTAGAAATAGCACCAAAAACCAGAGGAGGAGATGATTTAGTTTTCAGTTGATTAGTCCAGTTTTCAAGAACAGATAACCCAACAAAAAGAGATTGCTTTGCTTTTAAAACTGGCAATGATCTGCCAAAAGACACCACATTTGGCAACACAGCTAGTGGTTGATCTTGGCCCATCTTAAATGACATGCCAGATGATACTACAAAGATTTTATCTAAGATTTCATTGGAAACCACAAAGAAGTTTGGTATAACAATAGCAGAGGCAAGTGACTGCTCCCACTTTTCTGAACTTTTGGTCTTTTTGACCATTTTTTTTGAAGAGGAGGTACTAGCAACACTAGATGTAGAAGCCATAGAAGAGAAGACCAGCTTGTTAACTGGTCTATTATTAAACACTTTTAGGTTTTTAGTAAGGGTGGAGACAATACTGAAACTAATCCAAGTGTGTCTCTTTAAGAGAACTTTGACTAGTGAGAAACCAGCCAAAGATGAGGAAGTTGCTTCAGTGGCTGTCAAAAGCAGCTTATCACAATTATTGGGTAAAGAAAAGGCTTCTAAAACATTTTGCTTAGTTGTTTCTACAACAGAGAGAGCTTCTTTGGTTGAAATTTTATTAGATATCTTAGGACAAATACCAAGTACAGCTTTTTTACTATTTGCTCTGATTGTGGTCATAAAATTAAGGAGACAAAGATTCTGGTTAATATTAAGTAATAATTACATATAATAATAAAAATTATTATTATTAAATTTGATTTAATTATGATTTATTTACATAACAAAATTATTATTTTATAATATTTTTTAAAATCTTAAATTAATAAATTAATAATTAAATTTGCCAAGTAATAAAAAAATAACAAAACTAATTTTAATTATTATAGCACAATATATACAAGAGGGTATAAAAATATTGAACACTTTTATAATATGTTATATAAAAGAATTAACTTATGAATTATAAATTTTTTATTATTATATTAAAATACATGTTAGTAGTTTGACTCCTATTTGCTTCAAGAATAGCTTGAACTTGACATAGCTAGACTTGATTAAATTACGATAATAATTTACAGGTATTGTATCTCATTCTTCCTTAACTTACTGTTCCAATTGTACAATATTTAAGGGTTGTGAATTATGTTAACAAATTTTAACTTTAATATATGACCAAAAATTTTCTATTGGAGTAATATCAGGACTTTGTAGTGGCCAAAAAAGTAATTCAATATTTGAAAAGGTAAGAAAAGAATGCGTGACTTTTGATATGTGAATTGGTACATTGTCTTCCTAAAAAAAAAAACTTTTTTTTAGTTTTTTTTGCATGAAGTTTTACCATAGGAATTGCATAATTAGCCAAGATTTTATGGTGTATAATTCAAGTAATATAACCAACCAAAGGAACTAAAGAACCCAAATCAACCCATAAAAAACATCCCCAAAACATGTGACCAAAGCTTTTTCTAACTGTGGCTGTAATACAATTCTTATGAAACTCTTTGGAAGGTTTATGCCATACACATCCAAATTCTGTAGTTCTAAATTGTGTATATGTAGATTCATTTGATCAAACAACTCATTTAAAATTTTCTACTGTCTAATTTTCATAAATACGAGCCCATTGTAAATGTTTTTTTTTATTTGATTTGGAAATTAATGACTTGAGACAAGAAATGCACAAGTGAAGTCCTTTTTAAATTAATCTATTTTAAATAGTTTGTATAGAAATAGATTTGTTGGTATTTTTAATAAAATTCAATCATATTTGAGAAAGAGTTTGGTGGTGGGTTTTTTTATTCTCCATTATTAAATATTTGAGTTGTTTACATGCACATTTGTCAAGAATTTGTGGTCAGTCTGTTCATTTTTTAGGAAGTTTTTTTAGCTTATATGACTTCATACATGTATTACAAAAGAATGTGAACATTCAATAGTCGTGGAAATCTTACTGTTTATATGTTTTAACTTTTTTGCTGAAATAATCCTTTCTTTTTGGTATTCAGAAAGTTTTTTTCCAAAACATATTTGATGTGGTAAATTTTTTCACAACAAAAATGTATGATATTTTATATATATGCATATAATCTACTGTTGTGTTTTACAAAAATGCAATTTATATTGATTTGTAGATTATAATTATAAGTAATTATAAAAAAAATTATGGCTTAAATTGGTAATAATATTACAATATATAGCCTTTTTTATATATTATATTAAGTGTTCAATACTTTTTATATCCCTCTGTATATATAAACTTTAAAAAAAATATAATGATTATTTATAAAATACACAATTATTAATAAATAAAAATATTTTAATTTTTAAAATTACAATCAATATATTAATACCAAATTATTTTTACCAACTAATTTAAAATGGTTTAAATTATTTTATATAAATTTACTAATTCATTAATTTGTATTTGGTTAATTTATTCAAGTTATTGTAATAATTAAAATAATTTTTTGCTGATTTTTGTTATAAAATTTTACATTATCAAAAATGATAAATTAGTTCATATACATAATTGTTATATATAAAAATAGCCATGTACCTTCTTTATGCCATAAAGTTAGACTTCATGATCGTAAAGTCATTTTGAAATTTTGGGCATGTACAAATTACACATATTTTATTCCACATGAGAAAATAATGACTTACGTTCAGCTTTGCCTTATACGGAGAAGACGTGAATTGACGGCCACTTGCGATTGCATATATCGTGCACGTTGTAATCTAACATCTGTTATTAACGATTCCAGTTTTCTTTTCGAAGCATTGAACTTTGCAGCATCGAAATAGTCCTCCTTTGTCTTATGATGCTTTCATTTCAATGTATAAAGCAAATAGTAAAACTCCTGCCGACGGTTTAGGTGCAACCTTAACGAGTGGGCCTATGTGGTGTCTAGGAGCCGCCCATTCCCTATGGTGAGGGCTACGGCCACCGGCTGACGAGTAGTCTCTCTGGCATACCGTGGAAGAAGCAATGCTCCGACAGACGGTCCACAGTGTGACCAGATTGACCTAGTGCCCGAAGTTCTGGGTACAACTCTTATCCCTAAGTGAGGGCCACCGGCTGACAAGTAGTCCCTCTAGCTTGCCGCAGGAATCAAGAAACAGACTCTTCGAACTTGCTAAATGGCATTGCGAAGACCAAACCAACTGGCGGTCATTGGTGTCGCAAACTGTCCCTCTCGTCCTTTCGCATCATTCACATTCAAACAAGTAGACAATACATACCTCGAGGTCTTTTAACATATCGCCTGCCTGCTGCCTGACTTCCTCGGAAATTTTTACATCTGTGGTAGCTCCAGGGAGCCCTTCATGAAATCTATGATTCTACTTTTTTCCCACTGAACGTTGCATTCACCGCACACCATTCTCCAAAATCGTCAAGGGCCCAAGAGGATGCCGAGACGTGAAAATTTTTATTTGTCAAAACAAATTCCAGTATGATGTTACGCGTTGAAAACTTAATTTATTTTAAGTAAGTAGGAAATTAAAGAATGATGTCACAAGTTCTCTTTGTTACAGTATATAAATTATTTAGATGGTTATCTTTGACCCAAGCCTACAACTCTACACCACACTCATTTCAATTTCGCATCAGGGGCGGCGTCAGCTCAAACGAAGCCAGACAACCGCCCGTAGACGCCCCTAAAAATTATGCGCGCAAAATCTCTTGATGACGATTCTGCACGGCTACGTTGAACGAGCCGTGTGGCATTCAGCACTGAAGTATGCTGCCACGCACCCTTTTAAAGAGATATAAATAGGTGTTGGTGATGAGTCTATATAAAGTTTAGAAGTTATCTGCAAAATTGTGGGACTGTGTATAGAGAATATTTGCTTCCAGCATATCCACTTGATTGGGGAATTTATATTAGTATTATGGAGTCTGACGCACGAGTTTCACCTCGATCAAAAATGTTAAACTCATGCAAATGAACATATTCGTGATACTATGAATCTTTATTGTTAAATGCAATAAAACGATAATTGGCTGAATCGCTCGATAATTCATGATATAATCAATTATTCTAAATTTATTGCTAGTAAAATTTTTATATTTTACTAAATGAAAGCGTTTTCTTTCGCCAATACCCAACTAATCGACCGTTAGTATTGTCAAAAAAAACGAAATGCGATAATACAATAAACAACTAATGATCAATGGCATGAAGGGCTTGCAATTTAAACAAAGGAATAAAATATTGAGAAGAGTAATGGAAAGAATTTTCTCACTACTCTAAAAGAAGGATGAAAAAGGTCTTATCAACATATATTATTGATTGTTTTTCATATAGATTGGATATAAATTTACCCAGATATTTCTCAGTCTTCTATTAATTCCTTCCACGCCTTTGGTCACGACCCTTGTCCCTGGTTTCACGGGTTTTATTTTCGATAACTACACGACGGGAGGATGATGTACTTTTCGGAGGGGCAATCACTTCCGCTGTATTGGTCAAGCTACCTTTGCTCGATGAACTGGTGGACTGTCTTTGCAATTTAATGGGGGGTCTTTGCCCCGAAGAACTGGTGCTACTCTGATGGTTGCTTTGATGATTAGCTTTAGTTTTCTTGGAAGAGGCGCCTGGAGCCTCAATTTCGTGATCACGTTCTCTTTTTGATGCAGATGTGGACGATGCATGCCGGTTACTGCCGCTTCTGTTTAACTCCAATTCTTCAGCATTTCGAGGTTTTGGACGTCTAGAGGTCGAGGAGATCAGTTCATCTTCCTTAAATCTTCGAGTAGGGTTTGAAACGGAATCCTCTTCGCGTGGTCTTTTTCGTGGGCTGGGTTCAGTGCGATGATTTGGACGATCTTGTTCGTCATGTCTTCGCACCGAAGACGAAGAATTCGATTGACGATCATTATTGTTAGACCTCCGTTCCTCACGAATTTCTCGTGGTCGTTCTTCAATCATTCTGGAATTATCCCTCGGTTTATCATCCTTCTGTTTAACTTCCTTCGGTTTTTCGTCCCGAGATTTTTCGTTATCTTTAAGACGTTCTTTTTCACGACGATGGTGGTCACCTGCCCTCTTTTCTTCTCTCTTTTCCTGAGGTTCATCAACTGGTTTCAGTCTATTTGTGCGATCACGTTGACGTTCATCAATACGCTCCCGTTCAGGTCGTTCACGACGTTCTTCACGCGGTATATTATTCTTTTCAAGCTTCATTTCTGGTTTCGGTTTTTTGGGAAGTGGGTGCAGCATCGCACCTGTTTTTGAGACATTCGATGGAGGAGTTCCATTAGAGGCAGGTGTTGTAGGGACAACAGGGGTTGTGGACTTTTTGGGTGTTTTCGCAGGTTCAACTGGTATGCTCTTGGAGGTAACAGAAGGGGTTGTAGAAGATTGTGATTTATCTGTCTTGGTACTTTCTGTTACAAGACGTGTAGTAGATGGGACAGGAGCATTTTTCCGATCAGGTTTGGGCGTATAGAATTTAGCTTTGGGAACCCATGTTTTGGTTTTTTTACCCAAGATTCCGGAATAGCTGGTGGCCAAAAGTCTGATTTCATCTAGACCAGTAGTATCAATTAAGTGACCCACTGCTTTTTGTAAAGATTCCCCATGTGTGGAAACTGCGGGGAAATATTTACTGATGCAGCTAAGTGCGATCAAAGCATTACGATGCTCATTGTAATAAGTCGAGTTGAGACTAGCGATAAACGCAGTGCGAAGCTTGCAATGCCACTTATGGAAAACCTCTCGAAACTCTTGATAGTTGATGAGGTCAGACTTGGAGACATTAAACGCCTGTCGATTCTGAGTTGGCCATTTCATTATAAATCCGGGAAGACCCTTCTCACCTTGACCGCTTTCTACAAATGCTGACTGATCGCTATGTAATTTTGACAAAAAATCCAGAATAGTGTTCAAAAAACGGCCATAGTGACGAGTTTCTTGGTCGGTGAGCGAGAAAAGGATTATTTGAACAGACTCGGCGAAGATTTGATCATATAGTGTCAATGTGGAAAAATTGGCCGTGCCAATCTCGTGCATAGATTCTATGAATTTGGCACAAAACAGTGCGTCTTCGGCGGAGGAATATAAACGAGGAAATAGGCAATGTTGCCATATTGCATTAACAATTTCTTTTCTTTCCGCGGGAAGGGTTGAAAACCAGTGGTCTTTTTCAATAAGAAGACGACGTTTAACCTGATTTACATGGGCTTCATGATCTTTAAGTTCCTCCTCCACTTTCTGATAGGTTGACTTTAAGGCCTTTTCTTTATCCTTTTTGACTTTTTTATTATTTTTCCTGTTTTGTTCCTCCTCTTCAAGCTGTTTGGTAACCTCTGAAAGAAGGTCTTGGTATCCAGTCTTTGGGTAGTTAATATCATATAACTGCAATTGCCAGAAAGTAGTATAAAACTCGGGGCTTATCTTCTCCCATACAGAAGGTTTGAGAGTTTGCTTGACTTGTTCAATTGTTTTAAGGAGTCCCGGTTGCCAAATCATGGAAGTTTCTTTATTATTCGCCGACTTGGAGATCATATCACCTAGATGCTTCCTTAGAATTCGAAACGCCGCTTCTGGTTCAAGTCCAAGATTGATTCGAAGTTCATCGAATCTTGGAAACTTTTCGGTAGTTGGTAAATGATAGGAAAGAAATTCGCAGTATTGCACAAAGATTGATTGACACTAAAATGTTGATACGAGAAAATTTGTTATTCAAAAGATTAAGAAAAAACGTTGAGTATGAAATATAGTTGTATATCTTACTCTGTCAACATTATTCGTCATGAGTTTGATATGAGAGTATGATTGATCTTTGTAGGAATGAAAATATTTAATAACAGCCAGCAGCTTTACCAACGGGAAAGCCAAATTGGTCTTTCTCAAGGCATCTACAAGTCTACGAGTGCTTTTACGCATATTAAGTTTTTCACTAAACTTATACAGTTGTTCTTTACGGCAAGTTTCACTGGCACCAATGACGGATACATCAGTGGCGGAGAGTGCGCCGAGAGGAGAGATCCCACTCATTATTTCCACAAGTTGTGCTATAACAACAAGATCGTGGGATTGGCCGGGTCGGGAGAGAGACAAATCAATGTAACTCAAAATCGCCTCCATACACATTCCATCATATTTTTTACACATGTGCCCGCAAAACTTGGAAAGATCTAGTAATTTGCGGTTTCAAAATTAGCATATTAGAATGTTAAACAGAGTTCAAGATGGTACTTACTGGTAATCCAATCTTTCCAGTTTACGCCATCGTCTTTCATCTTTTTACCCGGGTCCTTATTATCTGACAAGGCATCGAGGATTAAATAGGTGGCAACGTCGAACGATAATTCGGACATGTGCTTGCACATGTCAACCACAACGGTTATCATATTGTCATGCATCTTGGCCCAATGAATCATTGTCATCGAGACAACGATAGGATTTTGATGGGAAGCTTTTCCTAAGGGTCGAGAATATTCTTTAGCGTTTTCTTTGGTGGCACGGCGTACGATGGGATCCACCGCTTCTTGCGCTTTCTCAACACCCGGCTTGAGAATGGAATTGGGAGCAAAAGAATGTTTTCGCCAGGCTTGATATAAACCGAATCTGTTATGATAAATGATATTTGAAAAATCAATTTGACTGAATATATCACCAAAAAGAGATAATCAAGAAAATTTAATATTAAAAATGCCTTCTTTCATAAGTTAATTTTTTCAAAACAGCCCAAACTTCGTTAACCAGAGAAGGGTTTGTTTGGGATAGCGAAAGACTAGGCAGAAGAGACTTTCGTATTACTTTGATCCAACTAATCTCGGCATCAAGCCAAGTTTGAACTTGTTCCTTCGTGTGAGGTGCGCCTTGCTTCAGCTTTGACTGTCAAAACCATGTTTATTCAGAAAGAGTTTCCACAAGCAAGTCATTCTAGATTAATATTTTCGACATTTCACATAACTAATGAGCAGGAGATTGAAAGTTTCATAAAATACCTTTTCAAGATCGGCTAAAGCCAATCGTACAAGTTTCGTCAATGATCTGACATCCCGAGCAAATCCATGCCCGATTAACATCATGAGCTCAAAGCCTTCCCCATCACAGTTTTTGAGTTCGTCAAGTGTCTGAAATTTGGGAATAATATCTGCTCTTGGTCTGTAAAAATGTGTATGGGTCGGAAGTGTTGTTTTACGAAGTCCGGTGACACAGTTTACAGCATAAATTGGTGCGGAGGCCTCGTCAAATATGGAACGAAGGCGATCCAAGATACCATCGCCAAGGTTTTCAAAATCCATTTGATAAATGAGATATCTCGCATTTTGGAAATCCCCAATTTCCAAAAGGCCTTTCGCTAATTCATCCAAGTGGTATTCTGCCTTGGCGTGATTTTGAAGGTACGTGATAACATCAAGCATGCATACGATTTCTTCATGTATAAGGATGGCAGTGGTAATGTTCAAAAGTTCCAAATTTTCATCCTCAAGAATTTCGTTTCCTGAGAAATGTCGACGGTACCGTTCACCTAACAGCTGTCCAATGAAGCGGTTTCCGAGACGACTAGGTTCAAAGGATAATTCCTTTTGGTTCTTTGGCTGGGAATCAATCCTGATCGAGTCTTGACTAATTAAAGGTTGGACGGCGATTTGCATTTCACCAAGATCATTGGTAGCCTCATTCATTTCCACGTTATCATCGGTACCAGAATTTATTTGAATATCTCCAGAAGACGCATCGTTTAATCGATCATGAGCGACGTCTTGCATTACAACATCGCTAGTAATACCTTGATTTTCCTCTATTGGTATTTCTGACTGATAATGCATGTCGAGATCGCGATCTGGATCCGGGGACCATGGTGAAACCTTCAGAAGAGTAATAAAGAGTTCGTGGGAGGTTTTTACATTCGCAATAAAAGCATCCAAAACTAAATCCAAGACACGATTTGGGTCAAGACTGAAGTATCCTATGTATGAGCGTAGGCGGCCCATGAGATTAACCGCACGAGATTTTTGGGAGACTTGATCCTCTTCGGCATATTTGGGATCGACCAGGGTAGATAAGTCATAAATCACCTTAGCGAAGCCTTCGGATTCTTCGTGTAGAAGATTGAATTTATGTTGCCGATACCTTATAAGTTAGGAATGCGCAGTAACTTTTAGATAAAATTTTGGGAAAATTCATTGATGGAAGTAAAATTTTTGAGTATAATATAATTGCCGCATGGTACTGATCGAGGAGATGCACTGTTCAAAGGATGTCGCCGATTCAACGACAGACTGCTCGATGGATAGTTGGCTGGCTGGAAAGCTTCCAACTTACATCATAGAGGTGTTCATCCTTACTGCCTTTTTTTCAAAAAACGAGGTTACCAGCCCAGCGCGAAAAAGCAGGGGTATTTCAAGCCGCGCCTTTAGAAGGCGAGAATCAATATATTTTTTTTCCTGGAAAAAAGGGAGAAAGGATAATTAATCACCATAAAATAGAAAGGATAACGAAATGCGGACACAATTTCCTTTATTTTGCTGAATCCAAAGCAAAACCTCTCAAAATGTTGTAACTATTTCTCCATAGAAATTTCAAACTTTGCGTGATCAAGCATAACCAAAAGGTAGAGGAGGACACTTACAGATATTCTTTTAACTATACTACTTATCCTTTCTTTATAAGCGCTGACGATCACTCCACTACTTGGAAGAGTAACATCGTCTTTAAAATCTTGAATCTCAACATCTTTAACCCAAATATGATCAAGAAATTTCTCGATTAATGGGTCTTTATCCTCAAGCCCATTGATTTGTTGAAATAGGAAGTCAACTTCTGCTTCCCGACTTTCTTTTTCTCCTATAGAAAGTATACTTTCAAGTCGTGCAACGAGATTCATTTCTTTCTCGGTTGGAAATATTATGAGAACGAAGGAAGTGTGTATTTAATAGCTAAATTTGGAATTTCAAGTTAGGTATATTAGTAGTAATGTACTTAGATTACATAAGCTACCTTCCATCCTAATGATTTTTAAATCAGTTTAGAGCTCGACTAAAAGGTTCCCTCAACATTTATTTCTTAAAACCGTTAAAATGACGGTGACGAGACCACCTTCCTTACAAGCCATTGTATTTCAACAGGGATTATTTCTCTTTTCAGGTCTATTTCAAACAATGGGAACACAATACTTATACTATCAAGGCGCTGCTAGTTAGTATACGTTCTTTGGCTCTCTCTTCATCTAAAAGTTGAGTTTGCTCAAGTAACCTCCTTTTTTCATTTTCTACTTATTCTTAGCTGGAATTAGGTACAAATATTTTTGATGATATTAATTTCTAAGGTTCAGTTTTCTTTAGTTAAAATTGGAAAGCGTATTTAAAACATGAAATAGTACGAAATTTTGATTGTTCGCGAATGAAAATTAATTCCCATTAACTTTTTATTTTTATTTTTTTAGCCTTCTTACCAATACTGCCTCCTATATAGGGATGGCACTGGTTGGTTTATTCCTGATCCCTTGTCAATGGTGTACTTTGACAGCGATTGATAAAGTAGTTATGGATGGAACGGCTAATACTGAAATTGATCTGATTTCCATTCGGGTAATTTTTTGACATAGATAATTTGTTGGAATATGATAATAAACTTGTTTTTATATTTCTTTAGAGCGCTTCAAAAAAAATGGATGATTACCGTTTGGTACCTGATCACATTCCCGAAGAAAATGATGAGGATGTTATTGCAGACCAAATAACTGTAGTTGACTGTTCAATTCCAAAATCAAGTGGCGAACCACTGATCAAGCATAAAAAAGTAATTGGTGCATCAATTTTGGATGTTAGTGCCAGCTTTTTATTAACGATTGGGTTCTTTTATATCGGTAGTGGTGTGAGTATTATTATTATAAAAATTTTTAGGAACTCTTTTATTGTTTCTTATTTTATGTAATTTACATTTTTAAATGATATATTTTATTGTAGATGTATCAAGTAATATACAGTTCCGTTGTAGTATGGTGTGCAGTTCTCTCTTTCGTATTTCTTCGACGATCACTTTCATTGGTCCAATGGGTTTGTATTATTGGGGTATCATTTGGCTTAGCGATTAGTGCACTCGGTATCGAACAGAGCGATGAAATTAAAGCACCACCGCCAACAATAAGTGGAAGTGGTCCTGCATTACTTCATTCCTTTACAATATCAACGACAATGTTTGGAATGATATTGACCTGCGTTGCGACATTCGGATATGCATGCGTTTACGTAGTTTCCGATATGATTCTTTCGACCAAAGATTCTAATAATAACCCGCCATCGCCAGTTACAACATGTTTTTTAGTTGGTTGTTATGGCAGTTTCATTTGTTTAATTTATCTCACCATATACACATTCCCCCATTGGGATTCACTTGTAACAAATGAAATTATCGAGAAAAAATCCGATATCGGTGGTAAGGTAATTATCATTATTTATTTATTATTAGTTTTGGCCTCATTTGTGCATAACTTTTCCTATTATTCGTTGGTTAAGTCTACGGGAAATGTTTCAACTGGTTTGTTGAATTCGGTAAGAGCTGTTGTAGTTTTTGCAATGAGTCATTTTTTATTTTGTGATATAGATTCTGGACAATGTTTTAATATTTGGAAAGGATGGAGTGCTGTTATTGTTATTGGATGTGTTACGGTTTTTTCTATTAGCAAGACGAGAAAGCAGTAAAATAAATGAAACAATAGAGAAATAAGGTGAAAAGTTACAAAGAATGAATCTTCTTCAAGTTCAATATACTTTATTTTAGATTTAGGAGAATAGTAATGGAAATTCAAAATTTTAAAGACCCAAACTCTTAATGATATGTAATTTAGACTATTAACATTTGAATGTATGAATTTAATTTGAATCCAGGATCCACGAATTTAGCCTTCCAATTTCTATTGTAGTACATCAATCTGGTTCAAAAAATACTTTGATTTTTTAAAATTTTAGCCAATTCCTGTGGAGCTTTCTTCCCGATAGAATCTGTAGCTTAAGATGAATCCTAATATGAGTGCTATGTACGCGACCGACGAATATGGTCGGCCTTTCATCATACTTCGTGAACAGCAAAACAAAAGCAGGTTGAGCGGCGCTGAGGCCATTAAGGTAGGTTGATTGAATCTCAGTTTTCAATGGCATGATCAAGTTTACCTGTTTGAAAAGAAGAATGTTTTTTAAAATAAGAATTCTTTGGGTTTCCCTTATTCTACTTTTCTTTCTGATACAAAACCTATTATATTCACTCAACTTTAATCTCGTTCTAGTCTCACATTTTAGCTGCCAAGACTGTCGCCAACATAATCAAAACATCATTGGGTCCAAGGGGTTCGTCAGAAATTGTACTGAATCTTTTAATTCATAGAAAAGTCGTAGTAGTCTGAAAAGCTATCATACTTCTGATGCTTAACCAACCCTATAATCTAATGATTAATTCTATCTTGTTTTCCTTAATTATAACATATGCTCCGAATCCTTCTTTATTACTTGAAAAAAAATTAACGGACAATTTTCTGATCTATGAACTTTACCTTTGGTTTACAAAGGTCTTGACAAGATCTTGATTTCTCCCGATGGCGATATTACTGTGACTAATGATGGTGCTACTATTTTAAGTCAAATGGAAGTAGAGCATCAGATTGCGAAGCTATTAGTACAATTATCAAAATCACAAGATGATGAAATTGGGGACGGAACTACCGGTGTTGTTGGTTTGTAATGTTTAAATTTCAGCATGGCCCAAAATTTCCTATCCAATGTTCACAATATTCTATTGACATCAATGAATAAATTTTCTTGTTCTGATTATAAAACCAAGTTCTGGCTGGAGCTCTTCTTGAACAAAGTGAAAATCTTTTGAATAGAGGCATACATCCAATTCGAATAGCTGATGGTTTTGAAAGGGCATGCAAAGTTGCCGTAGATCATTTGGATACCATCTCAGATGTGGTAGATTTCACAAAGGAAAATACAGATAATTTATTTAAGACAGCTATAACGAGTCTCAGCAGCAAAATGTAAGTTGTACATATTCTCATTGTTATTGCCTTCATTTTAATTGGAACGTATATCAAAAATCAAAATCATCCCCATTTAGTGTTTCCAAGCATCATGAACAATTTGCTCAAATCGCAGTCGATGCTGTGCTCTCAGTCGCCGACTTTGAACGTAAAGATGTTGATTTTGAACTGATAAAGGTTGATGGAAAGGTTGGAGGATCACTCGTTGACACCGTCTTAGTCCAAGGGGTAATCGTTGATAAGGACATGTCACACCCACAAATGCCTCGAGAAATTCGCAATGCCAAAATTGCCATTTTGACATGTCCTTTTGAACCTCCGAAACCGAAGACAAAACATAAATTGGACATTACCTCCGTTGAAGAGTATAAAAAATTACAAACATATGAACGGGAAAAGTTTGAAGAAATGATAAAACGAGTTAAAGATACTGGTGCGAATCTGGTTATCTGCCAATGGGGATTTGATGACGAAGCGAATCATTTGTTAATGCAAAATCAACTACCGGCAGTTCGCTGGGTTGGTGGGCCTGAGATTGAAGTAAGTATTGAAAGCCTGGCTATCTTTTTAAAGTTTAAGTTAATAGATTGCTGCTAATAAGACGTATGAAAATTCATTGATCACAATACTTTAGCTAATAGCTATTGCTACAAATGGCCGGATCGTTCCACGTTTTGAAGACCTTCGACCCGAAAAACTGGGTGCAGCTGGTCTTGTGCGAGAAATCTCTTTTGGAACTACAAAGGATCGCATGCTTGTGATCGAAGAATGCTCAAATACACGAGCAGTGACAGTATTTGTGAGAGGCACTAACAAAATGGTTGGCATTAAAATATTTTATGATATAAATCAAGATTTTCCCAAACCTATCTCAAGTCATCCACTTTAGATTATTGACGAAGCTAAAAGAGCAATTCATGATGCTCTTTGTGTCGTACGTAATCTTATCAGAGATAATCGTGTGGTATATGGTGGTGGGGCGGCTGAAATCAGTTGCTCATTGGCTGTCTCTAAGGCTGCCGGACAGGTAATATCAAATAGAAATTTGGAAATGGAGGAATTCAAAAATTGACATAAAAAATTTTTTTTTTAATAGATATCAACAATTGAACAATACGCCATGCGCGCTTTTGCGAACGCTTTAGACGCAACGCCTTTAGCTTTGGCAGAAAATTCGGGTTTATCACCAATTGAAACCCTCTCTAATATTAAATCTCGTCAGGTGACAGAAAACAACAATAGACTGGGAATTGATTGCTTGAACACCGGATCTAACGGTACACTTATAAAAGATTTCATCTAACACTCTAAAAAAAAAAGCTAAAATTCTCTCATAACTTTTACTTTTCAAGATATGAAAGAGCAATTTGTTTTCGATCCGCTTATTTCAAAACGCCAACAATACCTATTGGCGACACAACTAGTAAAAATGATTCTGAAGATTGACGATGTAAATATATTTCGATTTTTTGTTTCTAGATTTCGTCGTTCATTTAATAGGAATAACTGATTTTTTACTTTAAATACGCTAACATCTATCTACTAGGTAATTACTACGGGAGCTTCACAAGCTTAATAAAAAATTATAATTCATACCTGACTAATTTGGGAATCTCATAGAATGGTATGCGTTTCCCAAGAAAAAACCAAATATCTCAGAATAATTGTTGTTAAAAAAACATTTCATTTGCAATTAAAGAACCAAGAGTTTTTTTTGGCTTCAAACAATTGCTGCAACTTTTGAAATTGCTTTTTGTCCAGTAAATATTATGTATATCCCTTCAAATGATCTCTATTAAATAATTGATAGAATGATAATCAATTTCATCAAAAGAATCAAAGAACTTTCTTTTTAGAAAAATGGCATCTCTGATCCAACTTTATTGGAAATTAACTCCATCTACTGATTGACAAGTATCACGCAGTGATGAACACAAATTGGTGGCTTGCATGAGTATCACACGTTGCGCGTCTGTTTCAGAAGACAATTTGATAAAAACCCTCGACCTACAACCGATGCCATGATTTTTTTCCCAACCGAATTGAACACTTGCTGAAACTAAAGAGAACAGATATAATGGGTAACCGACAGTCGCGTCTTAGTTCTAAGCTTAAATTTTCGTCGTCTAACCGAAGGGGGGCATCGAACGATAATAAAGCTTCTGTAGTCACGAATTATGATAATAAATACCAAGAGAACAATTTTGGTTGGGGAATAACCGAGGGAACCGCTGAAAATGAAAAAAGAGAAATAAGTGCCACATTGACAGAAGAATATCTTGCGGAGTTCTCGTAGGTTATTCATGTGATATAATTATCACACGCATGTTACACATAAGCTTTTTATCATCAAAATTTCAAATGTCATTTTCCCCATTGAACATCATTCAGGAAAATTTTTAACGATGATCCTAAGAACAAATTGGCATTAAACGCTATCACTGGCGATGACATGACAAAAGTTTTATTAAGTCGTGATGTAAGTATATAATATAAAAATTATATAATGGAAAAAGATGGTTTGGATCAAATGTTCAATTGCTCAGGACATAATGAGGGTTGATTTTTTAAAATTTTACCTTTTTTGAAAAGGTCACTGTAAAAGACATTCACGTCTTTTCAGAAAAAATTGAGTTGGAAGGTAAAGCTACCAACCAGAAATCCTCTGGAAGGTGTTGGCTATTTGCCGCTACCAATGTGATGCGATTGATCGTGATGAAAAAGTGAGTTCCTTTTGATAATATGAACCAAATTAGGAGTTACATCTCTTAATTTTTTAAAAACTCAAATATTCCCTCAGAAATGCTTCATTCTTAACTTGAATTTTTTAATTAATAGGTATAATCTTGATGAGTTCGAATTATCGCAACCGTTCCTATTTTTTTATGATAAACTGGAGAAAGCTAATTGTTAGTGAATTTTCATTATGATTAGTAGATTTCTATCCTTGTGGCATTATATTTTTTACTGATTTCTTATTCATTCATATCAAATATGAAATTTTTTCTTATTAGTCTTTCTTGAGAACATGATTGAGCTTGTGGGGCAAGAGACGGGTTCTCGCTTAATTCAATACTTGCTTTATAATCCGGTCCAGGATGGCGGACAATGGGATATGGTGATTAATCTTTTGGAGAAGTATGGGGTCACACCTAAAGCGGTATGTATTCCAATTATTCCCTTTTCATTATTACACAGATCTTTCCAACAATATTCTTCCCATTATTCTGACCATAGGCATTCCCTGAAAGCTATAATTCATCCAATTCCGGCCGAGTAAACTGGTTAGTGACTACGAAACTTCGGGAGTTTGCTTATCAATTGCGACAAATGCACGCTTCCGGGCAAAGTGGCCATTCTCTGCGTAGTGCCAAAGTAAAAATGATGGAAGATATCTATCGTATTTTGGCAATCTCTTTGGGTGAACCTCCAAAAGTGTTCGATTGGAGTTTCCGTGACAAAGACGGAAAATATCATCACCACGAAGGTTTAACACCCAAGCGATTCTTGGAAATGATTGGTTATAAGGTAGAAATAAGTTTTTTATTTGACCTTTAGTTAACTTGAAAATTTTTCTAAAAACAATTCAAAATAGGCCCAAGATGCTTTTTCGTTGGTGAATGATCCTCGTAATCCATATCTTTCTTTATATACGGTGGCATATCTTGGTAATATTCAAGGTGGTCATCCCATTCGATATGTGAATATTAAAATTGAAGAAATGAAACGATTAGCCGTTCAAGTTCTCCGTTCTGGTAAACCGGTTTGGTTTGGTGCTGATGTAGGCAAATTCTCGAATACCCCGTTGGGTATACTCGATAATAAGGTTTACGAATACGAACTTGCTTTTAATGTAAAGTTTAAACTGGATAAAGCCGAAAGATTAAAATACGGCGATAGTCTAATGACACATGCTATGGTTTTTACTGGTAAGAATTCAAAATCATTTTTCCTCGGATGTTGAGGTTTTGCTAGAGAAACCGAACTATTAAGTTGATACCCTTTTTTTCAACAATTGTTGTTAGGCGTAAATTTGGAAAACGGGAAACCGGTTCGCTGGCGCGTTGAGAATTCATGGGGTGAAGATCGTGGACAAAAGGGTTACTTCGTCATGTCGGATGATTGGTTTAGTGAATGGGTGTACCAAATAGTCCTTGAAAAGAAGGACGCACCCAAAGAGTTGCTTGATGTTTTGCAACAAAAACCTCAAGTCTTGCCAGCCTGGGACCCAATTGGTGCACTTGCCAAATTTTGATTAACCCAGTATTCGAAATGGAATTTCTTATTATCCTTTGGATATAATGTAATTGCATTTAATCTTTCTAGCCCATTTTAAAATTAAATTATTAAAGTGATCTGAATTTTGAACTAGTTCTCTAAATTGAAATCTCTAGAAAAAAATAAATTGGCATTAATATTTGATTTAATCTGGTTAGTTTAAAAGTCGCAGCTTTATCCTCTTGGTTCTGATGATTAATAAATCGTGTGATGTCAAGACTAATGCGTCATGTTTTTTTCCATCCGCAAAATCTGGATGATTAGTTTATGTGACAATATTGACTGGATGGGGTGTGTTTTTGAAAGAACTTTGGTTGCGTTTAGGAAAAAAAAGGTAATTTGCTTTGTTTGAATCGTTTTCCATATTTACTCGGACGTTCTTGACCGGTATTATCAGGTATGGAGTAAGCGAAATTTTGACCAAGTAATGGTAGTAGAGGCTTTGCGACCGATATCTTCAGTTACAGAGTTGGGTAATTTACCTATCTCCATCATAATAATCTAAAAAATAATAATTTAATATTAATATTAATATAAATGTAAATGTAAAAATAATTAAATAATGAGCTCAAGTTTTTAATTAATTGGTGCAAATATTATAAAAATTAAAAAAATAGAAATTATTATTTTTTGATATTAATAAACCATTATAAAAAAATTTTTGGTTCAAAATTTCAATAACAAATAAATTTATAAAAAAGCATTTATATTATTATTATTATTATTATTGTATTTAATATAATACTTGTAATTAATAATAATTCTTATTGCATAATTATTATTTTTATATTTTTTATTATATAATATAAAAATATATATATATAATTTATTTATAAACCTATTTTTTTAAAAAAATTTTAATGCTAAATTGAAATAAAAAAATTGTAAATTATCTTATATAATAATTTAAAATGATATTTTTTATTATAATTAAACATAATATATATATAAAAATAATTAATAATTAAACTATATTTTATAATATAAAAATAATAATAAATATATTAAAATTTTATTTTTAATTGCAATATAATAAATATTAAAATAAACAATATTAATAAGTAAATTTTTAAATAAAATCAATTTTAACATATAAGATATTTTTGGGATTGGGCTACACTCATTAAATACATAATAATAATAATAAATTTTATTTTTTTATTTTAACATATAAAATTTTATTTCTATTTATTATAATATAATAAACTAAGTATTCTAAAATAAATATAATTTATGTATTTTTATGCATATAATTAAATACAAATTCTATTTAAATTAAATTTAATAAAAATTATTCTAAAAAGACATTTTATATATATAAACAATTAATATATTATTATTTTTAATTGTATTACTTATTTATTTAGCAGTTTTATTTATATTTAACTTAATATTAAATGTTTAAAGCTTTTAAAAAACTATTATTTAAGCAAATATATTTTAATTAACAATATAATTTAAATTATTTATATTATTATTTTTAATTTATAATTTATTTTAAGATTAATTATGTATTATTTTAAAATATTATTATTATATTATAATAAATAAAAATTAAATTTTATTTATAAATTTTAAATTTTTTTTTTAAATTACCAGTTTTTTTATTTAATTTATTAATAACTTTTTTAAAAATAACAATTTTTTTTCAATTATAAAATATTTTTTTAATTTAATATACAAAACAAAAAAAATATTAAAATATTAATAAGTTTAATAATAAATTTAATTAACAAAACCAACTTAATAAATTCTGATTTTAAAAAATTTAACTTAAAGCTAATAGCAAAATTAATAATATTAATAATAAAAAAATCCAAAAAAGCAATAAGCTTAATATAAAATTTTATATTAATAAAACAAAACTTAAATATCTTAAAATTAATTACAAATTTATTATTATTATTATTATTTAACAAATACAGTCCAATTATTATTTAGTATAAAGAAACAAATTAACTAATCTTAATTAAACATAACTTATGCTCTTATTATATATAATTAGTATTACTTATAAAAATTATGAATTATTATAAGTAGATAAAATAGCCAATCAAAAATAGGCATAGTAAAAAAAAAAATTTCAGAATTCCAAGATTTTTTTTAAAAAAATTGAAAGATTTTAAAAAATCTCATATAATATAAATTATGTATATATAGTAAAAATATTAGAAGCAAAAAAGACAGACAATTCAGTTTTAAACAACAATACTTCTTTTTTAAAAGATAGTTTTCTATAATTTGAAGTAGAATTATACTTATATTAATAAAACATCCATTATTACCCAAATTCATATTATTATTACTTGATTAAAGTAATATTAATATATTTTATATTATTAATACTCTATGTTAATAAAAGTCAATACTTAACTACATTGGACCAATAGCTCTTGATTATAACTATTAACAAAATACTAATTTTTTATTTTCTTTTTTTATTTTTTTTTATTTTCTTTTGTTTTATTTTTTTTGTTATCGACTAATTAATTAAAGAGATTAAGCACTAAGTAATTAACATTAAAAATAGTCTAATAAAAGACCTAAAAACAAGAGTAAAAAACTTATAAATTTTTGGAAGAAACTATTAATTAAATTTCTGTTTATTATATAAAAAACTCAATTAAAATCTTCAAACTCCAAAATTTTTAAAGATTACTATTATTAACAGCTATTGAATACCAAGTTACAAGTTTATTATTTGTTCTAACACTCAAAATAATCACCTATAACACCAGTTATTTAAGTTAATTAAAATAATACTATATACTTATATAAATTTTTATACTATTGTTCACATCCAAAAAAAATAAATAAATATTATGTAATTCAAAACTAACAGCAAATAACTTAATAATATCAAGCAAATAAATTATTTCAATTAACAAAAAACTAGACAGATTATAAGAAACATTAAGCAATACTTTTTTATTATTTATTAAGTCACTCTTCTCTGAATTTCAATCTAAATATTTATAACTTACTGTAATGTTTTTTAGCCAAATAACAAATAAAATTTTTATACAATATTATGTAATATAACATCTAAATTTCTTAAAAAAAAAGTGTGCAGTATCAAAAACAACAAAAAAAACAGGCTTCTATCAGAAATTTTTATAGTTTAATATGATCAAGCAAAATTTTAGATTACACAAAGACATTTTTTGGACAAGTAAAAACATAATTAAGCAGTTTAATATTACTATACAACAAGCATAAAATACCTAAATAATCTATATTATAAAGTTTTTTTCTAATTACAATCAGTAATTTTCTATGGACTGCTTTTATTAAATATATGTAAAAAACAACCAAAATTTTGTTGATAAATTTAAAAAGCATATAAGAGTTTGAATATTAAATTATGGTAATACAAGCCCAGTTTATGTCTTAAATAAGTAAACTATTTACAATTTTTGTACTAAGATCTACTTTTTATTGAACACAATAAACAGTTTAATAATATTATAAACAAAATAACAAATATTATCTAACATAACCAAATTATTAACTATAATAAATTTCTCATAAACTCTAACAAAAAAAGCTAAATAAAATTAGATCATAATATATATAAGAACATTTATTTAATCATGTTTTCCAAATGGTCTTTGATTTTTATTCATCTTATAAAAATATTTTTTAACTTAATCAAATTAGCTATATAATGTTTTTTTATTCAATGCTTATTTTAAAAATTAAGCAAATTAAGTTTAAGCTCTAAAATATAAATACTAATAACAATTTAACAATTTATATACAAAATTATTAAGCAAAAAAAAATATTTTTTAATACTAAAACAATTGTTTACAATTCTATCATTATTAAAAATAGCAATTTATGTACTTTGATATTTATATTCATCTTAATATTAAAAAAATAAGCTATTGTCTTATTAATTACTTTTATAATATCTAAATTTTTTAATAAACTATTGGTGTAAATACTTATTGCTTCTATTTACAACTTATGCAAATACTCTTAAATATTAGAAAATTTTTTGAGCAAAAAAGTTTAAACAACCAAAACTAAAACAATCTTATTAGATTTAACCAAAAAATTATTTATATAAGTTAAAGTCTTCTTAAATCATAAAAATACTAGGCTTTTAAAACACAATTTTTTCTAATAACAAAAATTTTTTAATCTATAATTAGTTTATATTTGTTCAACAATATTTTTTTAAACATAATATCAGAATGTTTTAAAAAACAAACTGTATTAAAGTAATAGAAATTTTTTAATATTTTGAATATTAAAAAATAATTGTTATAATAAAATATATTAAACAAATTATTGACCAAAAAATTTTTGTTATTCAAAAAATTTTTTACAATGCTTATAAAAAATTATTTACAGAACTAATTTTTAACTTAACTGAATATTGCAATAAGTTTATAAACATCTAACTTAAAACTTACAAATTCAAAAAATAATATTTAAACAATTAGTCAAGAATTTTTGTTATATTTAAAAATTTAATCACTAAAGTTATCTTGATTTTTGTCTGTACTTACTTAAAAAAAATCAATTTATATAGAAATAAGTGGTGTAAAGTTTTTTTAAGAAAGTTTTTAGACAAATTAGTCTTAAATCTAAGCTCTTTTTTTATTATAATATTTTATTTTTAATACATGTTTTTAGATACAAAATTAAATTACATATAATAATTAATTATAGACTATAAAACTGTTAAAACCAAATAAAAAAACTATTTTTTTAACAATGTTTTCTTAAAAATCATATTTAAAAAAAACTAAAAAACTTTTTTTCTCCTATGTCCCAAATTCCTGAAAAAGTGCTTTTATTGAGAGAAGTTTTTTTGCTGCTTTTATTTCTTTTGCTATTCAGTTAGACACTTCACAACCTTTTCTGTTTAAATACAAGACTACTGTTAACAGTGGCATTTTTGTTATGAAGAAAGTCAAGAAAAAGTCGTTGTCTGATGCTGCTGTGATTGACTCTTCTTCTAGAAAGAAGTGCAAAGGTGGTTTATTGGAAGAATCTGTTAAGGTGGTTGGTATTTCTGCTAGTGGCACCTCTGGTGGTACAGCTGAAAGTGTAAGTAGAAATA
Organism: Geosiphon pyriformis; assembly: GCA_016748015.1. Taxonomy (NCBI): domain Eukaryota; kingdom Fungi; phylum Glomeromycota; class Glomeromycetes; order Archaeosporales; family Geosiphonaceae; genus Geosiphon; species Geosiphon pyriformis. The sequence goes on along the minus strand of JAAOMT010000591.1, from coordinate 308,654 downwards.
CTATTGAGTCAGAGAGTGTTGATATAAAAAAGGAGTATCTGGTGGAGAAAACCAGCTTTCAGCATAAAAATAGAGAAGAGTCTGGTGGTAATAATACTGAAATAATGCCCAAAAGTCCCAAAAGAGTTGTTATTAAGTGTGTTTTTGGAAAACCTCTTGGCACTATTAACTTTGGCATGGAAAATGATGATGATAATAATATTTTGAATGGGTCACTCTTTTTCTCTCCCTTTCTCTCTCACAAACACATGGTGTAAGTCTCAGTCAGAAAATCTTTTGCTCTGAATATTGATTTTATGGTGGTGGCTGGCAAGTCCTCTCAAGAAAAATTAGCTTATGTCAGAAAAATTTTCTCTAAAGTGAATGGTTTTGGGGGGGCCTTTACTCTCTCAAAATTTGGTGAGATCATCCAGGCTTCTTTTACTTCTGAAAAAGCTTTGTTGGCTGCAGCAAAATTGGCAAATGATCATGGTGTTGTAGTAAACACTGATCTCAAATGCTCTATCAACAATTATACAAATTGGGCAATTGTGTTAAAAAAGATTCCAGTGGGAACATCTGTTGAGGCTGTGCGAGCTGTGGTGTCTGAATTTGGAAAGATTAAGATGATCAAAATACAATTGGTGGGTTTGTGGTAAAAAGTAATCATTAAATTGAAAGATCAGATGCAAGCTGATTTTTTGGCTTCTAAATAGTCTATTCTTATCAGAAAAGATGTGGTGCAAGTGGCCAGGACTGACATCGACAAACAAACATGAAATATCAGGGATAATTATAGAGCATTGCTTTATACTCTCCCTGTGGAAATGACTGCTCATAATCTGTGGGACTTTATTGGTTCTGTAGGTGAGAAAACCTGTATCATCGATTGTAATTCTGTCACCTATACTCGTGCTTATTGTACTATGATGTGTTTTGATTCTGAGGTGAATTTAGTTAAAGCAATTGCTATGACCTCTGTTATAAAGGGAGTTGGTCTTTATTGGTCTTGTCTTTCATTGGCTTTATGTTCAGAGTGTAAGAATTCTGGTTATATGTTTTTTACTTGTAAGTTGGTTAAGGTTGGGTCAATTTCCAGAGGCAGAAAAGCCCCTCTTTCAGCTCAGAACCAGTTCAGATTGGCAAAGATTTATAAAAAAAAGTCAGCATCTATCTCTCGTCCTCTGGCTTTTAGTGAAAAAACTTGGGTGTTGGTAGTTGATACTCTTTTTATGGGTTCTCTTCATAGTACTAACTCTTTTTTTGGTTCCATTGATGATAGTAAACCTCTTCTTTTTGGTATGAATGATTTGAAAAAATGATTGGTCAATATTGAAAGCAGTTTTACCAACCTTATGAAACAAATTGGTAAGTTGGCTAAGAGATTGAATTTACTTATGCTGGCAGTTTTCCAGCCTAGTCCTGGATGTCAGCTGCTGATAACCCCCTTTTCACAGAATCTAAAGAATGATATAGTAATGAAAGTGGGCTCGAGTGAAACCACTGGTGGTGAGACTGCTATAGTTTTAGATTCATCTGTGTTCCTTTATGTGATCAAGTTAGAAAATATGTTGGAGGGTCTTTCTGCTTCTGTTCTGAGTCTGTCTGCCTGCTTTGATAGTCTGGTTCTGGCTGGTGGTGCACTTTTCCGATCTTCTTCTCAATAAATGTTCCAGTTTGGAAAGTTGCAACTTGCAATGTTAGAAGAATAAACAATCCTGCAAAACAGGATGATATCATTCATTAGCATAAGAACATAGGCAACTTAATTTCTATTTTTACAGAATCAAAACTAAAGAAGAATATTTGTCTATGGATTACTAATAGGTTTGATGGCATTCAGGTCTTTACTTCTGGTTTGGAATCTGGTTATCTGAGTGCTGGTGTTGTTGTCATTATAGATTTATCTTTGGCAAGACATGTAAGCAGGGTTTCTGAGATGCCTGGTCGGCTTCTTTCCATTAAACTGCTTTTCAAGAATAAGGTTTCAGTGTCAATTTTGGGACTTTACACTGGTGCTTCCTCAGTAGTTTGGTTCTCTTAGGCTGGTAAGATCAACTCTTTTATTGCAAAGACTGCAAATAAATCATTTTTTGTCATCCTTGGTGGTAATTTTAATGAAGATGGCTCTCATAAGTGTGCAAATTTCAAAAAGTGTGCTAATCTGGGGCTTGTTAATTCTTTGGTTGGTAGTCTGGCCATCAAAGAACCTACTTGGACAAACTCTAGGGGAATCATAAAGACAATTGACTTCATATTTGTCTCTTCGAGTCTGGTTAATACAATAGTATACTGAGAGATTTTGGAGGTTGGTGAGTATTTTGACACAGATCACAAAGCAGTTTTTATGTTTGTGGGTCTTGGTGGCTTTTTAGACACATGGTTGAACTCTTTTTGCAAACAGGCAAATAAGAATCAGTGGAAGTTCAATTTCAAGGATGCTGGTGAAAATAAGTGGAATAATTTCAAAGGTGCCACAATGGCCAATATGGCAATATTCTCAAATAAGTTTGCTACAGCTTCAAGATTCTCAGATTTGAATACAATGTGAAATGTTATTTGTAAAGTTATGGTGTTTTTGGCTAATAAAATATTCAAAAAGAAATGGTTTAAGGACAATAATTATGTCTTCACCAAGGGGTCTTCGAGATTTCATAGATTGGAACTTTTAGTTTCAAAGATTGTTAGAAGTTTTCTTGGAGGTGGTGTTGATAATTTTGTTTCTCTTATGGAACATTGGTGTTCTTTGAACAGTGCTAAGACTTCAATTGTTTAAGATTTAGTGAACTCTGATGTGTTTTGTAATTGTGTTCATTCTGTTCTTTCTGGTGCTAGAAAATCTTATCATGCTTTGAAGCTGGTAGAATCTCTGAGAGCTAAAGAGGCAAACATTAGATCCACTATAGACAAAAGAATAAAGAGCTTCGAAATAAATAAAGATTATACTATCAAAAGTGTGTTGGAGTGCCCATTTCACAAGGTGGTGCTTGACCATTTGGTTGTTGATGACAAGCTGGTTCTGGAACCTGGTTTGGTTAAGTCTAAAGTTGATACAATTATGAAAAGTTGGATCTGGAAGCATTAAACAGTTCTTGATGTTTCTAATAATTGGTGTCATCAGTATTAGCCTTTAGAATACGTTTTTGATGGAGCTTTTTCTGGTGTAATATATTCAATTGATTTTGATGAATTTTTTGGGGTGGTTTTTAATCTGCCTAATAACAAAGCTGCTGGTCTCTCGGGCATCTCAAATGAGCTTTAGAAGCATTGTGATAAATCTATTCTGAACATGCTCTTGGTGCTTCTAAACTGTTGTTTGTCTGATGAATTTGTTCTCAATCCTTGAAAAGAAGGCTGAGTCTTGATGATTCCCAAACCATATGAGTGGGAAAGTGTTTTGACAAATACTTATCCTATTGTATTGATTGAAACAGCTCACAAGATTCTCTCCAAGATCCTCTCTAATAGAATTTCCTTAGCTTGCAGCACTTTTGATGTTCTTTGTGGAGACAATTTTTTGGTTTTGAAGAGTACAACAACTCAGTCTCCTATTTTTGTAATTGGATTGGTCATTGAAGATGCTTTGGAGAAAAACTGGGAGCTCTGGCTGGTTTTGCAGGACATGCGGAAAGCATATGATTTGGTTGGCTGGGATTATCTTGAGAAAAGTTTGGTCAGAATTAAAATGTGTAACAAATTCATTCAATTTTTTGGTAATATTCATAGAAGTCATACCAACTGAATTATAACAAATTTTGGTTTAACAGATAGTTATTGTGTGCATAACAGTTTGGACCAAAGAGAAGTTTTTTCTCCCCTTCTGTGATGTGTGTTTTATGATCTTCTGTTGTGCGAAGTCAAGTGCCAGGAGAGTGTGTGTAAATACAGAATTAATTCTCATTTTATTTTCAAGAGTGGTCGTGCTGAATCTTGAGCTAGATTTTCCTTCTTTTTTGCTGCTGGTGCTTTTGTTGATAATACAATTTGGGTTGGTAGCAGTCAAAATGCTACTTAACATATTCTTAACATTGCTAGTGAATTTTTCCAGATAAATGACATTTTTATTAATAACAAAAAGATGGTGGCTATTTTCATCAATAGTGGAATTAGTGATCCTTCTTTTTTTATCAATGGTTCTTCTATCACTATTGCTAAGAAAGGGGAATCTCATTAGTATTTAGGTATTTTTATTTTGACTGAGGGTCTTTCAAAGCCTAGTTTGGTTAAGACACATTCAAATGTTCGATTTTTCACCAATCTGGTTTTGAGGAAAGCTGTATTAAATAAGCAGTTTTTATATTTGGTGTCAGCAGTTTTTTACCCTATTGTCAGCTATAGAACACAGTTTAGCTTTGTTCTTATTGGCGTGTACAATAAGTGAGATGCTCTAATTCATAAGGACTTGAAGCTTAAGTCCGGTCTGCCATTCAACTTTCCTAGTAATACTATTCACTACCCTTCCTTTTATGGTTTGAAATTTTTTTTGCAAATTCAGTCTGAAAGTAAGATTGCTTTACTTATTAGCTTTGTGAACTTTGGTGAAATTTTGGGTCACTTGTTTTCTTACTGGTCTTATGACCTACAAATTTGGTGTTGGTGCCCTGTTTATCCATTGGTCTTTCCTGTTTATACTCGTGTTAGTGCTTCTAATAATTTCCTGGCAGGCATGATTCATATTCTTTTTGATTGTAATGTGTCTCTTAGTAGCCCTGTGGCCAGTTTTTTTCAGTTTTATGATAAGATGTCCATGTTTGTTGTTCTGAGTGAGTCAAAGTTTATCAAATTTCTTTCTTCTTTTTAGTGATATGATATTGTGTTTGTAGAACAACTTCATGATCATCATGGTGTTGTCTTTGATTGATACATCTTTAAGTAGTAAAAGAGATTGGACCTCTATGGCTCTGTTCTGAAGTGGTTCAAGTTGTTTACTGCATTTTTCAATGATGTAACTTTCTCTTTGGCTCATTCTGTGGCTTTGTGTGATGTTGGTCTTTTGAAAATTCTTAAGTCCAGTAACTTTGTGTCTGTTTGCAATCATCTTTTACAAATTAATACTAGTATTTTATCTGTATATACTGACAGATTCTTGAAGAACTTAGGCACAGTCAACTGTAGAGCTGGTACTGCTGCCTTTTTTGAGGACATTGGTTTGGGTTTGGGTTTGGGTGTTGGTGTGTCGGGTTTGATGTCTTCTACTCTGGTGGAATTGCAGGCTATTGTATTGGCTCTGGAGTGTGTTTCCTTATCCAGTTCTATTTGCTTGTTTTCGGATAGCCAATCTGCTTTGGATGTTTGCAAGTCAAAATTGGTTTTGGTGTGTCCTGACTTTTGTAATCAGTGTTAAATTGAGTGTCGACATATCTTTAATGTTATTCATAGTAAAAATTTGAAAGTTAGTTAGCACAAGGTGAAAGATCACTTTGGTGTTTTAGGGAATAAGTGCACTAATGTAATTGCTGGTACTGCTTCTCTTTCAGGTTGGTGTCTTCCTTCTCGCATGGATGAATGTTTTATTGTAGCTGATGATAATATAGTTTTTGGCAATTCTAAACACTTTGTTCATGATATTTTTCGTTTCATTTGTCATGCACATTGAGAAATTGGTTCTGGTTCTAAGTTTTTGGAGACCAGTTTGCTTTCTGAGGTTGACTAGGTCCACTCTTCATTGGTGTAACATCCTAATTTGCATATGACTACCAGTTTTACCAGCTGGCTCTTAGCCAATGTACATATTTACTTCATGAAAGCTTTACATCATTGCCTGTTTGTTGCCATTCAGAAGCATCTTTATAGTAAACTTTATCCCAATATATTGTGTTTATATTGTGGTGAAATGGAGGTGTTAGATTATATGTTTTCTTGTAGAGTTGATGAGTCTGCCTGCTGTCAGTTATTAGAATCCCATATGGATTCTTAAAAAGCACTTTCTGATTCCACTCTTGCTTTTTCATGTGTATTGCAGCTGTTGTTATTCTGTACTTCTGGTTCCTCTGTGTTTATGGCTCTTTTTAAGGGCTTTGTTTTTGATGGTTGGTTCTACGAAACTGTTTCCATCTTCCACAATTCCAAGATAGCTGGTTTAGAGATTGTTAAGTTTGTGTGCTCTCTCAGTATGGCTTTTAGAAATAATATATGGTTGGTTCATACTAAGCACCATGTCTATATGGAAAAATATGGTTTGATTTCTTCTGATGGTTCAGCTCTCATCTCAGTTTTTAGTTTGTCTTTGGGGTTTTCTGCTAGTGTGGTGAAACTGCTTAATGTGGCTAATACTTTTGGTGTATGTTTTGGTTTTTGCAAATTTTGTTCATTTTTCTCAGATCTTAATGGTTCAGTTTTAGTTTACATAGCTGTATAGTATTGTTCTGATCAGCCCAAGTGGCTGGTCATAAGTAAAAAGTGCATGATTCACACCTAATTTAGATTATTTCTTTGATGTATAGTACTAGACTGTGTTTGGACCTTACTCGTTAAATAAATAAATAAAAAAAAAACCCTAATATCTAAATAAATTTTAACAAAACTTAACTTAAATATTTTTTTTATTGACAAAAAAATTTTTAAATATTTGTAAAATTTACTTTATTTGGTAATTAAAAATTAATTAATTACTAATATACAAAAAAATATTATAATTTTCTAGTTAATAGAGATATTTACTGTTTTGTTATTATTAATAAAAATATTATTAATCTTAAAAAACTTACTAGCTATATTTAAAATGTGTTGTGTTAAAACTTAACTATTTTTTATTCAAATTATATTATTAATAAAAACATTAGCTTAAAAATTTTAAAAACTTAAAATTTTCTTAAAACTTAAAAAAAATTAATAATTAAAAACTAATTTGTTTAAATATTAAAAATAACTAACTTAATTAATTAAAAATAATTAATTGTTCTAAATTAAAAAAAATATTAATTTAAAATAAAAAATTATAAAAAAGTAAAAAACTTTATATTTATAATAATTAACTAATTAATTTAAATATTAGTAAATTAAATAATTTAAAAATACTATTTTATTTAAATAATAAACTAGTTAATACTAAATTAATAAAGTAAATAGTTTAAATTTATTAATTAAAAAAGATATAAAAATTAATAATATTATAACTTTAACTAATAATAAAATATTTAATATAAATACTTTTAAAAATTATTTTATTTATAAACTCAAAAAGTTAAGTTTTAATAGAATTTATACTAGATTTAAACATCTTTATAACCAAAAAACCAATAGAAAAATCTATTATTAAAGTTTTAACAATGTTTTTTTTTATATTATAAAACTATATATTAAAATATCTTGTTTAATATTAAAATAAGTTTTTATTTAGCTTTTAAATTTTATTAAACTAATAGCAAAATATTTAAAAAATTCGGCTTTACAAAAAAATAGATTTAAAAAAATAGTTTATGAAAAACTGAAAAAAAATTATTAAATAATTTTTTTTTTGCAAAAAAGATTTTTTAAGATTTTTAAATTGCTAATATTTAGTTTTCAATATTATTTTTAACATAATAAATACTTTTTATATTTTTTAAATATATAATTTTCAATTTTTTAATAAAATTATTATTACAATCCAGATGTTTTAAAAATAAATTATTGCTTAAAACTAATTTAATCAATTGATTGTTTAAGCAATACAAAATTTTTTTATTAATTTTATTATACCAAAAAAATAATAATTCTAAATTAAGACAATTATTAATTATTAATTTTTTTAATTAACAATTATTAATTATTAAATTAGTTAAATTAAAACAGTTTTTACTTTTTAAATTTTTTCTATTTTGTTGTATTTAAAATATTTATACTTAATATTATAAATTAAAAAAACCAGTAAAACTGTTTGATTTTAGCAAATTAAATAATAATAATAAAATTTTTGATTTTATTTTTTTGGTATTAAACAAATCAAATTTTTTATTTTAACTCTTATTAAAAAAGAAAAATATTTAATTTTGTAAAGTTTTTTATATAAAATATTAATTTTTTAGTTATTATAAATAAAAATTTCTAGAAAAGTTGAAATTTGTCAAAAAATTGTTTAAGTAAATAGTTTTAAAAGATTTTTATTTTTTTGAAATTTTATAAAATTATTTAATTAATATTTACATTTAAATTGAATTTAAATAAAATTAAAAATTTGATAATTAAAATAAATATTATTACAAATATTAATTTAAAACATGTAAATATATATATAAATTAAAAAGTAATTATTAAAAAAATTCTAATTGATTTTTTTAAATTAGCTATAAAATTGATTTTTATTAAGTTTAATAAAATAACTTTTATCAAAATACAACTTATTTTAAAATTGTAATAAAGTTTGTTAATAACAAAATTATTAAATTGGTAACTTTTAAATAATTTGTTTTTATAAAAAAAAATTAGTATATATAACAAAAATTAATATTAATAAAATTTTATGAGTTTTTAAAGATTATTATTAAGTATTTTTTATATTTTGTTTATAAATCTAGTAATTTATAATTTTTTAGTTTGATAATTATTTATAATAAAAAAACTTGTATTATTAAATATAATTCAGTTTTATAAATTTATATTAATATATATAATTATTTATTTTAAAAATAAAATATTTTAAAAATAAAATATTTTAAAAAACTATATTTTATATTATTTTAGTTTTTAAAAATATAGATTGTATTAAACTATATTTTTTTGGTCATTATATACTAAATACAGTTAATTTAAACATGTATTTACTAAGTATAATTTTATTTATTTATTTGTTTAATGAATAAGGTCCAAACACTACTTAGTGCTATACATCAAAGAAATAATCTAAACTAGATGTGAATCATGTATTTTCTACACATGACCAGCCACTCGGGCCAATCAAAACAACATTACGCAGCTATATAAACTGAAACCAGATTACTTATATCTGAAAAAAACAAACAGGATTTGCGAAAGCCAAATCAGATACCAAAAACATCAGTAATACTAAGCAATTTAACCACTTCAGCAGAAAACCTTGAAGCCAAATCTGAAACTAAAATAAGAGCCGAACTATTAAGGAGAATCAACCCATTCCTTTTCATATAAGCTTGATATTTAGCATAAACTGACCAAACATTATCCTTAAAAGCCAGATTAAGAGAGTATACAAACTTAACAAACTTCAAACCAGCAATCTTAGGATCATAGAAAATGGAAACAGTCTCATGATACCAACCACTAAAAACAAAACTTTTACAAAGAGCCATGAACACAGGGAAATCAAAACCACAGGATGACAGCAGCTGTAAAACACCAGAAAAGAAATAAGAAAAGCCAGAAACCACCTTCTAGGAATCCACATGAGATTCCAATATCCAACGTCAAACAGATGCATCAATCCTGTAAGAAAACACATGATTCAACATCTCAACGTCACCACAATATAAGCACAACACACTAAAATAAAGTCTACTATAAAAATGCTTCTATATAGCAACCAGCAGTCAATAATACAAAGCTTTCATAAGGTATGTCCATGCATTAGCCAAGAGTCTGCTGGTGAAACTGGCAGCCATGTGCAAGTTGAGATGCCACACCAAAGACAAATAAAGCCAGTCAACCTCGGAAATCAAACTGCCCATCAAAAACTTGGAACTAAATCCAATCTCCTAGCATGTATGACAAACAAAACAATAAATATCATACACAAAATGTTTAGAATTGCCAGAAATAACACCACCATCAGCCACTATGAAGTGCTTATTTAAGCGAGAAAGAAGACACCAACTAGAGAGAAAGACAGTACCGGCAATCACATCAGCATGTTCATTCCCTGAAATACTAAAGTGACTCTTCATCTTGTGCCAACTAATTCTTAAATTCTTACTATGAATGACATTAACAATATGTCAATGCTCGACCCAGCACTTATTGCAAAAGTCAAGACTTATCAGACCCAATTCCAACTTACAAGCATTTAAAGCAGATTAACTATCCAAAAACAAGCAAACAGAACTAGATACAGGAACACACTTCAGGGCCAATACAATAGTCTGTAATTCTGCCATGGTCAATGACATCAAACCTGATACATTAACACTCAAACCCAAATTAATGTTCTTAAAAAAAGCAGCAGCACCAGTTTTACAGCCAACTGTGCCCAAATTCTTTAAAAATCTATTCATATATACAGACAAACTACCAAAACTAACTCAAGAAAAATGGTCACAAATAAACACATAATCATCAGATTCAAGGATATTCTGATGACCAATTCCATTTGAACCCAAGGGATAAGCAGAGAAAGGAGCTGAACTATTGAAAAATGTCACAGAAATCTTGAACCACTCAGGAACAGAGTTATGAAAGTCCAGCCTCTTCTACTGTTTGAAAGTACACCAGTCAAAGACAGCACCACAATTATTCCAAAGTTGATCCACAAAAGCTACACCATACTAATGGAAAGAAGAAAAAAACTTGAGAAAATTAGACTCACCCAGAACAGCAGACATAGAAGTCCCATCATGAGACCAAAAAGAATTGGCCAAAAAGCCACCTAGGAACAGATTGCAATTAAGAAGAATACAAACCATGTCTGCCAGAAAGTTATTTGAAGCACTAACATGCACACAGACAGGAGAACTCAATGGATAAACTGGACACCAACACAAAACTTGTAAGTCATGTGACTTGTGAAAAAACAAGCAATGTAAGACTCCACCAAAATTTGCAAAGTTAACCAAAGAAGCAACTTTACTTTTAGACTGAACTTGTAAAAAAAATTTCAAACCATAAAAGAAAGAGTGGTGAATTGTGTTATTAAGAAAGTTGAGTGGTAGACCAGATTTAAGCTTTAAGTCTTTGCAAATCAGAGCATTCTACTTGTTATACATACTAACAGGAACAAAGCTGAATTGCATTCTATAATTGACTATAGGATAAAGAATTACTGATACCAAATACAAGAGCTGTTTATCTAAGATAGCCTTTCTTAGAACCAAATTGTTGAAAAAACAAACATCTGAATTTGCCTTAGCCAAACTAGATGTCAAGAGACCCTCAGTTGAGAGAAAAATACCTAAATACTAATGAGACTCACTCTTTTTGGCAATGGAGATCAGTGATCCACAAATGAAAAGAGAAGAATTACTGGTCCTGCTGTTGATGAGAATAGTTACTGTCTTGTTATTATTAATAAAAATGTTATTAATTCAAAAGAATTTGCCAGCAACATCAAAAATGTATTGAGTAGCTCTTTAACTGCAACCAACCCAAATTATATCATTGACAAAAGCACCAGCAGCAAAAAAAGAAGAAAGTCTAGCTTGAGACTCAGTGTGACCACTTTTGGAAATAAAATGAGAATTCAATCTATACCCATACACACTCTCCTAACACTTAACTTCACACAATAAAGGGTCATAAAATATGTGCCACAGAAGAGGGGAAAACACCTCTCCCTGGTTCAGATCATCAGGCACACAATAACCACCTGTTAAACCAAAATCTGTTATAACTCTGTTGGTGTAATCTCTATGAACACCACCAAAGAAATGAATAAACTTGCTACACATTTTGATCCTGACCAAACTCTTCTCAAGATGTTTCCAGTCAACTGAATCATATGTCTTCTACATGTTTTGCAAAACCAGCCAAAGCTCTTGGTTTTTTTCCAAAGCATTTTCAATAACCAAACCAACAGTGAAAATGGGAGACTGAGTCAATGTTGTTATGGGTAAACTTGGTGAGTATGAGAAATAGTAACGTTTGGTGCTCTCAATTATTGATGATGTATCTTCCGCATAATTCTGTTGGCTTAGTCTTGATTATCAGTCTCTGAAAGTCTATTCCTGGATGTGAATTTTACCCGTTGAATTCTTTGGTTATAAGGCACAGAGTTTGTTTTTCGTCGATTGCAACATTTTTTGTAAATGTGAGCTTTCTTCTCTGAGCTAACGAGTGCAGTCGTTAGGGTTTGGCATTGTCTTTTCGCCCTTCTAGTAAGCTAACAAGATAATGTTAATATTCAAAACTTAGGAGGAGCTTCTCTCTTTTACCAGGCTATTACGAAGTCTATTCTCAGACAGTCAATTTTACTATGTTGCCACTCCACAAAAATAAGACAGAAAAAGAAAAAAAAAAAAAAAAAAAAAAAAAAAAAAAAAAAAAAAAAAAAAAAGAAAAGAGAGAAAAGATAAATTAGTATTGTCAATCGCTGTAATCAAGAATGATTGGTCCAAATCATTAATAGGTTTGAGATGGTTATGCTAAGAGCATCTGTTCTAGAATGGAGATATGAGACAAGGATTAATTCATGTAAATTCCACAAAGTTCGAGAACATGAATTCGTGATTCTGATTTCTTTTAATAATTGGTTTATTTCAGAAGATGAAATAAGGAAGATAATAAAAGATGAAGGGGTATGGATATTTTAATTCTGGTCTAGAGGTTTGTATTTATCTGTCTGTTTTTTCTCACTTTTACAACTACTTGCTTTTATATATTCTTTTGGTTTTACAGGATTGCTTTCAATTGTTTTACTATCGCTAGCTATTGCTTTGTTGTTTCTGTTATTGCTTTGTTTTTCTATGTTATTGCTAGTTATCCTATGTTATAACACATTATCTGATATTATTACATGTTATTATGTGTTATCCTGCGTTATAACACATTATCCTATGTTATTGCGCACTATTCTGTGTTATCCTGTATTATAACACGTTATCCTACATTATAACACATTATCCAACATTATTGCGCATTATTCTGTATTATGTCACATTTTGGTCACGTTTCTTCATAACTTTGGATCAGTTTTTTCTACTTGGGTAATATTATCCCTCTCTTTTTAAAATTGAGCTCCTACGAAACCATATGTATCTGTTATTGTGGTTTCATTCATGTAATGTTCAATTGTTGCCTCGAGTATTGCCTTTTGTAGGTCTTTGAATTGTTGATTGGTTATTTGTCCTATGTTGTTAACCATTATGGTTTTCATAAATCCATTCAGTAGTATATTTGGGCAATGTTAAAAGGCAATGTATAGTTAGTATACTGCTTTGTAATATAGGGTCAGGTTGTTTTTTCTTATGAATTTTTCTACTTGTTGTATTGCTTTTTTGTTGAATGTTTTCTGGCTGAGGTTTTTGTATGGTGTTTTCAAGTCAAGCTGTTCTCCAATTTTGTAGAATCAATAAGCTGGAGGAAGTCTTTCTTTCCATTCCTGGGCATTGTTAGATGTCCACTCCTCTGTTTCAGAGAGTTTGGTCCCATGAGCTAAAGCTTCTTTTATTTCTTCGAGCTCGAGGACCAAGTATCTTCTTTTGTAACCTTTTTCTCGTTTTTTGCCTTCTTCTTTTCCACCTCTTATCCGAAGGCAATTTTTCCTCCAACATTGCCTTTCGGGTGGTGGGTAGGAAAGGGAATGTTTAGTTCTAATTAAACTTTTGTCCTCCTCTCTCCTGCTCTTATCTTTGTACCATATCTCTTTTTTATCAATTGTTATTTCTATTTGAGATGTCGATTTTTGAATTGTTTCAAATAATTGTTTAGATAATTTTAAAATTTGATCTGAAAGGTCCATGTTGAAATTTCTATCGTTTCTTGCTGCTTTTTGGATACTATATATATTTGAATTCCCCAATTTAATTTGCTGCCTATTGTCTATGTTTCAATGATAATGATTGGTTCCAGATCTTATGGTATATCTTCTGGTCTGATTAATGAAATTTGTGTTCCTAGTTGAGGTACTAATGATGATGATTCCTGTTTTACATGATAAATTTTTAACCGATTTCTATGCACTACTTTTTTTAACATCCTGTCTTCCAATTATAATTTGTAAGCTCCATTTTCTAACACTTCATGTATGTGAAATGAACCATCCCACTTTGAGTCAAACTTTCCACTCCACTGTTTCTTAGCTTTTGTACGATGTAACAGTACTTGGTTTCCAATCTTGAATTCCATTGGTTGTTCTAATAGGTGTTTATTATGTCTTTTTTTTTGTCATTCTTGAGCATGACTAATATTGTCAGCTGCTGTTCTTCGATTGTTTTCCAATGTTTCTATTAGCTGGTACGTTCTTTGGTGTAAGGTAGTCTCAAAATTCTCTTCATTAATTGTTTCTGTTGAGTATGATGGTATCACTTGTTCAATTGGTAATATAGCTTTTCTTCCATAGACTAGTTCAAATGATGTAAACTGAGTCGTATTTTGTTTCAATGTTCGGTATGCAAAGAGTACAGAAGGTATGAATAAGTCCTATTCTTGTTTGTTTTCATAACTTATTTTTGCTAGTGCTTCGCACAGTGTTCTATTAAATCGTTCTACCAGTCCGTTCATTTGTGAGTGATATGGTGATGATAAGGGTCTCTTTATTCCAAACTGTTGGCTTAGTTTAGTCAGCATATTATTAACAAAGTGTGTTCCCTGATCAGATAATAATTCTTTTGGACATTCATGTCGGCAAATTAGGTCTTGATGCACAAATTTGGCTACTGTTTTGGTGTTGGCCACTTGGATTGCTCTGGCTTCTGGCCATTTTGTAAGATAGTCTATGGCTACAGCGATATAGTGATTTTCTTGGGATGTAATTGAAAGAGATCCAACCAAGTCGATTCTGATTCTATTAAATGGATTTCCAACTGGAATGGGTTGAAGTGGTTCTGTTAATCTTGCTCCTTTTCTTTGTTGGCATGCATTACAATTGAGCATGTATTTAAAAATGTCTTTGTACATCATTGGCCAATAGTATAAGTTTAGTGTTCTTTCGAGGGTAGCATCTTTGTTAAAGTGTCCTGCAGTCAGATCTGAATGCATGCTATATAGTATAGTTTCTCTTTCACTGTCCTTGATTAGTTGTTGTGGGTTGGGGTGGTTTTGGCATTCTTATCAATATAGTTAGTTGTCTTGAATAAAATAATTTTGGGCTTGTTTTCATATGGTATTTTGTTTCTGTTGAGATAATATCTCCTTGAAACATAGTGTTGATAGATACTGATGTAGTTGTTAATAAATGAGTGTGTTTATGGGTTTGGAATTAGGTTTATGGCATCCTCAACAAACTGTCAGCATTGGTGTTCTTGGATTCTTCTTTGTAATGGACTTTAAGTGGGAATTGTTGCAGATAAGTACTCCATCTCACATATTTTCCTTCTAGTTGTGGATTGTTGAGTAACCAAATAAGTCTTTTGTGGTCAGTATATAGGTCAAATGGTTGACTGAAGTAATGTTTCCAAGTCTGTATGGCCTAATAAATGGCGAGACATTCCAGATCTGTTGTGCTGTAATTCTTTTCTGCTGGGCTAGTGCTGCAACTAGCATAGGCAACTAGGTGTTCTCTATTGTCTGGTCCTATCTGTAATAAGACTGCTCCTAGAGCATTTTTTGAGATGTCCATAGTGACAATGAACCATTTAGTGAAATCTGGGTAAATCAGGATTGGGGATGTGATCAATTGCTGCTTGAGATAATCAAATGCTTTCTGTTGATTTTCCTTCTACAAGTACAGTATGTATTTGGGCAACAATTGATGGAGTGGTTTTGTAATGTTTGAAAAACTTTTAACAAATCAATGATAATATCCTGCCAATCCTAGAAATCTTTGTAATTCTCTGAGGTTGATTGGGGCTGGAAAATCTTTGACTTTTTGTACTTTATCTGGATCGGGTTTAACTCCATCCTTGCTGATTACATGTCCTAGGAATTTTAACTCAGTTTTTCTAAAGAAGCACTTCTCGGGATTGAGTTTCAATTTGGCACTACGAAGGCATTCGAAAACTTGTTGCAGGTAGAGCAGATAGTCTTCGAATGTTTCGGAGAACACGTTTGTGTCATTTAGGTAGACTACTACTGATTTCCAAAGGATTCCTTTGTATACTACATCCATCAGACATTGAAACATAGCAGGAGCATTACAAAGTCCAAAAGACATTATGTTAAACTTGAAGTTTCTGTCTCGAGTAGTAAATGCTGTTTTTCCTTTGTCTTTAAGATCCATTTCAACTTGCCAGTAACTACTTGTTAAATCTAATAACGAGAACCATTTCTTTTTCCCTAGATTGTCCAGAATTTCCTGGATGAGGGGAGTAGGATAACTATCTCCTCGCATGACGCTATTTAGTTTTCGATAATCTACGCAGAATTGCACTTTTCCATTTTTCTTGGTGACCAAAACTACTGGAAAGGACCAAGAACTTAACAATTCTTTGATTAGACCATTATCAAACATTCATTGTATTTCTTGCTTAATTAGGTTATTACCAGATAGGAATATGCGGTAAGCTCATTGCTTAATTGGTCGAGTGTCTTCCATATCAATCTGATGCTTCACAATGTCAGTGCGTTCGAACTCATTTTTGCTGGCAAAAACATTAGCATACTGATTCAGAAGGACTTTGAATTATATTTGTTGCAGGGTACTTAAATTTCTTAAATTCAATTTATTAATCTCTTCTGATGTGAACAAGTAACTTTTTTTTGGCAAATTCTATACTTGTGAGGTAATGTCACAGAATAAAAATAATTGTGCGAAATCTGGAATGGACTGGAGTTTTTCAGAATTCTGAATATCTGTGGATATGGAACCGACGAGGGTCCCTTTGGGGATTTCAATGACATCTTTTGTTGGGTTGTGAATGGGGATTTTGAAGTGTTTATGGGCTTTGACCGGTAGGTATAGATTAGCAACATCGGCTAGGGAACAAATTTCGGGACTGGCTTCGAATAACAGGACTTGATCTTGGATCTTTTGATTTACCTTGAGAATGTATTGTCAATATGGGGGAATAGAGATGATGATGTTAGTGTTGATAAATTCTACCTGGTTACTGTCTTCCTCCGTGAAATTAACTGGTATGTTTCCTCTTCTACTTGATCCAAACCTGTTGATTTCTTGAACAGTGAGACCTAACTCTTCTCAGGTTGTTATCAGAGTTAATTGGTGTATTTTGACTAGGGGTAGAAAGATAGCTTGGGCAATCTTTTCTTGTGATTCTATTTTGTAGGGTCTGTCCAAATTGTTCTGTAGTATCACAATAATGTTTCCCGTGTAATTGGCATCGATGATTCCTCCTTTTATGTCGATTTCTTTCTTGGCTAGACTAGATCGAGAGACAACTTGTACCATTGTACTAATAGGAATTTCTAACACTATCTTAAGATCTATTTTTATGAGGGAATATGGGGCTATAATGATGGGTGATTGTCTAGGATATCGTAAGTTGAAACCAGCATCGGTGTCATGCATTTTTTCGGGGCAGATTCTTTCTTTGTTGTTACTGTACTATTTTAGCTTTAGTTCTTTGGATAGGTTGGGATATGTGAGATACTGTTCTGTTTTGGTATCCTCAGTTGGATCTTGAAACAACATGTCTTCAGTAATCAATACCTCTTCTTCGGGTTCAGGTAGTTCAGTGATTGGAAACAGTACTCTTGGAGGCAGATTGAACATGAGATCACATTCGTCGCAGTACTGGAAGTGACAGGGGATCAAACAGTGATTGCACAGTTTGGTATTCAAATCGGCCAATCTTTGCTTCTGTTCTTTGCGAATTGGGGCCAATTCCTGATATCAGTTCTGAAATGCATTTGGGTCATCTGTGAAGAAATTATTTTTGGAGTAGTCAGGTCCATTATATTCAGGTGTCCAAGGGTTGTCCTTGATTTTTCATATTTCTTTGGGCATGGCGCCTTTGGCCTTGGTGCTTGCCATTCTCCAGATTTTGTGGTCATCATGTAGATAACTATTCAGCTTGTTGAGTGCTCGTTTCCAAGCGTCCTCAATAGGAGTTCTTTTTTGTACCCAATTGTTAATTAATATGGTGTATTGACAAGCCTCGTTGCATGTTCTTCCTCTGCCAGGCACATCATTCCAGAGTCCTTCATCTGGCAGGATTTTGCCATATACGAGGCATGGCGTGTTGTCCCACTTGCCTTGTCATTTTGGTCGTCCAAATTTTTCTAGTAAACAAGATCTGCAATAGTATTTGGTAGCAGTGGGCCATTCTTCATTGTCTCCGATACATGCGCCCATAGTGGATAGTTTTTTTCCACAATCAACACATATTAGTCTTGGAGGTTGGTAAAATAAGTTTCTTTAGTCCAAGGTTACGTATCCTAGTGATGATGATTGGGGTTCTTCTTCGGCTCTGCCTTTTTTTTTTTTTCCCAGGTTGGTGGTGGGGATAGTTCAGTTCGATAATCATCTGTCCATGAAACCTGATAAGTCTCGATGGTTGGTGGCATTAATATGTCTTCGAATTCAATAAGAGGTTCCTTAGTACATTGGGTTTTAAAGTGTCCGCACGTAGCTGGGACTTGGGCATGCTGTCCGTTGAACATGAGTTGAAGTTCTTGGGTGTTCCAGTCAAGAGTGGCATTGGCTTTTGACAACCAGTCATTTTCTACTAGAGCTTGATATTGAATAGCTTCCATAACAAATACTTTGGTAGAGATTTGGATTCCATTAATCTCAAAGGAGAAGTTGTCAATTTCTTCTATCAGGGTTTTTGTGTTCCCATCTGCTGTAATGATCCGGACAGTAGTGGCATGGTCTACTCGGCAACCTAGTTGGTCTATGAGCTGCTTCGTGATTATGCTACCGGCTGATCTGCTATCTAGGATTAATTTAATGTCTATTCCTCCCACTTTGGCATCAGTGTATAGGGCCATTATTGATTTATCCTGATTGATGGCTGCTCTACTAAAAAGGCTATGAGTGTTTAAATTATCGATGTTAAAAAGAAATATGGCAGTTAGGGTAGTGTCTTCGGTAATAGTGGCTGGTAGGATATTGCTTTTTGTTTGCTTGGAAGGTTGGGAAATTTGTTTTATATCCCTCTCTTCCACAGGTGTAGATTTATCAAAACCCTGGTCTTCCATAAAACTGAGATAGAAAGCTTGATTTGGGTATTCAGTTGGTGTTGGTCGAGATTGGGCAGGACCACGAGAGATTGGTCAAGACAGTTCACTGTTGGTTTGCACCTGATTGTTGTTGGAATTCCTCCATCCCTGATTATAGTCTATAGCTCGAGGTCTGAACGGACTGTAAGGGAAAGTTTGATAGTGAGGAATTGCTTGTGTCATTGGTGGTAGTTGATAATAATTCTGGGATGGTGGTTGAGTGTATGGGACTTGTTGTGCATATAGGGGTGGTTGATTCTAAGATATAGAATATTGGGGTATCATGTTTTGCTGATATCTGGATTGCTGGTATGGGTTTCCTTGATTTTGGTCCATAATTTTCCTTCTGCAGTCATGGGCGATATGTCCAGATTTCTGGCAGTAGTAACAGTTGCAGAGATCGGATTTCCAAGGTTGTTGTTGTTGCTGACGGTTCTGTTGCTATAGGTATCTGCTGTTGTTGTTATTTTCTCTCCATTAGAGTGGTTGGTAAGTTCCTGTAGTTCCGGCTAAGAATTCCTCAATTTTCTGAGTTAGTTTTTCACTCAATTGGGTTATCTTTGCATCGATGTTGGAGGTTCTGTTAATGGCTAAATTAATGGCTTGGGTATGATTTGCTTCTTGTTCTACAGACTCCAAATTGCGAGCGAAAGTGACGGCATCTTGTAAACTGGTTAGATAACAAAATCTTATGAATCTTAGAATACTACTCTGCAATTCTTTAATGAATTGATTAAGAACTTGTGTCATGGTGTAGTAGTCCCTTTCGATAGCTAATATTTGATGCAGGATTTGATTAAATTGTCCGAGATAAGTAGTTACTGCTTCGTGATCTTTTTGTTTAATTATGCTGAATTAATTCTGCAATTGGATTAATGTATTGGGGTCACAGAAGTATTGCAGAAATGCGAATTTAAACTTGGTAAAGGAGGTAGGCTTTTCTGCCAGGCTCTGGTACCACGAATTGGCGGTTCCAGTCAAAAAAAACAGCAGTGCCTGAATTGTGCGGTCGTTGTTCCAACCATTAGCGGTAATTGCTTTCTCGGCATCTGCGATCCAAGAATATGCATTATCTTCTTCACCAGAAAATTTTTCCAATTTAGCAATATCCCGGTAAGCCATAATCTGGTTAATGGGTGGGGTGTTACTGGTTATGTTTAAAGGGATTGGTGTCTGCGTATTTGAGTGTTCTCTGGGTGCTAATGCTGGTTGTTTTCCTTTGTCGCTTGAACCAATAAGTTGTAAGATAGCTGTTTCTTTTGTCAGGGGAGATGCTGATTCTGCTAGGTTTTGTGTTGGTGGCTGTTCCCAAGTTGACGGGTTTCCTTCTGTTTGACCAGCTGTTGGAGTAAGATTTCCAAACAGCGATCCGTATTCTTCTAGTGATTTGGTCCAACTGTGTTGATTCTAAGGGTGTGGATTTCCAGGAGTTTGTGGTGTTTCCGACTGGGTTTCCAGAGGTGGGTTGAATACAATTTTACTTTGGGGTGTCTGATGGTATGATAGAGTTGTTGGGGAGAGAACCCTTGGTTTTTTGTTGACCGTGGACTTGGCTTGGACAGTTATGGAGTTGTTGGATTCATTTTTGTATTCCTCAGAGTTGAATTCCACTGGTTGTTGTACTTGAGGGAATCATTGTGCCATGTAATATTTAATGTCTGTATCAATTATGTGCAGAGTTTCAGTGATTGTTCGAGTAGTCATGACTGTTGAGTATTCTAGTAAGCTTTGATAGATTTGTTCTCCAAGTCTTTCTGTATCAGTTGTGCAGCCTAACAAACAGTCAATTTTTGTGTTGATATAGTTACAAAAATCACTTTCTACATAAGTGGTTTCTGCTGGTATTCTTAGGTCTTTTTGAAAGTATTGAAATAGTGCTTTTCTGTACGAGGAGTGGTCCTTTTCTATTGTTCCAATAGTCGCCACTTTTATGTATTTTTGGGGGTGCTCTGTCTCTGTGGATTTATAACCTCACAGGAAGCACCAAATGTTACAGGTAAACTTGGTGGGTATGGAAAATGATAATGTTTGGTGCTCTTAATTATTGATGATGCATCTTCTACGTAATTCTGTTTGCTTAGTCTTGATTATCAGTCTCTGAAAGTCTATTCCTGGATGTGAATTTTACCCATTGAGTTCTTTGGTTATAAGGCACAGAGTTTGTCTTTCGTCAATTACAACATTTTTTGTAAATGTGAGCTTTCTTTTCCAAGCTAATGAGCACAGTTATTAGGGTCTGGCATTGTCTTTTTGCCCTTCTGGTAAGCTAACAAGATAATATTAATATCCAAAACTTAGGGGGAGCTTCCCTCTTTTACCAAGCTATCACAAAGTCCATTCTTAGACAGTCGATTTTACTATATTGCCACTCCACAAAAATAAGACAGAAAAAAAAAAAAAAAAAA
>JAAOMT010000591.1:137531-287368 GCA_016748015.1 Geosiphon pyriformis | reverse complement strand
AAACAAATCTAAAAAAAAAAAAAAAAAAAAAAAAAAAAAAAAAGAAAAGAAAAGAGAGAAAAGATAAATTAGTATCGTCAATCGCCGTGATCAAGAGCAATTGGTCCAAATTGTTAATAGGTTTGAGATGGTTATACTAAGAGCATTTGTTCTAGAACGGAGGTACAAAACAAGAGTTAATTTATGTAAATTCCATGAAGTTTGAAAACATAAATTCGTGATTCTGATTTCTTTTAATAATTGGTTTATTTCAGGAGATGAAATAGGGAAGATAATAAAGAATGAAGGGGTATGGATATTTTAATTCTGGTCTAGAGGTTTGTATCTATCTGTCTGTCTTTTTTTACTTCTACAACTACTTGCTTTTATAAATTCTTTTGGTTTTACAGGATTGCTTTCAATTGTCTCACTATCGCTAGCTATTGCTTTGTTGTTTCTGTTATTGCTTTGTTTTTCTATGTTATCACTAGTTATCACTAGTTATCCTATGTTATAACACATTATCTGACATTATTACATGTTATTCTGTGTTATCCTGCATTATAACACATTATCTTATGTTATTGCATGTTATTCTGTGTTATCCTGTATTATAACACGTTATCCTACATTATAACGCATTATCCAACATTATTGTGCATTATTCTGTATTATGTTATGTTTTGGTCATGTTTCTTCATAACTTTGGATCGGTTTTTTCTACTCAGGTAACAACGTACCCTTCAAAACCAAAAAATTGTCTCTATGAAGAACATCAAAAGTGCTGCATGCCAAAAAAATTCTGTTAGAGAGAATCTTAGAAAAAATCTTACAAGCTGTTTTGATTAAAGCAATAAAATGGGTATTTGTCAAAACATCTTTCCACTTATATGGTTTGGAAATTATTGAGACCCAAGCTTTCTTTCAAGAGCTGGACACCAATTCACTAGACAAACAGGAATTCAAAAACACCAAAAGCATATCCAAGACCAACTTATCACAAAGCTTCCAAAGCTTATTCAACAAACTTGAGAGACCAGCAGTTTTGCCATCAGACAGATTAGAAACCACCTCAACCAATTCATCAAATTTAATCAAACACATGACACCAGAAAAAGCTTCATCAAAAACATACTCCAATAGTTAATATTGGTAGTGCCAATCACCAGAGATATTATCTACCACTCAGCATTTCCTAGTCCAACTTTTCATGATTATATTCACCTTAGACTTAACTAACTCAGATTCTAGAATCAGTTCATCATCAACCATCAGATAATCAAGTGCCACTTTGTGAAAGGGACATTTTAGCACACTTTTAATTGTATGCTTCTTATTAACCTCGAAGTCCTCCATCCTTTTATTAATAGCTAATCTGATATTTGTCTCCTTAGTCCTTAGAGATTCAGCAAGCTTGGCAGCATGATAAAACTTTTTAGCACCAAAGAGAACAGAATGAACGTAATTAGAGCCAGCACCAGAGTTTACAATGTTCTGAACAACTGAAGTCTTAATATTGTCTAAAGAAATCCAGCATCTCATAAGAGAATCAAAATTCACAACACTCTTCTCATGTGAAGTCCTAACAATCTTAGAAACCAAGAGTTTTAACTTGTGAAATCTCAAAGATTCTTTGGTAAAAACATTATCAGAGCCTTTGAACCATTTTTTTTTAAACATCTCATTAGCTGAAAGAACTATTATTTTGTGAATAGTATCCTATATTATATTCAAATCTGAAATTTTGCAAAGATAGCAAACTCATCTGAGAACATTGCAGCATTGGCTGACATAGCACCTTTGAAATTGTTCCATTTATTCTCATCAGCACCTTTAAACTCAAACTTTTACTGATCCTTATTTGCTTGTTTGTAAAGAGAATTCAACTGCATATTCAAAAGCTCATCCAAATCTACAGACACATAAACAGCACAATAATCAGTATTAAAAAATTCACTAATATCAGACACCTCGCAATCCACCACAGCATTAACCAAATTTGAAGAAATGAATAAAAAATTGATAGTCTTAGCCATGCCCCAAAAGTTAGCTCATATGGATGTTTTGACATAAGAACTTTTACTCAAGAAATTGACTAAACCAAGATCTAAACACTTTTTGAAACTAGCACACCTTCAGGAGCCATCTTCATTGAAATCACCACCCAAAACCACAAACGAAGATTCATTGACTGCCTTTGCTATTACAGAATTGATATTATTAGCCTAAAAGAAATGAACAGCCAAAGACGCTCCAGCATAAAGCCCCAAAATTGACACAAAAAGTTTATTTTTGAATAACAGCTTAACAGAAAAGAGTCAACCAGACACCTCAGAAACCTTATAAACATAATGAGCTAAAAAAGTGTTCATAATAATCATGACTCCAGCACCAAAAAAACTCTTGTTCAATCCAGATGAAAAAACTCTGACTTCATTAAACTTATCTCTAATCCAAAACCTGTTGCTAGACCTCAGCTTTGTTTCTGTAATTATCAAAACCAAATTCCCAGAATCCCTATGCCAATAAATAATATTCTCCTGCTTGGCAGGAACATTAATACCTTGAACATTACACATCACAAATTTTCACACGAAGTCACTCATTGGGGGGTAAAAAAAGTTGATAAACCCAAGCCAGAGCACAAACAATTCAATTTTTCCAAAACATATTCAACTAACATCTCCAAAGCCACTATCTTGAATTCTAATTTATCCACCTTGGTGGTTAAAACTTTAGAACTACTTGAACTGAGATCAGTAACTGAATCTGCAACAACACCCAAAAAAGGAGGAGGAGAAAATGCCAGAGTATTATTCAGAGCCATTTCTGAGTTCAAATTAGACATAACAGATGCAAGAACAACCAGAAGAGAGACATGAAGTTTGGATGCCAAAGACACCAATTCTACAAAGCTCAATTTTTTCATAATAACTAAAACCTGATTTGACAAGAGCTCCAAAGAGCATTCCAGAGAGGCCAATCAATCAACCAAACAGGAATTACCAAGGGAATTAGAAACCAATGAGACAGGTTTTGTACCTAAAAATGAACCAGTACCAAAAAAATCTGACAAAACCACACAAAAAAACAAACCACTAGCAACCTGAACCCAAGTTTTTTCACCAAAAAAAACTGGGCAAATAATTGGAGCCTATTTTTTTTTATATATGTTGGCCAAACAGATCTGATCCTAAAGAGTCACCATCTGCTTACCACAAACACCAGAATTCTCACCTAATGAACACTCTGTAGAAATATAACCAAACTGTTTGCAATAAGCACAACAGGCCAAAAAAAAACTAGCCCAGTGCAAATTTACACCCTTAAACACTGGAGTAGAACCAATAGCAGCCAATTTGAATGTCTTATCAACAAAACACACTATTGCACATCTATTATGCACATACAAATTAGGATTACAGCCAATGAAACAAGTCTTCCCATCATATGCTTCCAACAAATCAGAAAGATCATGAACTGTTATATCAACTGGAAGAGTATAAAGCAATGCCTGATGTAAATTTCTGGAAACTCACGATTGTTTAACATTAACAGCTTTTGCCACATGAACAGAATTCTTTTCCATGAAGACAGACCATTTAGCTGTGACCAAATCGGCTATTTCAGATAACTCAAACTTTACCAAAGCTTTCTGCTACAGGCCAATCAGTTGCATCTTGATCAATACAATCTTTTCAAACTTAGAAAAAACAGATTCAACAGCCGATTTGAGAAGATCAACCAGAATCTTCTTAACAACAATTACCCAATCCAAATGTTTGTTTACTTGTTTAACATTATTATTCACCATAATTTTCTCATGAATTGCCAGTTTTTTAACTTTTTTTAAACTCAATTTGGATATAAAGAATGATCTGATAATCCCAAAAAATTTTGAGGGAGTGGTAGCTTCTCCAAAACCATCAATTTGATAAAAAAATTTTTTAACTAAGATTAACTTATCACTAATAGTTTTACCAGACACAGCAGATAACTCCACATTCAAAGCAAATGATTTTACTGGCTCGAAGCTCATTTTTTTTAAGACATGTGATTTGGCAGATGACAGCTGATTGGATCCAACAAATTTAGGTGCTGGGAGCACCAACTCATTATTGTCATCATTCACATTCACAAAGGAAGAAACTTTTGGCAGTTGTCTCAAAACATAAGTCCTTGTTTGCATTTTCCTAAGAGTTGTGTCATCCATCATGTCATTCATTTCAGAAGTGTTGGAATCAATATAGCTCGTTTCTTTAGCAACTGTGTTCTTTAAGTTCTCTATGTCCAATATCTTATTTATACTGTTTTCCTCACTTTTCATTTTACTGCCCCAAGATTTATTGTGTCTAATACCAGTAGTTTGCAACATCTCAGCAGACAAAGGCCCAGCTGACAAATTTATAATGATATCAGAAGCCTCAGGTTTTTTTGGTTTTTTGAAAGAAAGATTGTGAGAGTATACACTATTAATACACACCTTTTTTTTGTTATCTTTATTACTAGGATGGAATTCCAACCCAGCCAATACTAAACCAGAACCATTAGTAGATGCGTCCACTGGTTCTATCATGACAAAAACAGGTGTGTTGGAAGAAATAACTTAAGGAAACAAAAGGGAAAAAGGAAAAAAAAGGAAAAAAAAAGCAATTTCTTTAACCAAATAACTATAGCTTTTGTTGTGGTCAGAGGATCGACAAGAAAAAGAGTTTTTTTTAGTATAATCTGAATAAAAATTTATAATAATATTTAAAAATATGTAAATATAATTGTTAAATAATAATAATTAATATATATATATGTTATTATAAATAAATATATAAATTAATAGTTTATAAATTAGTATTATAAATTAATAATATTGTTATAAATTGGAATAACAAGCTAATAAATAACAAAAGATAACAGAATTATAAGATAATAGAATTAATTAAAGAAAATTTAACTTCAAGAAATAAATTGAATAAGTATAGATTCAATATATAAGATTAGTTTTATAAAATATTTTAATTGCTAATTTTTTCAAAAGATAACTAGAGAATCTAAAAGTAGAAAAATAATTCATACTGTCAACAAATAATAATATACTAATATAATTTTATGTTTTATGTTAGCATTTTTAGAATTTAATAATAGATACTTTTAGTCATATTTTATTTAATAATCTTTAAATACTATAATTATACAGATTAAAAAAGAATAAATAAATACCAATAAGTAATTTTTTATTTTAAGATGTTTAAATACTTAAAAATAAGAAATAGGAAAAGAAAAACAAGTAATAAGAGAAAAATTGAGTTAATAGATATTGTTTTATTTTTTTGATTTTTTATATATATTTTTTCATATATTTCTACAATTAAAAAACTCATTACTTATATAGCTATTAAAAATAGTTAATAATCAGATTATTAATTAAGTCAATAATCAAGTCATTAATCAGATCACTAATTAGATCAATAATTAGATCAATGATCAAATTATTAATTACTATCTAAAAATAAAATGGTTAATTATATAACATTAGTAACTAATACATGTAATAACTAATAAAAACTATAAGTTTCAATTATAACATCATTCTTTTCAAAAAAATTGAGCTTTGGTAAAATCAAACTATTTATATAATATTTTAATTAAAAAGTTTTATTTGGCTTAAAACTAATTAGTTTATTAAAGTTTTTTGTGAACAAAATATATAATATCTGAAATGAAATAAACTTTGTATCTAAAAAACCAAATTTTTGTATAAAAGTTTTGGCTTTTTTTGCAATGACCAAAATTTTTGGAATATCTAATTATATAATGTCAAAAATTTTCACTTGTATTTTTAAAGTTGTTTTCTTTAAGAGTTTCATGTTTTCTATAACTTTACTAAGTTAACTATAAAGTTCTAGTTATCTTTCATATAATAAATTTTTATTTATAAACAAGATTTTTTTTTTCATTTTTTCAAGTATATTAAAAGATAATAATATGTTTGTTATTATATTTTTAAGCATATATTTATATATTTTACTACCAATTTTTTTTTCTAATAGTAATTTTTTTTGGTTTAATAACAGTATGTATCTCACTGTTATTAGTTATAATAGTCTGTTTTCTAATGATCAAAATAGTATTTAAATAATTTTTAGTCTAATATTCATAAAAAATATAAAAAACATTTTAAATGTTTTGATTCAAGAAATAATTGTTTATATTAATTGAAAATACCTCTGTTTTAGAAATAATATATTTATTTATATCTAATTTTTATTAATTATTTAAGCTAGTATTATCATAATAAATAATTAATCAGATTGTTTGTGATATTTTTTAAGTTATAATAGAGCAATTATTAAAGATTGTTTTATATTAATTTTGTAAAATATAAAAACCATTATTTAAAACTTTGTTGACTATAAAAAATTCTTTTTATAAATTAAAGAATTTATTACTATAGATATTGTCTTTGTCTGAATGATATTTTAAAACTAAATTATTAACACTTAAAAAAAATGTTTTATAAGTTTTTTTTTTCTTAAGTTTTTCTTGAAACTGTTTTATTTTTTCAAAAACAAATATTTATGCTTCTACTAATGAATCAAAAATAGTATCAAATTTTTTTTGCAAAATATTTTTATAATTTTCTATTGTAATTTTTTCAAAAAATATTGTTTTAATGTTTGTTTTTATTGGTAAAATTGCCATTTGTTCATAAAATAAATAAATAAATTTATAGTTTATTATTTTATAATTTACAGTTCTATAAGCAAACAAAGCTAAGAACAGTATTTTGTCTTATAAGTTTGTTTTTTTTAGTAGTTTTGGCTAAAGTTTTACATTGTTATTCATAAAAAATAGGAATTATAATAATAAATAAAATAGCCAATTAGAAATAGACATAATAAAAAGAAAAATTGCAAAATTCCAAGAAATTTTATATAATATGAATTATATATATATAGCAAAAATTTAAAAAAAAAAAACTTCTTTCTCTTTTACCTCCAAAAATCCTCAAAAAACATATTTCAAAAGAAGTTTTTTCTGTTATTTTATATTGTCTTCCATTACTTTACAAGAAACAAATTCTTTTGTTGTTGACCTGGCTGTTCCCATGAGTGGTACTGGTGCTAAAAAAAGATTGACCAAAGTTTCAACTTCTGGTTCAGTTAATAGTGGTTCAAGTCATAAGGTCAAGAAATCTCCTGGTGGTGCTAAGCTATCAAGTAATAATGTGGTTCTCAAAGGTAATGGATCTGGTCAAGTGGTCAGGCAGTTTAATAGCATGGATACTGATGGAGAGGCTTTCGAAGGTGAAGGAGTATCTGATTCCAAGATGAATACACCCCAAGCCAAGCATTTCAATAATGGTGCGATTGTTGGCTCCCTTTTCAGTTCTATTAATTTCGACATGGAGGAGAAAGAGGAGATTTTTCTTCCCCCCTGTAAGTTTTTTTCTTTGGATAAAGCATGAATTGATCCCAAAATCATTAAAACTCAGGTGGAAGTGGCTGTAAAAAAATCTTTTGCTTTGGACATCAATCTTTTGGCTGTGGAAGGGAAATCAGCAATGGCCAAAACTCATGCCATAAGAAAATTATTTTCAAGAATCAATAGTTTTGGGGGGGGCCACTATCCCCTCAAAATTTGAAGAGATCATCAGATCTATCTTCATCTCTGAAGCAAGCATGGAAAAGGCCACCTCATTGGCTAGGGAAAATAACATCATAGTAAACAGTGATCTTAAGAGACAAAGAATTCGCTCAGATCAGGCTGTGGTAATCAAGGAAATTCCCATGGATATGCCAAAAAAATGATTGTCACTGCAGTATCCGAGTTTGGACAAATTAAGTTGATCAAAATCTAACTTATTGGTTTATAGCAGAAGGCTGTAGTAGAATTTGCTGAATTGGAACAGGCTGTGTTTTTGGCTGCTAAGTGGTCTTTTCTAATTGGTAAAGACTCGGTTCATGTGACTATGGTGGTGAGTAATCATAATACTTGGGCATCTAGAGATCAATTCAGGACACTTTTGTTTACTTTGCTTGTGGGAACAACTGCTCATGATTTTGGTGATCTATTGGATGGAGCTGGTAAGAAAAGTTGCATAATCAATTATTTCTTGGAGACTAGAAATAGATTTCGCTGTGTTGTGGTTGGCTTTGAGTCTAATGAAATGCTGGAGTCTGCTTTTCGCATAGAACCAATCCTTGGTAGTATGAAGCTTTCTTGGGCTAAATTGGATCTGGTTTGGTGTGGGCAGTATGGAAAGTTCAGTTATTCTACTTTGGAGTGTGATATTGAGGTCACTTCTACTTCTAAATCTTCCAAGTCTTTTAAAAGAGTTGTATCTGATAAGAACTGCCTCCAGTTGGCCTGATTGTATGTAAAAAAAGATGTGTCTATTGCTCGACTGGTTGCTTTTGGTGGCAAATTGTGGGCCCAAATAGTCTCTCTTGTATCCTTGTCTAATAATCCTCACTTTGGTCTTGATCCTGGTTTTGGGTCTCTTTCTTCTGGTGCCTCAGGTGTGATTGATTTCTCTTCTCATATAGTTCTTGTTAGTACATCTTTGGAGGCTCATCTTGCCTCTTTGGAGTGTTCTGTGGAGCTTCTTATGGATAAGGTGTCTGGTGTTGTGTGTAAACTTGAAAATTTGGTCTTGGTGCCCTCAGCTCTTACTTCTTCTTCTCAAAATTTGGTGGTTCCAGTCGTGGCAAATGTGGAGTTTGATTCAAACATGGCTCTGGATAATCCTAAGCCAGTGCTTCCTCCATCTTTTTTGGTTTCATCTAGTACTTCAGATTTAGGTTTGAGTAGTTCAAGAATTTTGACTTCAAAAGTGGGCTGTTTGGAGTCTAAGTTGATGGCTCTTGAGGCTTCAGTTAGTTCAGTTTTGGAGAAGTTAGATTAGATGTGTACTGGCTCAGGTTCTGCAGATTCTTCTTTATCTTAATAAGTAGTTTCGTGTAGAAAATTGTGACATGCAATGTCAGAGGGATGAACAATCCTGCTAAGCAAGCCGACATTGTTTGTTGGCACAAAGATATGAACAATGTGATTTCCATAATTACTGAGACAAAGTTGAGGTGTAAGATTCGCTCTTGGATTGCTAATAGGTTTTCTGGTGTGTATGTTTTTGTCTTTGGCTTGGATTTGGGTTATCTCAGTTCTGATGTAACTATTATTATGGATGTTGCTTTGGCCAAACATGTGTATAAGATTTCTGAAGTTCCTGGTTATCTTCTTGCTATCAAGCTGCTCTTTAAGAACAAACTTTCTGTTTCCGTTTTAGGTCTGTATGCTGGTACATCTGCGTCAATGCGTTTCTCACAAGCTAATAAAATAAATGCTTTAATTGCTAGTACTGTGAATGAATCTTCTTTCATAATTTTGGGTGGTGACTTCAATAAGAATGGTTTTCGTAAGAGTGCCAGCTTCAAGAAGTGTGGTGCATTAGGTCTGGTTAACTCTCTTGTCAATAGTATATTTCTGAAAGCTCCAACATAGAGTAATTCTCAGAGTGTGGCAAAAACAATTGACTATCTGTTTGTGTCTCCTAATTTGGTCAATGTTATAGTAGATCGCAGTGTCCTGGATGTTAGTGGATTCTTTGATACTGACCACCAGTCCGTCCTGATGTTGGTTGGTTTGGATGGATTGCTAGACATGCATCTGTGCTCGCTTCACAAGCAGGCCAATAGGGATTGCTGGAAGTATAATTTCAAAAATGCTGATGCCGTTTTATGGTCAAAGTTCAAGGAAGCTACAGTGGCAAATTCTGCCATGTTTGCTGGTGGTTTCTTAGAAGCCAAAGAGTGCTTGGACTTAAATACTATGTGGGATGCTATTTATAGAACAATGTGTTTTTCAGCTAATGAGATGTTTAAAAAAAAATGGTTCAAGGAATATGATGGAGTTTTCACCAAATGTTCATCTAGATTCCATAGATTGAAGCTTCTGGTTTCTAAATTGGTTAAAGCTTCCCATTCATTGATTGTAATGAGTTTGTTTTACTGCTCAATACCTGAGATTCTTTTGATTCCATTAATGCGTCTGTGGTGAGGTTTTTCTTTCTCTCAGGATCTCCTTTTAACAACATCTGTTCAGCTTTGCCCAAAGTCAGGAAATCCTATTGTGCTTCAAAATTGTTGGAATCAAAACATGCTGAGGATTCTCAGATCAGATTGGCTATTGATAAAAAGATGGAAAGTTTCAAATCGAACAAAGGCCATACTATCAGAAGTGTTCTGGAATGACCTTTTCACAAGATGGTGTTGAATCATCTGGTTGTTGGGAATGAGATGATTTTGGAGCCTGATCCTGTTAAATCTAAGATGGATGAGATCATGGAGGGTTGAACACAGAGACGTAGTGTAGTTCTGAATGTTAATGATGAATGGTCTTATCAATATTGACTATTGGAATATGTTTTTAATGATGCTTTTGCCGACACTATGGGCTGTGTAAACTTCGATGTTTTGTTTAGTGTAGTTTCAGACCTGCTTAATGGTAAAGCTGCTGGACTTTCGGGCATCTCTAATGAACTGTGGAAAAATTATGACAAATCTGTTCTCAATATGTTCTTAGTGCTTATTAATTCCTGTTTTTCAAGTGAATCAGTGCCTAGTGCTTGGAAGGAGGTGTGGGTCTTAATGATTCCTAAACCAAATAAATAGGAGGGAGTCCTTATGAATACTCACTCTATTGCCTTGATTAAGATGACTCATAAAATTCTCTCCAATAGGATTTCATTAGCATGCAGCAAATTTGACATTCTCTATGGGGACAATTTTTCTGTTCTTAAGGGTACTACAATGTAATCTCCCATCTTTGCTATAGGTTCGGTAGTCAAAGATGCTCTGGAAAAGAACTGGGAGTTCTGGCTAGTTTTGCAAGACATGAGGAAGGCATACAATTCTGTTGGTTGGGAGCATCTTGAGAAGAGTCTGGTTAGAATCAAAATGTGTGGTAGCTTTATCTGCTTCTTTAAGAGTATTCACATGGGTTACACCAATCAGGTCATGACTAATTTTGGTTTGACTGATGGCTACTATGTCCATGATGGTTTGGATCAGAGTGAAGTTTTCTCCCCTCTTTTGTAGCATATTTTTTATAATCTTTTTTTATGTGAAGTCAAGAAACAAGAGAGTGTGTGTGGATACAGATTAGTGTCCCATTACATATTGAAAAATAATCATGCTGAATCTCGGGCTGGCCTCTCTTTTTTTTTGCTGCCAGTACCTTTGTTGATGATACAATTTGGGTTGGGAGCAGTCAAACTGCTACTCAACATATTCTAGATGTGGCTAGTGAGTTTTACCAGATCAATGACATCTCTATTAACAATGATAAAACTGTGGTGATTCCAATCAACTGCCATGTCGATAGACCTTCTCTTTTCATCAGTGGGGTGCTGATTACCATTGCCAGAAAAGAGGAGTCCCATCATTATCTGGGTATCTTCTTCTTGACTGAGGGTTTTTCAAAGCCCAGTCTGGTGAAGGCTCATTTGGACGTTCATTTTTTTTCCAATATGGTGCTTAAAAAGACTGTCTCTAATAAACAATTTTTGTATTTGGTGTCTGCTGTTCTGTATCCTATTGTCAGCTTTAGAATACAGTTTAGTTTTATACCAGTTAGTGTGTGTCACAAGTGGGATGTTCTTATCAGAAAGAGCTTGAAGTTGAAATCAGGTTTACCGTCTGACTTCCTTAATGATACAATATACCACCCATCTTTCTATAGTTTGAAATCTTTTGTCCAAATTCAGTCAGAGGGCAAGGTGGTGTCACTTATTTGTTTTGCAAACTCTGGTGGTGTTTTGGGTTGTTTATTCTTTTACAGGTCTCATGACTTGCAAGTTTTGTGTTGGCGTCCTGTCCATCCTTTGTGTTTTCCTGTTCGCATTCATGTTAGTCCTTCTAACAATTTCCTTGCAGGCTTGGTTTGCATTCTTCTTGAAAACAGTTTATCTTTGGGTGGTTATTTGGGCAACTCTTTTCTGTTGTGTGGTGGGGTGCCAATGTCTGCTGTTCTTGGTGAATCAAAATTTTTCCAGTTCCTTCCTTTTTTCTGGTGACATGGCATTGCCTTCATGGACCAAATCCGTGATTGCTATGGTCTCGTTTTTGATTGGCCCACCTTTAAGCGGTGGAAGAGGCTGGACCCATGCAGTCCTGTTCCTGAGTGGTTTTGGCTTTCGACCATGTTTCTCAGTGAAGTGGCATCTCTTTCTCTATGTCCTCCTGCCTTGGATGTTGTTGGTCCTCCTAGTATTGTCTCTTTTCTAAGTTTCAAATTTATTCGTAGTCAACTCTCCCTTGTTGTTGTTGATGCTATTTTAGTGTACACAGATGGGTCTCTCAAGGGCTTAGACACATCTGGCTGTAGAGCCAGTGCTGGAGTTTTTTTTAAAGACATTGGTTTGAGATTGGGTGTTAGTGTTTCGGGTTTGATGTCATCAACTTTGGCTAAGATGTAGGCCATTGCTTTGGCTTTGGAATGTGTCCCTTCTTCTGGTTCCATTTGTTTGTTTTCTGATAGTCAATCTGCTTTGGACGCGTGTAAATCGGAACTTGGTTTGATATGTCCAGATTTTCGCAATCAGTGTTGGGTTGAACATTAACACATAGTGAACATTATTCAGAATAATAATTTGAGAGTAGATTGGTGTAAGGTGAAGAGTCACTCTGGAATTCCAGAAAATAACCAAGCTGATATGATTGCTGATGCTGCCTCTCTTTCTGCCTGGTGTCTTCCTCTGTGCTTGAATGAACATTTCTTGGTAGCTAATGGTGGTGTTGTCTTTGCTAACTCTAGACATTTTGTTCAAGATATTTTTTGTTCCATTAATCATGCTCACTGGGAAGTTGGGTTGGGTTCAAAGTTCTTGTCTGATAGTTTACTTTCTGATGTTGATTGGCATTGCTCCTTATTTGTATGGCATCCTGACTCGCACATGGCCTCTGGATTTATTAGCAAGTCTTCGATGGATCTCTATACTTATTTTATGAAAGCTTTGTACCACCAGCTACCAGTGGTTATTCGAAAGTGTCTCTATGACAGGCATTACCCCAGTGTATTGTGTCTACATTGTGGCAAAGTAGAGGTGTTGGATCATGTCTTTGTCTGTAAATTTGATCATGGTGCTTATTGCCGAATTTTAGACTCCCACATGAGCTTTTGGAGTGCACTTTTTGGTTTATTTGTTTCCTCTTCTAGTGTTTTGCAGTTGTTGTCTACTTGTGTCTCAAATGTTTCTGTGTCTATGGCTCTGTTTAAGGGTTTTGTTTTTGATGGGTGGTATCATGAAACTGTTTCCTTTTGTTCTGACCCCAAGCTTGTTCGCTCAAGAGTTATTGAATTTGTACAGTCTCTTAGTGCTGCTTTCAGAACCAAAGTTTGGTTGGTTTATGTTAAATATCATGCATTCATAAAGAAAAATGGCCATATTTTATTGAACAGATCGGTTCCTGTCCTGATTTCTGGTTTGGGTTCTGAATTCTCATCTGGAGTAGTCAGGTTGCTGGGTGTTGCTGAAGCTATAAGTGTTCATTTTGGATATCATAAACAGTGTGCATTTTTTTCTGGTGTTGATAATTCTATTGTAGTTCATATAGACATATAGTGTTGTCTTAATCAGCTTGAGTGGCTGGTCACGTGTGGAAATACACATGATTCACACCTAGTTTAGAACATTTCTTTGATGTATTGTTCTAGACAGTACTTGGATCTCACTTATAAAACATTAATAATAAAAAAATTTTAGAAACAGAAAAAATATTTGATTCAGATAAAACAGTAGTTAACAATAACTACTTATTCTATACTCTTTTTTTTAAAAGATAATTTTTTATAACTTGAAATAGAATTATATCAACATTAATAAAATATCTAATTATCATCAAACTCATGTTATTATTACTTGATTAAAAATATTAATCACTTTTACTACTATTAATACTTTATGTTGATAGAATCTAATACTTAATTATACTGACCAATAACTCTTGATTATGGCTATTAACAGAATACTAATTTTTTTATTTTTTTATTTTATTTATTTTATTTTTTTATTTTTTATTTTTATTTTATTTTCTTTTGTTTTATTTTTTTGTTATTTATTAATTGATTAAAAAGATTAAGCACTAAGTATTTGATGTTAAGAATAGTCTTGTAAAAAACTCAGAAATAAGAATAGAAATTTAAAAATAGTTTATCAAAAGAGCATAACTGTTAAAATAAACCAGTCACCATGCTAAAAAAAAATTCACAAAAGAAATCATCAATTAAATCTTTGTTCATTATCTAAAAAACTCAACCAAAATCTTCAGACTCTAAAATCTTCAAAAATTACCAATATTTTCAGCTATTAAGCACTAAGTTATGGATTTGTTATTTGTTCTAACACCCCAAATAATTACCTGTAATATTTAATGCTCTTTGTAAAATATAATTTAACAAAAAATTAGCACTAATATCAACTATTTAAAAAAATGGCAGACCAAAAAATCATAGGAGAAAATCATTTAAGATTTGTGAAATTTTTATTTCAATATTACCAAACTCATCTTAAACTGACAAGTAATTATTGGTTAGCAGAATCAGCTTTTAACTTCTATGTTAACAAAAAAATTAAATCCTACTTGAAAAACCAAGGAAATTTAGAAGCCATCTTTAAAAATTTATACAATAAATTATTACAAAACATTATACTTCTACCAAACTATCTGTTTGCACTATAAATTACAGAAATAAACAGAAAAATTGAAAAATACACCCAATAGAGATTTTTTATTATCTTTACAGACAAAAAAAATTACAAACTCCAACAAAAACACTGTTACAGGTAATTATTTGGAGTTTGAAAACAAATAACAAATCTGTAACTTGGTGCTCAATAGCTAAATTATGTTAGTAATATCTAAAGATTTTTGTATCTAAAGGTTTTGGTTGAGTCCTTTGTATAATAAACAAAGATTCAATAGTTGTTTTATCTGTAGCTTCCTAGAATTGCAATTCCATCAAATTTTTTTCTTAGAATAATGGCTAGTAATTCTTCTAGTAAGTTATCCTTAATTCTTAAGTATTCTATTCTTATTTCTGAGTTTTTTATCAGTTACTTTGACATTGATAACTCTGCATGTTTAATCTTTAATCAATTAGTAAATAATAAACAAACAAACAAAATAAAAAAAATAAAGAAATAAGCCAAGACAAGAAAAAATTAGTATCTTATCAATAGCCATAATCAAAAGCTATTAGTTTAATATAGTTAAGTATTAATAGCTATCAATATTTAACTGTTAATAGTGAAAAGATGAATTGTGATATTTAATAAATATTTTATTGATATGTTTCTATTTTAAGTCATAGAATACTATCATATAAAGAGATGGATATGAGAAAAAAAACTGAATTTCTAAATTAAGAATTCTGTTTTTTTTGTTTTTAATACTATTATTATATATACATAAATTTCATTATACAAGATTCTTTGAATTCCTCAATTTTCTAGCCAGGAATTCTGGAATTTTTAAAATTCTGTAATTCCTTGAGAGGAATTCTGAAATTCTGGA
The DNA here is from genome assembly GCA_016748015.1 of Geosiphon pyriformis. Classification (NCBI taxonomy): domain Eukaryota; kingdom Fungi; phylum Glomeromycota; class Glomeromycetes; order Archaeosporales; family Geosiphonaceae; genus Geosiphon; species Geosiphon pyriformis. Next base: position 271,820 of record JAAOMT010000591.1, on the reverse strand, counting down.
ATTCTGTGATTTCTCACATGAAAATCCTGTAATTTTGGAATCTTATAATTCCTTTGAGAGGAATTCCACTTTTACTATGTCTTATTTTGATTGGCTAATTATGTACTAATATATAATTTCTATATTTTATGAGTAACAATACCAAAAAAAATACAATTGCCTACTTGAAAAAAACCAAGAATGATTTTACTTATTTATCTGTTATATCATTATATACCAAAAAGTATTATACACATACTATTCATATCTATATTAATGTTAACAGTAAAAACACCATTACATAGAGTACTATTCCAAAATAATTAAGAAAAAGCCAAATTATTAGGAAGCTATAATAAATTTTTTGAAGAATTTAAATTGTGATCAATAACACTATTAAGACTTTAATCATTATTACTTTAACCCAATTTCGGATTTATCAGTCATTGAAAAAATACTAAATCAGAAAAAAAAAATAATAATCAAAAAAATAATAATCAAAACCTGATCTCAAATAACCCAAAAATACAAACTCTGATTGTTTAAATTCAGCAAAACCTAAACAATCCAAATTCCATTCTTATTCTTCAACAAAACTTATCTCTAATTATTGTAATCAATCTACCAGTTGCACTAATTACCACACAATAACAATAATTTTAACAACAACTTCAACAACAACCACAATAACAACAACTTGTACCAATAGCATATGTACTCATTATTAAATTAGAAAAATTTACAAATAAAAAAAATAATGCCCACACATAGTTAAATAATATATCCAAAACAATTACAGCCAATAACTGAAATAATACCAAAGTTTTTTAAGTCATTCTTTACTTCTTATAGAATACCACCAACTTGTGATATCAGAATTTTGTAAACAGATCTCAAGATTTTAACATGTTTAAAACCATATTTCTACGATATTTTAGTAATAATAATAGCATAAATTGCTTGTTAACTAATTTTACCACAATTAAACAAGATTATACTAAAGCAGTTACTACTTATTTAGAACACTTTTATAGAAATTTACATCAATTCAGACAATTTAAGCTGATTACTTTACAGCAGCACAAATTTTGAATCAATTTATTTGTGAATTATGTAGCAGCTTATTACAACAAGTATACTTAATGCACTCAAATACTCTTCAAGATACAGTCACATATGTTTGAAATTTTGAATCAGCCAAACTTGAAGCCAACTACACCCAAGCCATAAATCTAATAATAAACAGATCATCTGAATTGGATATTAAATTGAAACAATTTGGCAAAACCATTAATCAGAAAATTAAAGAATACTTAACTAATAATCAAACCATTTATTAGCCTCTACAATATTATGACAATTAAAAAAACTTCAATCATTTCCAAAATCAACCATGTTTGTTATTATCATTAAATCAACTATGGCAACAAAAAATGCATGATTGTTACTATTATGGAAAACAAAACTATTTAAAAACAAATTGCCATTATTATTGGAGGTTTTTGGTCTTTTTTTTTAAATGTTATTAATGTTTGTTTGCTGTCAATTTATGTTTTCTAAAAGTTAATGAATCTTTGATATCTGAATTTATTTTCAAATTATTTTCTATAATTTAAACTGCTGGACTTATAAGTGGAATAACCAATTCTATACCAATTACTATATGTAATTACTTTATAATAAAAGTCAACTTTTTTTCAGAAATTGTTCATTTGGAAGCTTACTAAAAATGTATAGTTACTTTACTGTAAAAGTCAACTTTTTTATAGGAGTCTTATTTATAGACTATCCTAATTATTATAATAAGAAGAATAAAAAAAATAAAAGAATTATAAAAGAAATAAAATTTTGTTAAAGGAATTGTTTTTTGTCCAAGCCTGAAGTTACTAATAGATTGCTAAAATTAGTAGTTAATCAATTTCAAAACATTAGTTGAATTTTTGGGAAATTTCAAGTGTAAATAGTTTTAGAAAGTTGGTTTTTAAGTATTTAATATTTTTATTACTTTTTGTAAAGCTAATTAATTCAAATTAAGAAGATTCTAAATAAAATACATTTTCTTAAAGAGAAGTTTTTTTTATACAATCTGTTATAATATTAGTCTATGAATTTGAACTTTTTTCTTTGCTATCATTTTGACAAACTAAAAATATATTTTGACAAACTACAAATTATTTCAATAAATTATTAATTATTTTAGTAGATTATCGATTATTTTAGTGAATTTCTATAAATTTTAACAAATTTTTGAATATTATATAGCTCAAGATATTATGTAATTTGATTATTCTAATTTTTATTGTATAAATTAAATTATTAATTAAATAGTAAAACTTCTTTCTCTTCTTCATCCAAAAAAGAGTCAAAAGTTTTTTCGAAAGAAGTTTTTTACCATTCAGTATGATAAATCAAAACTGTTCTTCGATTACAAGACCACTGTTGGCTCTGTTATTGCTGTTATGAAAAAAACTGCTAAAGTTTCTGGTTCTGAAAGTGGTTTTAAGGTGGTTACATCAAGGAAAAAGAGGAAGGAAGGTGTGTTGGCAGAGGGTGTTGATAATGGAGGGGTTGCTGTTGAAGTTCCTGGTGTTTGTTCATGGAGTTCAGAGACTGGGGACACTACTGAATCTGAAAGTGTTGATATGGAAGAGAAGTGTCTGGTGGAGAAAACCAGCTTTGATTATGGTGAAGGTGGAGCTCTGGCTGGTGGAGATTATGATCAGATGCCCATGAGTTTGAAGATTAAAACCAAAAAGACATTGGGCAAGCCATTGGGAAAGATTGACTTCTCAAAAGATGGTAATGATGATGATGTTCTCTCGGATACTCCTCTTGAGCTCTCTCCTTCTATGAAAAATTTGGTCAATGTTCCAGTCAAGAAGTCATTCGCATTGGATATTGGCTTGAATAAGGTGGCCGGCAAATCTTCTCAGAAAAAGCTTGTGGTGATAAGGAAATTATTTTCTGGAATCAATGATTTTGGGAGGGCATCTACCCCCTCAAAATTCTCAGGGATCATCAGAGCAACATTCACTTCCAAATCGGGTCTAATGAAAGCCACTGAAAAGGCTACTGGTGTAAATATCATGGTAAACACCAATTTTAAGAGATCAGCTGGTCGCTCAGATTGGGCTGTGGTGTTAAAGGAAATTCCAGTTGGAACATCAGCTGAGGCTGTGCATGCTGCGCTCTCTGAGTTTGGGATAATTAAGTCAATGAAGATGCAATTGGTGGGGCTGTGGCAGAAGGCTGTGGTAGAATTTAAGCAATCAGATCACGCCGATTTGGTTGCGGCAGAGTGGTCAATCTTAATCAGGAAGGATGCTGCGCAGGTGACTAGATCAGATTTGAACAAGAAATCATGGGATGCGAGGGACCAGCATAGGGCGCTGCTCTATACTCTGCCAATGGGTATGACTGCTCATGACATTTGGGATTTTATTGGTTCTGTGGGTGGGAAGACGTGTGTTATTGATCGTCATCCGGTTACATATGCTAGGGCTAGGTGTGCTGTTATCTGTTTTGATTCTGCTGATTTGTTGAATGCCATCATGGGAACCACGCCAGTGTTGAGGGGCGCCAATCTACGCTGGTCTTGTCTTGTTTCAGCCAAGTATGCCAAGTGTGGGAAATCAGGCCATACATCATTGGGCTGTGCGATTGGTGGGAGAGTTTCTTCAGGTTTGTCTTTGCGTAGAGTCCTTTTAGACACAGATAAAAGCAGATTGGCAGCCATCTATGCCAAGTGATCAGCTCCAGTTGCTCGTCCAGTCTTTTTTGGTGGTTTCTCTTAGGCAAAGGTTGCTAGTGGGTCTTCTTTTCCTCCTCTTTCTGGACAAAATGCTTCAGTGAAATCTGGTTCCTCTTCAGAGTTGGCGCCATCTCTGCCAGTTTTGTTGGAAGTCAATAATAGGTTTGCTGCTTTTGAGCACAGTCTCGCCGGCCTCGTGGAGCAGGTGAGTAAGCTGGCTAAGAGGTTGGATGCACTTGGACCAATGGTTTCCCAGCCAAGCCCTGGATGTTAGCCATTGGTGACCCCTTCATTACAGAATCAAGAGGCAGATATAGTGATAAGTGAGGGTTCAGGTGCAGCCACTAGTGGTGAGATTGTTGCGGGAGCAGTGTCTTTTGATGTATCTTTGGTATCCAAATTAGAAGACAGCATGAAGTGTCTGATGGAAACAGTTCTGGGACTTTCAGCCAAAGTGGACAGTTTTGGGGTGAGTTCAAATTTTTTCTCTTCTTAATGGACAGTCTGGTTTGGAATATTGCTACTTGCAACGTCAGAGGTATGAACAATCTTGTGAAACAGGACGATGTCATTTGTTGGCATATGGAAAAGAACAATTTAGTTTCTATTTTTACGGAATCAAAGTTAAGAGAGAAAATTTGCCCATAGATTGTCAACAAATATGATGGTGTGCGGGTGTTTACCTCTGGTTTGGAATCTGGATATCTGGGTTCTGGTGTTGCAGTCATCATGAATTCTTCTTTGGCGAGACATGTGTGCAAAGTGTCAGAGGTGCCTGGTCGGCTCTTGTCCATTAAGTTACTTTTCAAAAATAAACTTTCGGTGTCTATTCTAGGTCTGTATGCTGGTGCTTCCTCAGCAGTTCAGTTTTCTCAGGCTAGTGAAGTCAACTCTCTCATTGCAAAAGCTGTTAATGAATCTTCCTTCGTTGTTCTCGGTGGTGATTTCAATGAAGACGGTTCTCACAAGTGTGCAAGTTTTAAAAAGTGTCTGAATTTGGGTCTGGTTAATGCCTTGGGTGGGAGCTCCCGTGGGAAATTGCCAACTTGGTCCAATTCTCGGAGCATTGCTAAGACGATTGATTTTATGTTCGTTTCTTCAAATCTGGTCAATGCAGTAGTGGATCGCGACATGTTTGGCATTGGGGAATACTTTGATACTGATCATCAGGCTGTTTCAGTGTTAGTGGGTTTGTGTGGTCTGCTCAATGTTCAGTTGAATTCTGTTCGTAAGCAAGCAAATAGAGATTGCTGGAAGTACGATTGCAAAGGTGCAGATGATGTTAAATGGGCCAAATTTAAGAAAAATACAGCAGCAAATGCTGCTATGTTTCATGATGATTTTTTTGCAGCCAGAATCCGCTCGGACTTGGATTCGATGTGGGTTGCTCTCCGTAAAGTAATATGTCTGTCTGCTGAGGCAGTTTTCAAGAAAAAGTGGTTCAAGGGATATGATAAAATTTTTAGTAAGAATTCATCCAAATTTCACAAGCTGGAGCTCTTGGTGTCTAAGTTAGTTAGAGCATCTCATATGGATTTTGCTGAGGAGTTTGCATCCTTGCTCAACAGGTGGGAAGGTTTGGATTTGGTCAATGCTTCTGCAGTGAAGTCTCTCTTTCTATCAGGTTCCCACTTCAATGCTATTTGGTCAGTTTTGTCTATGGTCAAAAAGTCTTATTGCGCATCCAAAATGTCAGAAGCGGAGCAAATTAAGGAATCTCAAATCAGGTCGGCGATAGATAAGAGGATGAAGAGTTTCGAATTGGACAAAGGTCATACTATTAGGAGTGTATTAGAACGTCCTTTTCGCAAAGTAACTTTGGATCATCTGGTTGTTGATGATGAGTTGGTTTTGGAGCCTGCTCTGGTAAAGGCCAAAGTAGATGCAGTCATGGAAGAATAGACTAGGAAGCACAATGTAGTTTCTGATGTTACTGGTGTTTGGAATCGCCAATATCAGCCTTTAGAGTATGTTTTTGATGATACTTTTTCTGGTGTAATGAGCTTAATTGATTTTGATAAGATGTCTAATGTCATTTCGAACCTGCCTGATGAAAAAGCAGCTGGTCTCTCTGGTATCTCAAATGAGTTGTGGAAACATTGTGACAAATCAGTTTTGGATATGCTTTTAGTGCTTTTGAATGTTTGCTTGGAGCATGAATCTGTTTCTGGGTCTTGAAAGGAGGCTTGAGTGTCGATGATCCCCAAACTGTATGAGTAGGAGGATGTTCTCATAAATACCCATCCTATCGCTTTGGTTGAGACGGCTCGCAAAATTCTTTTTAAAGTGCTTTCGGACAGAATTTCATTGGCTTGTAGTGTTTTTGACATTCTAAGGAGGAATAATTTTTCTGTTTTAAAAGGCATGACCATGCAGTCTCCTATTTTTGCTATTAGATTGGTTATTGAGGATGCTTTGGAGAAGAACTGAGAGCTGTGGCTGGTCTTGTAGGACATGTGAAAGACTTATGATTCAGTTGGCTGGGAACATCTGAGGAAAAGCTTGGTCAGAATAAAAATGTGTAACAAATTCATTCGATTTTTTGGTACCATCCACAATGATTGGGTCAACAGAGTTATAATGGATTTTGGGTTGACTGATGGATATTGGGTACATGATGGTTTGGATCAAAGGGAGGTGTTTTTTCCTCTTCTCTGGCACATATTTTATGATCCTCTTTTGTGTGAAGTCAAGAGACAAAAAAGTGTATGTAGATACAGGTTAGACTCTCATTTTGTTGCCAACACTGGTCGCACTGAATCTCAGGCTGGTTTGACTTCTTTCCTTGCTGCTGGTGCTTTCGTCGATGATACAATTTGGATTGGTAGCAGCCAGGCTGCCACCCAACATATTCTCAATGTTGCTAGTGAGTTTTTTTGAGTCAATGACATTTCAATCAATAATGACAAAACGGTGGCCATTCTCATTAATTGTAGAGTCTTCAGCCCTCATTTGTTGATTAGTGGTTTGCCTATTTTGATAGCCAAAAGGGGGGAGTCTCATTGGTACCTGGGTATCTTTCTGTCTACTGAAGGTTTGTCGAAGCCTAGCTTGGCTAAGGCATGCTTGGATGTCCAATTCTTCACCAATCTTGTTCTGAAAAAGGCTATCTCTGATAAGCAGTTCTCATATTTGGTGTCAGCAGTTCTTCACCCCATAATTGCCTACAGGACTCAGTTTAGTTTTGTTCCTATTAGTGTGTGTGCGAAATGGGATGCTATAATTCGTAAAGGTTTGAAGTCCAAATCTGGCTTACCACTCGACTTTCCCAATGATGCCATTCATCATTCTTCTCTGTACGGGTTGAAATCTTTTGAGCAGGTCCAGGCTGAGAGCAAGTCAGCTGCTGTTGTTTGTTTTGCCAATTCTGTGGGTATTTTGGGCCACCTGTTCGCGCATAGGTCTCATGATTTATAAGTTCTCAGCTGGTGCTTTTGTCACCCCCTGTTTTTCCCTTTTTGTATTAATGTCAGTCTTTTGAATAATTTTTTGGCTGGTGTCGTTCGGATTTTTTTGGGTTGTGATCTTTCTCTGGGTGGTCTTGTGACCAATGTTTTTTGTTTTCAAAAGAGGACCCCAATGTCTATTGTTCTTGGCGAGTTAGCTTTTTATAAATGTGTCTCTTTGCTTCGGCGATATGGAATTGCCTTTGTTGAGTAGTTTTGCGATCGAACTGGTTCTGTTTTCAAATGGAGGACTTTCAAGCGGTGGAAGAGACTGGACCCTTGGGGCCCAATTCCTGATTGGTTCAATGCTGCTGTTCACTTTTTGTCTGGTTCTGAGTCATTTCTTATTTGTTCTCTTTTGCTGCTGAATGTTGACTCGTCTAATGTACTTGAGTCTTGCGAGTTTGATGTTATTTGCAATCGCTTGTTGGAGGTTGATTCTGACTGCCTTTCTCTGTTTACAGATGGTTCTCTATGTGGACTGAGTACTCTTAGTATGAAGGCTGGCGCCGCTGTTTTTTTTGAGGACATTGATTTGGGTTTAGGTGTGGAAGTTTCTGGTCTGATTTCTTCTACCATGACGGAGCTGCAGGCCATTGCTTTGGCTCTTGAGTGTGTCCCTCCTTTTCGTTTGGTTAATCTGTTTTCGGACAGCCAGGCCACTTTGGATGCATGCAGGTCAGAGTTAATGTTGGGGTGTCCGGATTTTAGGAATTGGTGTTGGGTCAAACGCCACCATATTTCTAATGTCATTCATCGCAAAAATTTGGATGTTAATTGGATTAAAGTTAGAGATCACTCTGGAGTCTTGGGCAATGAGCATGCTAATACTTTGGCTGGGGCTGCTGCGTCTTCTGGTGTGCATCTTCCTCACAGGATCAATGAATGTTTTCTTAAGGCTGGCAGTACTGTGGTTTCTGGTAATTCTAGGCATTTTGTTCATGATGTTTTCCGCTCTATTTACTATGCACATTGGGAAATCAGTTCTGGTTCTCGGGTATTGGTGGACAGCCTATGTGCTGATGTTGATTGGGTCAGATCATGTTCGGTGTGGCATCTGGACTCTCATTTGGCCGCTGGTTTCACTAGTGCTCGTACTGCTGGTTATCAGACGTATTTTATGAAGGCATTGCATCATTGTCTTTCTGTTGCTGTGCGAAAGCGACTTTACAATAAGGGGTACCCCAGTGTGATGTGTTTGTTCTGTGAAATTTCAGATCATGTGTTTTCGTGCCTGTTCGATACTGGTGATCGTGCTCAGTTGATGAATGCTCATGCATCTGTTTAGAAAATGCACTCAGATTTATCTCACTCGACTTCATGTGTTTCACAGTTGCTTTCTGCTTGCACTTCCAATGCTGTTGTTGGTGTGGCTATATGTAAGGGCTTTGTTTTCAATGAATGGTATCAGGAATCTTTTTCTGTTTTCAAGGACTCTAAAACGGCGGCTCAGAATATTATGGCATTCATGCGTGATTTCTGTCTTGCATTCTGTGATAATATTTGGCTGGTTCGTGTGAAACACAGAGCTGTTATAGAGAAGGATGGCTTTATCCCACATGATGGTTCTATTCCTGTCTCGGTTTCTGGTCTTCCTTCAATACTCTCGTCTAATGTGGTTAGATTATTGGGTATCACTGATACTATTGGTATTGGTTTTGGGTTTCATAAATCTAATTTATTCTTTTCAGGTGTAGGTAACTTGGTCTCAGTGCATATAGGTGTCTAGTGTTGTCCTGACTAGTCTGAGTGGCTGGTCACGTGTAGAAAGAGCATGATTCACACCTAGTTTAGATCACTTGTATGATGTATTGTACTAGGTAGTGTTTGGACTTCACTCGTTAAAAAAAAAAAATAGTAATATTTAATAATTTGATTAAGTAATAAGTAATAATTTGAAATAATTTTAATATATGTTAATTAATAATAGAAATTATAAAGATAATTTTATGCTAGTTAATAGCTAAAATTTTACTAATAACACTCTTTTAGATTTAATAACCAATAATCAGAAAATTAATATTAAAACTCTGATTACAGATTTCAAATCTAGAACTATGTTACCAATTTATTATTAGAACCATATCAATCTTATTATACACCAATAATATAACAACTAATATATATACTTTCAGTTTATCAGACTTCAATATCAGTAATCTATTAACCACAGCCACAAGTAATTTATTAATCTTAACTAATTTAAACATTATCTCAAAATTTAAATAACAACCAAAAATCAAAGACCAAGAATTACATACACCTAACAAAATTGATAATTAGCAATAGTAAGACACCAACTAATTTTCAGTTCATTAAATTAGCTATCAAGATCACACTAGTAAAGTTTAAGAAATGGATACATCCAAAACCTGAATTTTCAGAGCTATTTAAGTCTCTTGATTACTTCAGAAAACAACTCATCCAATAACTTAAAAACCAATTACCAACTATTTACCAATAACATCCTACCAGCAGCTATTACAAAAAACAAATTACTAGTCACTATCTTTTTATTTGAGTTAGAAAACTAATCAGAAACTCCATTATTCAATAAAATCACCCTTAATATTAAATTAATTACTACTATGTATATTAATATCAAAGTTAATGACCAATGTATTAAGCTAATTCTTAATAGTAAATTAACAAACAGTATTATTACATAACAACTTATAGACCAATTAAGTTACCAAGTTAATCATGCTGTTAGTGCCAGAATTATTACAGCCAATAGAGCAACCAAGACTTTTATTAGCAAAATTAATAACTTTTCTTTTGAAGTCAATAGTATTATTACACCAATCAAGATTTTAGTCATAAAAGCCACATAATACCAAGTTCTTATTAATAATAACTGGCTGTTCAAGACCAATGCTGTATTCAATTAGAACATACAAGAGCTATAGCTTAATTAAGATAATCAGCATATTTGAGTACCAGTTACCTGTGACCATTTCAAAACAAATTCATTCCAATTGCTAATAGATTTTAAAAAAAAAATTCTATTTAAAAAGCCTATCAAGTCTTGTAGACTAATAATAATTACAATAAGTTATCACTAATTTTATCTTGAAACAATAAAAAAAAAAAAAAAAGAAAACAAATCTCATGTTACTACTTTCACAGAAAGAACAAATAATAGTTAATATGTTCTATACTTAATAGATTCAAGAAAAAAACCATATATTTTTTTTAGATGCATTAATTATAAAAAAAAGCTTTCTTTCATAAGAGCTTAGATCTTATTAGAAAAAAACTACTGGACACATATCCACTACTACTGCAAACTGTATTATTGAGAATGTTTAGATATTTAAAACAACAAAAAAAATAAGACAATAAATCATGTTTTATTTGTAAAAAAACACTATTTAATAAAAAAATATAAAATAATATTTCTGGTTATAGAGAAACATATAATATATTATATTAGTACATGATTTTAATAAGCAATTAGATAAGCCAAAGAATGCTTTTTAATGCTATATAAAACTGAGCACTCTTATGCTTAAACAGTTATTCACATAACAAAAATAAAATTTGGCAAATAACAAGTGCCAAAGTTGAAAATGTTTTATCCAGCAAAATACTTGCCATTAAAAACAACTTACCAGAATTTGTCAAAACTATTCTCATTTCTAACCCAAATTCATTTATTAATATTATGAGTAATTCAAAACAATTCCATAAACAATACCAAGATCTAACACTTATTAGAGAAAAGCAAAAGCAGCATTTGGAACAATTAAATACTAAACTCTGTAAATATTGCCTAATTCCCAGTAATTTCGAATATTGTAATGATTGTGATCTTATTTACAATCTATTAACACACATAATTTATTCAATTTCTGAAAAAGAAGAACCAATTAGTGAATGTGTTTTAGAATTGAAATCAAAATTCAATTGTAATTCAAACTCTGACAATAATAACAATAATGGTTTCAACTCCATTCACAATAACAATGATAATAACAATAATTCAAACTCTAACAAAAACCTTAAACAATATATTGTGCTTTCAGATTTTTCAAAAGAGCAGGAACTTAAATGATTCAGTAATAATAATAAAAGTATTATACCAGAACATATACATAATACCAATATAGAATTTGATTTTAGATATTCCAAAAAAACTGTTATTTAATTGGAATCTTATTTACATATTAATATAGATCTGAAAATAATATTGGAATTTCTGGTAATAATAATAGTCCAATTAGTCTTTAAATCTAGGTTAGCAAAAAAAGAGATTAATATCAGAGAAAAATAATTGATGCAAAATATGTAAGAAATATAATTGCTGTATTACAAAATAACTCAGAGAAAAAATATATCATTAAACCAAATAAAAAAATAGCATAGGCAATATTTTTGTTTTTAGTTAAAATAGCTTAGTTAATGTTAATAAGAACAAAAGAAAAATTAGGAATTATAACAAAAGAAATAAAAAGATTTATAAGTAAAATAGAAATATCAGTTAAAATGGCAGAAAAAAAAATCATTGATAAGAAAGAAAATATTTCTATCAATTAATCTATTTTTATTCTATTATATGACTAGTATATAGTAGTTATAAAGAGGAAAGTAAAAGATCAATCCCAAATTTTTGAAGTAAAACCAAATATTTGTGAGTTAGGAGAGATTAGCATTATCAATCTTTACATACCAGCCAAGAATCATAGATATATTAAGATTCTAATATACTACACAATATAATTGAAAACTTTATAGAAATACCAAATAAAACTATTATTAGATACTTAAACATTGAAGTTAAAAACCAATCACCAACCACTATTTCAGACTTTTTACAACTGTATAGATATGTGAATATTATATTACAACAAATCTATAAACAAAAAGAGTATTATTTGCTATAATTAAAACAGTTAAAGCAAATGAACTTAAGGAATTTAGACTTACTTTAATATATACAATTCAAAATCCTACTTAACAATTTCACTGATATCTTTGTTAGTAAAAACAAATTTGACAGAATTGATATTATTTAACATTAAATCAAAACTGAAGTTACAATGCCAATCAAAAAAAGAGTATAAAAAAAACCACTTGCCAACTATGAAATTATCTGATAAGAAATCAACCAAATATTAGACAATAAATTAATTCAATCATCAATAAATTCATGGTTGTTATTAGTAGTATTTGTTTAAAAAAAGAATAAAAAGATCTGTTTTTGTGTAGACTACTAACAAAATAACATGCATTCCCAAAAACAGGCTTGTTCTCAACACTAAAAAAGCAACATGGCACACTTAGAGGCAATACAGACTTAAACAAAGTTGCCACATTTGCAAAAAAATCCACACGCTCATTTTTGATAATGCCTGAATATCTTTTGACTTTCTTCCACATGATTGACAAATTTTTATTCAAAATAGCTTGATGAATATGCTTTCCCTCAATTCAGCATTTGCATCAAAAATCAGGACCAAAACCACTTACTTCAAACTTACATATATCCAGCAACACCTAACTGTTCATAAACAAAGTGACTGTGCTAAATCTAGGAACACATTCCAACACTAAAGCAATGGCCTGCAACTCCACCAGCATTGAGAACAGTAATTTAATAACTTTTACCCCAATACTCATGTTGGCCTTTGAAAAATAAGCCACAACACCACCACAGGCACTAATAGACTCCAAACTCTTAACAGAACCATCCATATACACATCAATAGAACCAAGCTCTGTGGCAAGCAACTGTTCAGAAATAAAACCAGTATCACAAACAATATTGGCAGGAGCAGAATGAAAAGCCACAATCATGTTATTGCTCAAACCACCACTTTTGATAAAATTGGAAATAGAAACAAACCAGGTGGAAATTGAACCTCTAGGGTTAAGCCTTTTCCATCTGTAAAAAGTGTTCTAAGTAAAACATACACCATAATAATCTAACAATTGGTTGGCAAAAACAAGACCATATTTCCTGAGAGATTTTCTCACATCCAAATAACCATTTACACTCAACACGTTTAGAATTGGCACACCAGACTTGGCTTTAAAAACATTAAGAAGAACACCATTCAAGGAAGTGTTGCACAAAGTAAGTGTGTGTGTAGCACCAGCTAAAAAACAATTCAAAATACTAATAGACAACATGACTGGAAAACTGAGAGGGTGCCAGAGCATCCAGCTGGCCGCCTATAAGTCCATTGCCTTGTATTTAAAAAACTTGTTAAGAGTCTCACCTGTATTGTTAAAATTGATCAGATTGGCCATCAAACTTTTAGTGAGCACCTGTTCAAAAGGTTTCAGGTGATACAACTCGGGATGATGTAGTGCCACACTAAGAAAGTCTTTAGGCAAATTTGCCTTAAGTTTAAGCCCCTTTCTCAATAACTTGTCTTATTTTTTGCAAACACTTTTAGATGCAAAGCTAAATTGAAGTCTGTAGCAAACAATAGGCTGCAGGACAGCTAAAACCAGATACAAAAATCGTTTTTCAGTAATGGTCTTCCTTAGAACAACATTCAAAAAAAATCTGACATTGACATAAGTCTTGGTAAGACTTGGCTTGAACAAGCCCTCAATAAACAAGAAAATTCCCAAATATTGATAAAATTTACTCCTCTTAGCCATAGAAATCCTTGATCTATTAATGAATAACTCAGCTCTCTGAGCACCTTGGTTAATAAGAATGGTGACAGTCTTGTCAGTATTTATTGAGATGTCATTAATAGAAAAAAATTTGCTAGCAATATTTAAAATATTTTGCGTCACTGTTAAACAGTTCCCAATTCAAATCGTGTCATCAACAAAGACACCGACAGCAAAAAATAAAGTACTGCTATTATTTAGATCAGGCTTACCAGACTTAGTATAGAATTTCAAGCACAATCTGTAACCATACAACTGTTCATGTTTTTTAATTTTATAGAGCAATGGGTCATAAAAAATTTGCCATAGCAGTAAAGAAAACACTCCTCCTTGATCTAAACCATCATGCACAATATAACTATCAGACAGACCAAAATTCATCATAACCTGATTGTATCTTCCATTGTGTATATCACCAAAGAAACTTATAAAGCAGAGCACATTTTGATCCTAACCAGACTATTGCACAAATGGGTTCAACCAACAGAGTCATATGCTTTGTACATATTTTGAAAAACCAACCACAACTTCTTATCTTTCTCCAAAGCATCTTCAACAATTGAGCCAACAGCAAAAATGGAGAATTGTGTGGAAGTGCCCTTTAACACTGAAAAGTTGTTGCCACACAAGACATTATACTTACTACAAGCCAAAGAAATTTTGTCTGAAAGAATTTTAGACAAGATCTTTCATGCAGTCTCAATTAGTGCTATTGGCCTAATGTTGGTGAGAGTATCTTTCCAATTGTATGGTTTAGAAATTATAGAAACCCAAGATTTTCTTCACTGTGTAGAAACACTACCAGATTCCAAGCACCTATTGAGAATGCTCAGAAGACCATTGAGAACCAGAGAACCACTGTGCTTCCAAAGTTCATTGGGAATCCCAAAAAGACCAGTGGTCTTACCATTGGGTAATTTTTTGACAACCACCAAAAGTTTGTCTAAACCAATATTACACATAACCTCCGAAAATACATCATTATCAACATAATTTAAAGAAGTGTATTAGTCAAGCCACCAATCTGGAAAAACACCAGAGACCAAGCATTTCCTTATCCAATCTTCTATTATAATATCAACTGAAGACTTGACAGCCTGGAGCTCCAAGATAAGCTCATCATCAACAATCAAGTAATTGAGAACTATCTTTCTAAAGGACTGGTCTAAAATGTTCTTTATTATTCTTCTCTTATCTGAGCAGAAATTTTCCATATGCTTTGCCATAGCCACCCTGATAGACTCATTTCTGGCAATCTTAGATTCATGATATTTGGACCTGCAGTATCTTTTCTTGACAACTGAAATGTGGTGCACAATATTCTCAATTCTAGTGCCTCTATTGATTATAATTTTAATCTTGGATGCCTCATCATTATCTAAATCTGCTTAAGTGTTAACAAAATGGTCAGTCTCCAAACTCAGACTTGTCTTCATACTATTGACAATCTTAAACATCAGCAGCTTTAAACCATGAAATTTTGAAGAAATTTTGTTTCTTATACTATCAAATTTGCTAAACCAGAGTCTAGAAAAGATTACATCAGCAGAATCAATTGTTACTTCTCTGAGAACATCCCACATGCCATTCAAATCACCACTATGTTCTGCATCATGAAATACAACCAACTTTTCCAGAAACTTGTCTGAAGAGCACTTTATAAAACACCCCCAGTTATCAGTATTCACGTTCTTCAGCTTGAATTTCCAGTAATCTCTATTAGTATTCCTACATATGCCATCCAGCCGCATGTCCAAAAGACCACCCAAGCCTACTGAAACTGAAACAGCTTTATAATCAGTGTTAAAAAACTCAGTCATGGATTCTACTCTGTGGCTGGCCACAGCTAAGATCAGGCTCCCACTAACAAAAATGTGATCAATGACTTTTTCAATGCCTTTCAAGTTGCTCCACATAGAAGCTTCAGCCAAAAAATGTCCACCAAAAGAATTAACCAAACCCAAACTCAAACAAAACCCAAAACTTGCACTCTTTATTGACTTGCCCTTATTGAAATTACCACTCAAAACAACAAAATTACTAGAGTTGACCACCTAAGCTATGAAAAAATTAATACTGGGTGCTTGGCCAAACCAGTCACCAGGAGAAGCACAAGCGTACAAACCAACAACTGAGACCAGAATCTTGCCTTTAAAAAGAAGACACACTGAAATAACATGACCAGAAATCTCCTTTACCTTGGAAACATGTTGAGTCAGAGAATTGTTCATAACTATTACCACTTCAGCCCCAAGAAACCTATTATCCAAGCCAGATGTGAAAATGCACACTTCATCAAATCTGTTTATGATCTATAGTCTAACATTAGATCTTAATTTTGTTTCCATAACAATAGACATCATATTTTTAGATTCTCTGTGCCACCAAACAATGTCTTCCTGCTTAGCAGAAACATTGAGACTTCAAACATTGCATGTAGTAAACTTCTATACAAGCTCCATTATTGAGAAAAGAGAGCAATAGAAACCAAATCAGCATTGTCAATTTTGGCTAAGAGGCCCATAACCATGATTGAAAGATTGTTTAGAGTATCTTCCATTTTGGAGACAACTGAAGAGTCAAAAACTGCCACTCCTGCAATAGTCTCACCACCAGTGGCCACACTTGAACCCTCATTCATTACTATATTTGCCTCTTGATTCTGTGATAAAAAGGTTATCAACGGCTGACATCCAGGGCTAGACTGAGAAACCATTGGTCCAAGTAAGTCCAATTTCTTAGCCAACTTGTTAATGCATTCTGCAAGGCTGGTAAGATTACACTCAAGAGCAGCAAACCTATTATTCAATTCCATAGACACCATCAGAGTAGGTCTCATCTCTGAAAAAAAACCAGAAGCAGCTAAGCTATTGCATACAGAAAAAGGAGGAAAAGAAGATCTATTAACAATATTGACCTAAGAGACACCACCAAAAGAAACAGAACAAGAGATAGGAGTAGAGCATCTAACATAAATAGAAGCCAGCCTGCTTTTATCATCATCTAATCATATCTTGTGAGTTATGCCACTAGGAGAAACATTCTTACTTACAGAACAACTCAGAGATGTATGACCCAAATTTCTATACTTAGCATACTTAACAGAACTTAGGTAAGACCAACACAAATTGGCACCCTTTAAGACAGGTGTAGTTTTTATAACAGCATTAATTAAAGCAGCAGAATCAAAACAAACTACAGCATACCTGGCCCGAGCATATGTAACAGAGTGTTAATCAATAACACATGTTTTCTCATCTACAGAGTTAATGAAGTCCCAAATATTATGAGCATTGATGCTCATCAGCAGTATATAGAGCAAAGCCCTATGCTAATCCTTTGTATCTCATAATTCGTTGTCTGCATTAGCCTTGGTCACTCTTATGGCATTTTTCCCAATTAAAATGGACTATCTAGCTGCAACCAAATCAGCCTGATCTAATTGAGCAAATTTGACCATGGCCTTTTGCCATAGCTTTACCAATTGCATCTTAATTGTCTTAACAGAACCAAATTTAGCAAGCACAGCATGGACAGCCTCAGCCAATGTTCTAACTGAAATTTTTTTTATTATCACAGCCCAATCTGAATGTCCAGTAGATTTTTTAAGATTGGTGTTTACCATAATCCCTGTATCAGTAGTCTTTTTAGTGGCTTTTATCAAATCCAATTCAGAAGTAAATGTCACTCAGATAATTCCAGAGAATTTTGAAGGAATAAAAACCTCCCCAAAACCATTGATTCCTGAAAATAATTTTCTGACTGTTGAAATTTTATTCTAAGAAGATTTTCCAGCCACTTTATCCAGCCCAATGTCCAAAGCAAAAGATTTCTGAACAGAGACATTAACCAAATTTTTCAAAGGAGGGGGAAGTTCTAAAAAACTATCAGACAGAACATTATTCATATCACCATGACTTGTAAAATCTATTTTCCCTAATGGCTTGCCCAATGCTTTTTTAGTCTTAACACCCAGTTTTTTAGGTGTCTGATTAAGATCCTCATCAATGAGAATACTACTTTCATTATAGTCAAAACTGGTTTCCTTAACCAGACATTTTTTTTCCATGTTAACACTATCAAATTCGGTAGTGTCACTGGTTTCAGACCCCCATGATTGACCACTTGGCTTCTTAACAGAATTATTTTTGCTTTCAATATTCTCTTCCAAGGCACCACTTTTTTTCTTTTTTCTTGGCAAAACAGGCCTGAAATTTCTACCAGAGCCAGAATCTTTAACAGTCTTTTTTATAACAGTAATACTAGGGCTGACCATGACCTCAAAATCGAAAAAAAATTTGGATTTATCATACTAAATTGTAAAAACTTCTTTCAGAAAAAACTTTTGACTCTTTTTTGGGATTTTTAGGATGAAAAAGAGAAAGAAGTTTTTTTTTTATAATAAACTTAAAAAATTTATTTATCTTAAAATATTTAAAATTACAATATTTGATTTAAAACCAAAAAATATAATGTTAATATTATATATAAATAAGTTTAAATTTTATAATAATATCAATTATATTAGCCAAACAATTCACAAAATTTGTTTTTAATTTAGTAAATAATAAAAACAAACTGCAAAATTTCTAATTTAAAATGTAAAAATTCACAAATTTATAATAAAATAATTTTTTTAACAAGTTATCTATGTTAACAAAATTTATTATTATTGTAATTTTATTTTTTAATTATAATATAATAAATAATAAATAGTCTTAATTTTTATTAATAAAACTTATTTAATAACAAAATTATTGTAATTAGATAAATAAATTATTTATTTAATATAATTATTTTAAATATAATATTATTAAAAAATTAAATATTAAACTTAGCTTTTTTCAAATTTAAAATATTAAGTTTATTTATAAACAATATAATAATTAAATATTTATAAAATTTATTAAATTTTATTACATTAATACTTTGTTTACAAATTTTTAAATCAATATTTTTTATTCTATAAATAATTAAAATAGTCATTGTTTTATTTTGTTTATGTTTATTAAAATATTATTAACCTAAAAAAATCAACTATTTATATTTAAAATTAATGATATATTAGCATTATGTTTTATTATATTATTAATAAAAATATTTTAATAATAAGATATAATATAAAAATGGTTTATTAAATTGGTTTATTATTTTTATTAATAAGTTTTATATTAATTTTGTAATTACAATTTTTTTTGATTTTATACAAAAATAAATCATAAAATATGTGTTAAAATAATAACAAAAACACTTTTTTTTATTTAATTTATTATGTATACAATAATTATTTATAAGCCCAAATAATTATAATAAATATAACAAAAAAATTTACAAATTTATTATATATCTTAATTTTCTTAGAATTTTTTTCCAATTTTATTTAACAAAATTAAAGGTTTTTTATATGTTTTAAAGAATTAATTACAATTTTTTTTCTTTTCTAAAATATTTTTATAATAAAACTAATTAAAAAAATAAAAATTTAAGTTAAAATAATTTTAAACATAAAAAAACTTTTTTTTTAAAAATTTTATTATTATTACAAACTTTAGAAATAAAATTAATAAAAAGTTTTTTGACAGTTTTAATTAAAACAAAAGTATTTATTAAAATACTTTTTTAAATATAAAACTTAGAAATTATTAATACTTAAATATTAGTTTATGTTTTAAAAATAAACAAAAAATAAACAAACTTAAAAGCAAATTATATAAAAAAACTACTATATTTTTACAATTTATTAAGAATTTTAAACAAATTAACAATCTTTTTATTTGGCAAATTATTTTAAAAAAACCAAAAATTTTTCATAAAAATTTTTATTTATAATATTATTAAATAATTTAAAAATTTATATTAATTAGATTAAATAAATATATAATAAATTATACAATAATATATATTTTTAAATTCAATTTTTTATAATTAAATCTTTTATAAATTTAATTTTATACAAATTAAAAATTATTATTATTATTATAAATTAAATAATAACTACAAAAAACTTTTTTCTCTTCTTTATCCCAAATTCCTGAAAAAGAGTCAAAATTTTGAAAGAAGTTTTTCTGTTTTTTTATATACTGTCTTCCACTATTTCACAAGAAACAAACCCTTTTGTTGTCAGTCCAGCTACTACTATGAGTGGCCCTAGTGTTAAGAGAAAGTCAGCCAGAGTTTCGACCACTGGTTCGGTTAGTGGTGGTTCAGGTCATAAAATCAAGAAACTCCCTGGTGGTACCAAGCTCTCAAGTAGTGATGCAACTCTCGAAAGTGGTGGGTCTGATCATGTGGTTGGGCAGTTTAATGGCATAGATACTGATAAAGAAGCTTCTGAAGATAAAGAAGTACCTGATTCTAGAATGAATACACTTCAAGCCAAGCATTTCAATAATGGTGCAACTGTCGGCTTCCCTCTCAGCTCTATTAATTATGACATGGAAGAAGAAAAGGAAGTTTCCCTTCCCCCCTGTAAGTTTTTTTCTTTGGATAAGGTGTGAGTGGATCCCAAAATCATTAAAACTCAAGTGGAAGTCACCGTGAAAAAATCATTTGCTTTGGACATTAATCTTTCAGCTGTAAAAGAGAAATTGGCAATGGCCAAAACTCAGGTCATAAGGAAATTATTTTCAGGAATCAATGGTTTTGGGGGGGCCACTATCTCCTCAAAATTTGAAGGGATCATTAGATCTACATTCATGTCAGAAGAAAGCATGGAAAGAGCTGCATCATTGGCTAGGAAAAAGGGAATCATCATAAACAGCAATCTTAAAAAACAAAAAATTTGCTCAGATCAGGCCGTAGTAATCAAGGAAATTCCCATGGATATGCCTAAGGATATGATTATTGCCGCAGTAGCTGAATTTGGAGAAATTAAGTCGATCCATGTACAACTGGTTGGACTATGGCAGAAGACTGTGGTTGAGTTTGCCAAATTGAAACAGGCAGTGCAATTGGCTTCTAAGTAGTTATTCCTAATCAGGAAAGATTTGGTGCGTGTAACTATGGCTGTGGGAGATCGCGAGACTTGGGCTTCTAGAGATTGGTTCAAAACACTGTTGTTTACTTTGCCGGTGGGAATGACGGCTTATGATCTTGGCAATCTGTTAAAGGAGGCTGACGGAAAAACTTGTATTATCAATTGGTCATTTGAAATGGACAATAGGGTTTACTGTGCTGTGGTTGGTTTTGATTCTAAGGAGAAACTGGAAGCTGTTTTTCGCACAGAACCAATTTTTGGCAGTGTGAGACTTTCTTGGGCTAGGTTAGGCTTGGTTTGGTGTGAAAAGTATGGGAGATTTGGACATTCAGCCTTGGAATGTGATGCTTCTGATGTTTTTGTTCCTGTGCCTTCTATTGCTTTAAAAAAAGGAAGACATGTTTTCAGTGTGGATTGCTTTCATTTAGCCAAGTTATATACAAAAAAAAATGTTCCTATCTCTCACTCTGCTGTCTTTGGTGGCAAATCTTGGGCTCAGATGGTCTCTTTTGCTTCCTTTGCTGGTGGCTCTTCCTCTGGTTCTGGTTTTGGTTTTGGCCCCTCTTTGTCAGGTGCTTTGGGTTTGGTTGGTGGTGCTCCCTCCTTCCCAATTAACAGGTCTCTCTTGGATGCTCGGTTGGACTTTTGGCTGACCAGGTTTCTGGCATTCTTAGAAAATTGAATTTTGTTGAATTGGTGCCCATGGTGCTATCTTTTGATACTTCTTCTTTGGTTGGCTCTGTACCTGTGGCTCCTGTTTTGGACTCGGATATGGTTTTGGATGGTGTGTTGACATTACCCTCTTCTCCTCTCTCAAATGCTGAGTTGGATGGGGGTTTTAGTTCAAGTAATTCAAAGATTCTGACCACCAAAGTGGGTGGCTTGGAGTCTAAAATGTTAGCTCTGGAGGCTTCAGTCAGTTCTGTTTTGGTGAGATTGGATTTTTTGTGTTCTGATTTGGGTTCTTCTTTACTGCTATCATCCCAATGAGCAGTTTGGTTTGGAAATTTACTACATAAAATGTTCATGGAATTAATGTCCCTGCCAAGCAGGAGGATGTTGTACATTGGCATTGCAATTCTGGCAATTTGGTCTCATTCATTACAAAAACAAAGTTGAGGTCTTCTACTAGGCCATAGATTGCAGATAAGTTCGACAGAGTGCGAATTTTTTCTTCGGAATTGAATAAGGGTTTTGTTGGTGCTAAGGTTGTGATTATTATGAACAGTTTATTGGCTCGACATGTTTCTAAGATTGAAGAGATCCCTGATCAAGTTATTTTGGTGCGTCTTTTGTTCAAAGACAAGCTTTCGGTGATTGTACTTGGTTTGTACACTGGTGCATCTCCGGGCATTCATTTTAGGCAGGCATCTGAGGTTAATTCATTCATTGCTAAGGCTGTTAATGTCAGCAATTTTGTTGTCTTGGGTGAGAATTTTAACGAAAATGAATCTGGGAGAAGTGCAAGTTATGGGTTTTGCTTAGGTCTTGGTCTGGTCAATTCACTTGCTGGCCATCAGTTGGCAAAGGCTTCTACGTGGAGCAACTCAAGAGGAATAGAAAAAACTATTGATTACATTTTGGTTAGTGAGAATCTGTTTTCTGCTGTTGCTAAACATTGGGTTGGGTCAGTCTCAGAATTTTTCGATATAGACCACAAGGCTGTTATGGTGTCAGTTAGTCTGGGTGGACTTTTGGATGTTCAGCTAAATAGTTTGTGCAAGCAGGCTAACAAGGATTGTTGGAAGTTCAAGGTCAAGAATGCAGATGCTTCCAAGTGGTCTGAGTTTAGGGATTGTGTTTCAGCTAAGCTTTTGTTGATCAAGGACCTCTTCTCTGATGCCAAAGCTGGTGGTGATTTGAATACCATGTGGGCAATTTTAGGAAAAGTGATGGTTGAGTCTGCTGATAAAATTTTTTCCAGACAATGGTTTAGTGAATTTTAATGTTCTAGAAATAAGCATTCTTCAAAGTTCTTTCGGTTGGAGTTATTCGTTGCCAAGATTGTTGGTGTGGTTCACGCTAGTAACATGCTTGAAGTTGATTGTCTCATGAGGAAATGGTCTACTTTGGATGAGACCAAAGCTTGCATGTTTTCTGATTTGGTTAGATTGGATGTAAGTAGTATGGTTCTTCTTAAGTACCTGTCATCAAGTCACAAAGAATATAGGAAGTTGAAGATGTTTGAATCAAGGTTGGCTGAGGAAGCTTCTATTAAAGGAGCTGTAGAGAGACGCATGAAGAGTTTTGCTTCTAATAAAGAGGGCATGATAAGGAGTATATTGGATTGGCCTTTTCGCAAGGTAATTCTTGATCATTTGGTTGTTGATAATGGTTTGGTTCTGG
Organism: Geosiphon pyriformis; assembly: GCA_016748015.1. NCBI lineage: Eukaryota > Fungi > Glomeromycota > Glomeromycetes > Archaeosporales > Geosiphonaceae > Geosiphon > Geosiphon pyriformis. The sequence continues at coordinate 248,689 of JAAOMT010000591.1, read as the reverse complement.
AACCTGTGGAGGTGAAATCTAAGGTGGACAAGATTATGGTGGAATGGATGAGGAAGTGGGTGGTGCTTACAGTGGTATCTGAACTCTGGGCTCGCCAGTATGCATCTCTAAATCATGTATGGAATGACACTTTTTCTGGGGTAATGCGTAAAATCGGTTTGGGTAAGCTGTTCTCAGTTGTTGGGGGTCTGCCTGATGACAAGGCTGCTGGCTTGTCTGGCATTTCTAATGAGCTGTGGAAGCATAGTGGTGATATGGTGTTGGGTTGCCTTCTGGAGCTGTTAAATACGTTGTTACTGGAGGTTTTTGGTCTCTTTTTTTGAATGTTGTAACTGTCTGTTGGTTGCAAATTCATGTTTTCTAAAAGTAGTTGAACCTCTAATAACTGAATTTATCTTCAAATTATCTCCTATAATTTGAACTGCTGGGCTTATAAGTGGAATGGCCAATTCTTCGCCAGTTACTTTATGTAGTTACGTTGTAGTAAACATCAACTCTTTCCCAGGAATTGTTTGTCTGGAAGCTCACTAAAATGTATAGTTATTTTGTTGTGAAAGTCAACTCTTCTACAAGAATCTTGTCTGTAGACTACCCTAATGATTGTAATAAGAAAAGAAAAAAATAAAAGAAATGTAAAAGAAATAGAATTTTGTTAAGAGAAACGTTTTCTATCTAGACCTGGAGTCACTAACAGTTTACTGAAATTGGTAGCTAATCAATTTCAAAATATTAGTTGGGTTTTTGAGGATTTTCCAAGTACAATAATTAAAGAATTTGGTTTTTCGAATTATTTGATATTTATTTCTTTTTGTGTGGGTGTAAGAATGATTCTAAGTGATAAATCTAAAGTAAGATACATTTTCTTGAAGAGAGATGCTCTTCTTTTATACAACTTGTCATAATACTATTCTATGAACTTGAACTTTGCTATTTTCTACAATTTCGCTGAACTAAAGATACATTTCAGCGAACTACAAGTTATTTCAGCGAACTATTAGATATTTCGGTGAACTATCAATTATTTCGGTGAATTTCTACAAATTTCGGCGAACTTTTGAATGTTACATAGTTTGGAGTATTGCATGATTTGATCATTGCAATTAGGTTACATTTGTGTTGTGTACAAATTGGGTTATTAATTAAATGATAATTTCGGACATTTTGCTAATGTAATAAGTGATAATTTGAAATGATAATATATGCTAATTAATGATAAGATTTATAAGATAATTTCATGCTAAATAATATCTCTAATTTTGTCTGGTAACATAACCTTCTCCTCAAAACTGAGCTCCATCAAAGTCCAAGTACTGTCTGTAATTTCCAGATAGTAATCCACAATTATTGAAGAAATTTGGTCTGAAAATTGTTGAAATTTCAGTTCTGTGAACTTTTCAATGTATTGAATCTTCAAAGGTCGTAAAATTGGGTTTTGTAGGACATTTTCACAGGTGTGGAATAGGTTATAAAGTCTAAAAGCAGCTCTGAGCTTGTAGCAACTGTTTGTTGGTCCAGCTGTTGTCTTGAATTCATTGTGGAGTTGTTTCTGAATAGCTTCTTTTGTGAGGTTTGCTGTTGTAAGTTCCAGTTTTTATTTGTAGAGTGTTTTTCCAATGTGGAAATATCTATAGATTGGAGGATATTCAGTGTTTTCTTCATTGAAACACAGTTGAAGTCTTTGTTGAATTGTAGCATTTGGTAGAATACTAATTGGAGTGAGCATTAAATTTTCTCTTAAAGCAAGCTTTAAAAGTTCTGGCAGGTGAATTCCAGAATAACTTTTTGTGTTCTTCTTATATGGGTGATATTTTCATGAATTTGGGGCTAAATTTGTAACTACTTCTGTTTAGGTATAATTAATGTGGTTTCCAGTAACAGTAATGGATAATTCGAATATTGTTTTTAAAGCTAACATTAATTTTTGGGATAATTGTTAAATGTTTTGAGGAATAGTCATTATAAGAGATTTGAAAATAAAAGAAAATTATTTTTGGTGTATGGGTTTTTATGTTATTTTTGCTTTGTTTTTGTGAGATTGTTTCTAAATTATAAGGGAATAACTAGTAAAATTAAATTAAGTGTTCAGATTGAAAGGTTGTTCAATGACAACTATTGGTTCTAAGTTTCAGAGAATATCTTTGGGATTGACTAAAGGGGAATGTGTACTAATTTGTGGAATTAATGGTTCAGAATTGTTTTTGGAATGATAGTGTTTCAAACAATCTCCATGTGCAACTTTTGCTAGAATTTTGTTATCAAGTCTTAGCTTGTATGATCTGTTGCCTAGAACTTCATGGATAAAGAATGGTTCATCCCATTTATTTTCAAATTTTCCACTCCATTGTTTTTCAGCTTTAGTTCTGTGTAAGAGAACTTTGTTTCCAATTTTAAATTTATTGGTGACTGGAGGCAATTTGTCATCATGCTGTTCTTTTTGTCGAGCTTGGGAGTGTTCAATATGGGTGGCTGCTATTCATCGTTTTCTTTCCAATGTGCTAAGCAGAGTGTAGGCTCTTCGCTGAAGTGTTTTTTAGAAATTGTTTTCATCGATTGGTTGTGCTGGGTATGTTTCTACTGTGAAACTAATTGGTAATGTTGCTGTCTTTCCGTAAGTTAAATCAAATGGTGTGTGTTTTGTAGTATCTTGTTTTAGTGTTCTGTATGCTAGCAACACTAATGGAATAAAGATATCCCACTCTTGCTCAAAATCAGTTGAGACTTTGGCTAATAACTCACACAATGTTCTGTTAAAACGTTCCACAAGTCCATTTGTTTGTAGATGGTAGGGCAAAGACAGAGGTCTTTTAACATTGAATCATTCGCAAATTTTTTGTATCAGATTGTTCACAAAGTGTTCCCCTGATCAGATAAAAGTTCAATTAGACATTCATGTCTACAAATAATGTCTTCGTAGATGAAATTTACTACTGATTTTGCATCTGCTCGTTGAATGGCTCTGGCTTCGGGCCATTTAGTAAGATAGTCTACAGCTACTGCAATATAACAGTTTCCTTGAGTGGTAATAGATAGTGGTCCAACTAAATCGATACCAACTCAGTTAAAGGGTTGTCCAACTTTGATTGGATTTAATGGTTCAGTAGGGCGTATTCCTCCTCTTCTTTGACAACTATCACAAGATTTGACATATTTGTGAATGTCTTTTCTCATTCAAGGCCAAAAGTAGTATTCTAGTATTCTTTGGGTGGTGCCATCTTTTCTGAAGTGTGCTGATAAAGAATCTGAGTGCATGTTGTATAATATGGTCTCTTTTTCCTGTTCTTGTATTAATCTGAGTGGTTTGTTTGGGTTTTTGAAATTTCGATGATAAATAATGTTGTTGTGTAGAAAATATTGTTTGGTTTGTTGTTGTAGTTGATGTTTTTTATCTGAAGACCAATCTGTTGAGATTGTTAATGTTTCTAAATATTGCTTGAGATTGTTGTAGTTTTTTGAATTCATTGTTTGTTGGCTCTTTTGGTTGGTTAAGTTGAGTGTTGGTTTTTGTGTTTTCTAATCTTGTTTCATTCTGGAGAGACAGTCAACATTGGTGTGGAGTTTTCCTGGTTTGTGATGTACTATGTATTGATAGTTTGCTAGAAATCCTGTCCATCAGATTTGTTTTGCATTCAGCTGAGTATTTTTGTTCTGAAGCCATTTGAGTCCAATATTATCAGTAATAATATTGAATTCTTTAGGCCTAAGATAAAGGTTGAAGTAATGTAGGGCCCAAATTATGGCTGCTGTTTCTAGTTCTGTGGCAGAATAATTCTTTTCAGCTGGTTTTAATGTTCTGCTGGCATAGGCAATTACTCGCTCATTTCTATTGTCATTCAATTGTGATAGGATAGCACCAAAGGCAGTATAAGAGGCATCTGTTGCTAATTGGAATCGGTTGCTGAAATCCGGGTAGGTGAGGATTGGAGCTGTTGTTAGTTTTTCTTTGAGAATTTCAAAAGCTTTTTGGTGTTTGGTAGTCCATTTGTATTCAACGTTTTTGGTGGTGAGCTGGTTGAGGGGTTTTGCAATTTTCGAGAATCTTTTAATAAACTTCCGATAGTAAGATGCTAATCCTATGAATCCTCTTAGTTCTGTAGTGTTTCGAGAAGTTTTGAAGTTTTTGACAACACTGATTTTTCCAGGGTCTGGTTTGATTCCATCTTTACTAACAATATGCCCAAGAAAAGCCAAGCTTGTTTTTCCAAAATAGCATTTTTCGATGTTGAGTTTTAGTCCTGCTTTTCATAATCATTGAAAAACTTCTCGCAGGTGTTTTAAGTGTAATTCGAATGATGGAGAATAAACATTAGTATTGTCAAGATAAACGACTACTGATTTCCAAAGAAGTCCTTGGTACACAACATCCATTAATCTCTGAAATATTGCTGGTGCATTGCATAATCCAAAAGACATTACATTGAACTCGTAATTTCTGTCTTAGGTGATGAATACTGTTTTGGGGCAATCTTTGGGATCCATAGCAATTTGCCAGTAACTGCTTTTTAAATCTAGTGTTGAAAAGTATTTGGATTTCCCAAGGGCATCTAACATGTCATCAATCTGGGGAAAGGAGTAGGCATCTTCAATTGTAACACTGTTGAGTTGTTGATAGTCAACACAAAATTAGATCTTTCCATTTTTCTTTTTAACTAGCACTACAGATGAAGCCCAAAGACTCATGGAGGATTGGATGAACTCATTGTTAAGCATTTGTTGTACTTCTTCTCAGATGAATTGGTGGCTTTCTGGAGCAACTCAATATGCTTGTTGTCTTTTTGGTTTGGCATCTCCTGTATAAATTTGGTATTAGACCAAATTGGTTCTTCCTAAGTCATTGTTGTTTTTAGCAAAGATATCAGCAAATTCTGCAATTAGCTCTTTGAGCTGAGTCTGTTGTTGTAATTCAAGTTGTCCCATGTTGATTCGAGATAGTTTTTTTATGACAACATGGTAGTTTTCGGAGCTGGGGTTTGGGTTGATTTTTGGTAGTGAATGTCCAATAATTTCAGAGAAATTGGGAACTGTTTGGGGTAATTTTTGTTGAAATATATTACTGTGAATAACTCCAATTTCTAAATTATTTAATAAAATTATGGGGTAATTATTGGAGTTGTAAAAAGTAACTCGGACTTTCTTTGTTCCTTCTGGAATATAAATGTTTGGGATTGAAATATTATGTTCCAAGCAGACTTGTTCATTGGACTCAAAAATTTGTTGTGTGATTGTTGGCTTTGGGCAGATGTAGATTTCCAAATGTTCTTCAAAGGGTAAGATGGTAATTGGTTATGGAAGTCTGAGAATCTGGTGGGATTTGTTCTGTGTATTAAGAGCTATATTAACTGGAACTGTGAATCGTCCAGTTAAACCAAAACCTTGGGTTCCTCTATTACTTTTTCCTAATTGTTTTTTTTTATTGATTAGTTGCAAACCCGAAATGTTGATTAGGGGTAGGTAAATAGCTTGGGCAATTTTTTCAGCATGTTCAATCTTGAATGGTTTGTCAGTTTCATTTTGAAGCATCACTGTAATGTCTCCAGTATATCCAGCATCAATTATTCCTCCTCTGACATTAATTCTTTTGCTTACCAGAGAGGACTGGGAGGTGATTTGAACTATTGCTCCTGGCAGGATTTTGAGTGCAATTTTGAGGTTGATTTTTGTGAGAGATTTGGGTTTGAGAACAAGAGTATCCTTGCCTGAATATTTTAGGTCATATCCAGCATCAATTTCATGTGCTTTTTCGGATTTTATTCCTTGTCTGTTGTTGTTGAAGTATTTAAGTTGTAAGGCAGGCTGATTTTTGATAAGGTAGATGGGTGTTGTTTCAATTTTTTTTGTTGCTTCAAGTTCTCCAAATTCAATTTTGTTCTCATCATTTTTGCTGGGCAAGGGGATACTAAGAGTGTAGCATTCAGGACACCACTGTTCATCACAAGACATAATGCATTCTTCACATAGCCTAATGTTTATTTGCTCTAATTGTTAAATTTGAGCTTCTTGGATTGGGTAGGTGTGAATTGCAATTTGGTGGTAAACTTCTACTTCGTCTTCATAATCAAATCCAGCTAATTCTATAATGTATTCAATGTATTCTGCTTCCTTCATTTGACAAACATTTTCTTTGGTAGCTCCATTAATTAATGCCATTGCTAGGTTGAAAATCATCTCGACATCATGGAGGTAGTGATAAAGTTTGTTGAGAGCACTGTTGTATGCTGCATTAAAGGGTGTTTCTCTTTTTACTTTTTCTGAAATTGATAAAGCATATTGGCAGGTCTGATCACAGACTCCTCCTTTCATAGCTACATTAATCCAATTACATTCTTCCAGTAGCATATTTCCACAAGTCAAACAAGGGGTGTTATCCCATTTTCCGCTTCTTTTTATTAGATGGCCCCATCATTCTCTGTAGCAAGTCTTGCAGTAATAACAAGTATGATTCTCATATTCTTCTTCAGGTGAAATGCAGGCTCCCATTGATGATAGTTTTTTGTGGCAGTCCTTACATTTAAGAAGAATATAGGGGCATTGTTTCCTTGGTTCGGGTTTTAAGTAAGGGATATTCCATCCAGAGGTTTTGGGTTCAGAGTGTGAGGTAAAATGTTCTTGTTCTGTTTTATTGGCCCAGTTGGACGTTGATCTAAGAGCCATGAATGTTTCAATGAGAGGTTTTTCTTCTTTCGGTTCGAATTCAAAAGCCAGGGCTTTTTCAGAACATTTGTTGAATGTACCACAAATGACAGGTATCTGGGCATGTTGTCCTTGGTAGGAGATTGTTAACTCTTGTGTTTCCCAATTCAGATTAGCATTGGCTTTTTGAAGCCAATCATTTCCAATGAGAGCTTGGTACTGGGGTGCATCTATTACAAGAACTTTGACTGGAATGGTGATTCCATCAAGAGTGAACAGAAAATTGTCAATTTCTCCTACTGGGGTCTTTTTTATGCCATCAGTAGTGACGATTACTGTTTGAGCTGGTCGGTCGACATTTTTCTTCAACTGTTGCATTAACTAGTAGGTAATAATGCTTCCGGCAAATCCACTGTCTAGGATCAAGTGAATTATCTTTCCTTCGACTTCTGCTTCAGTGTACATAGCCGTAATTGCTTTTTGTTCATTGGCGGTTCCATTGCTAAACAGAAATGATGACTTATTTGCTTTGAACTCAAAAGAAAATATATCTGAAAGGTTAGCATTTTCAGTGATTCTGGCTGGTGGGATTGTAGTGAGAGTATAGAAAGAGTTTTGTTGTTGTGTTACAGCTCTATCTTCTAAGGGTGCAGTATAGTGAAAATCCTGTTCTTTTGGCATTGTTAAATAACTGGGTTGAGTGTGGTAGTGGTTGGGTCTTAGTTGAGTGGAATTTCGGGGAACCAATTGGTTGTTTAAACTGATTTTATTGTTGTTTACTTAGTATTGGTTTTGTGGTGTGAATTGATTTTGTGTAATCAGTCTTCGAGCAAGTACTTGATAATGTTGTGTGGGTGGTTGTTGGTATTGCTGTTGGATTGGCTGTGGGGCAGGCTGATAATAGTTATTTTGGTATTGGGGTCTTGGTGGATAGTAAGCTGGTGGTGGTAGTTAATAATAAGATTACTGTGGTAAAGGGTAATGTTGATTACTCCTATTTTGTTGGTCTCGTTGTAGCTTTCTGCAATCTCTTTTCCAGTGGCCAAAAATTCCACAGTAATGACAATTCTAAGACTGGTTATTAGAAAGTGGTGCAAAGTTATTTTGATTTCGTCTTTGGGGTGGTTGATATCTTTGGAGTTGCTGTTGTTGTTAATTGGTGAAATAGTTTTCAACCTTCTTTATGAGTTGGTCAATTTTTTTCTCAGCTGCTAAACTGGTTTCTCCAATTGCCAAATTTACAAGTTTTGTGCAATTGGCCTCTTCCATGGCCATTTTGTATCTTTTCACATACTGTATGGCAGAGTTTAAATCTTCTGGCACATGTGGGTGAACTTTTTTAATTAGTTTATCTTTTAGACCAGCGATAAATTGATCCAAGATTTGAGCATCGGAATAATAATTGTTTGTTTCGAGTTGGCAAATTTGTTTGAGAATTTTGTTGAATTTCTCAATATAAGTTATAACAGATTCAGAGGGTTCTTGTTTGATATTTTGAAAATGATTGTGAAAGGTGATGGAGGTATTATTGTCAGTGAACTGTTTAAGGAAGGCTGTTTTGAAAGCATTCCAATTATTGAATGGGGTGGCCAAGTTTTCAAACCATTCTTCTGCTGTTCCTTTGAGAAAGTAAGGAATTGTTCTTAACATTCTGGCAGCATTCCATCCATTTGCATCTCCAGCTTTAGTAACTTGGTCGAGCCATTCTTGGGGACTGGTCTCAATGTTTTCTCCATTAAATTCAAGAATTTTTGTGATGTATGTTGTCATTTCGTCTTCTTTATTTTCACTGTCTATTGATTCTTCTTTAGATATTTCAGGTTCATTTTCTTCATTTGCTGCTGTCTCAGAGTGTTTACTTTGATTTTCAGCTAGAAAGTCAAGGAGATTGGAACTAGTTTGAAAAAGTTCTTGTTGTCTGATGGGACTTCTGAGTGATGTAAAATCTTCTGGTCTTGCAAATTGATTCAAGGGTGAATTAGGCATTTGTGTTTGTACAAGTAAAGCTGGAAAAGGTGTGATAGTAAGTAGAAGTTTTGAACTGGTTCCTTGTTCAGGTGTTTGTAAATAGTTGGCAGTTGTTTTTGGTAGTGTTGGAGTATTTGGGGTGGTTTTTGAGTATTGCTTCAATTTGTTTTTGCCTTTGTTGCTTGTTTCTGTTTCCAATTCAAAATCAATAGAGTATTGAGACTGCACTGGATATGTTTTTTCACAGTATTTAATAATGTTAAAATTAAGTTTATGAAAGTAAGTGGCAAGTGTTTCGCTGTTAAGGTCTTCAGTTTCCAACCATGAATAGTGTGCTAAATTATTGTAAAGGTTGTTTCTAACTTCTGAGATATTGTAATTTCCAAAAAGATAATTGTTGATGCAGTTTTTAATGTATTGGTATACTGATTTCTTGACAACTTCAATTCTGTTTGGAATGTTGAATCTTTGCTTGCAGTGTGTGTAAATTGATTGGTAATACTCTAAAATTGTTGCATCTGGTGTGGTCACCACTTTGAATTTTGTTGTTGCTGTGTTATTTCCATGGGAGAGCACCAAATGTTACCGGAGGTTTTTGGTCTCTTTTCTTGAATGTTGTAACTGCCTGTTGGTTGCAAATTTACGTTTTCTAGAAGTAGTTGAACCTCCAATAACTGAATTTATCTTCAAATTATCTCCTATAATTTGAAAAAATAATTTTTAATTAAAATTATTCATATTGTTACTAATTAATAAAAACTTTATTATAAAAATTAAGAAATATTAAAAGTTATTAATATTTTATGTTTTTAAATTAAAAAAACACATTAAACAATTATAAAAATAGGCTCAAAAAAAACCCAAAACAATAGGTAAATTTTAGTTTAATTTTTAAAAAAAACTATATAAACATATATAATAATTAAGAATTAAAAAATAACTTATATTACAACATTAAAAAAAAGTTTTTAGTATATTAATATTATTACACAAATAAAATTAAGAAACTTACAAAAAACTAATTGTAATTAAATAATATATTAATATTTAATATACCAAGAAAACCAATTCAAAATATTATATTAAATGTTTATGTTGTTTTAAAATTTTTTATTTTAAATATTAATAAAATTGGTAATTTATATTAAAAATTTTTAAATTTTAATTTAATAATTAGTAATATAATTGTTTATTTTAATATTTTGAATTATAAAATATTAATTAATTATTAAATAACAATATAAATAGTACAAAGCAATAAATAAAATTAAAAAACATAATGTGTATATAATAGTATATAAAATATGTACAAAATACATATAATTTAATAAAATTATAAACAAATAAGTCAAAAAACATTCACAACTAAACAGAAAGCCCAATAGCTTAATAATTATTCACTAATTAATTAGAATAAACATAATTATATATAACTTTATATATGTATATATACAATAAATTTTTAAACTAAAAAAAAAACAGACTAACAAAAAGTTAATTAGATAAAATAAAAAAAAAAGAAGAAATTAAATTATAATTTCAAAAAAAGCTGAAAAGTGTGTCTTTTTAGCTTTGTATTATAAAACTTATTAATAATAAAATTAATAAATTAAAAACCTTCTCTTTTTATAAATCTGGGTTTTAATAATGGTCCAAAAAGATATTAATATTTTTTAATTATTACTTTTTATTGGTAAAAACAATAGTAAAAATATCTGACACAATAATAAAACACAGATAAAACTCAAGCTTAATAAAATTAAAAACACATTAAAAAATATTAATTACATATAATCACATAAAATTTACTTATAATAATATCTTGACCAAAATTAACAATTAACTTAAAAATCCAAAATAGTTTTTTTATGTTTTGAAAAAATAATATCTGATTAAAATTATTTTCGAATACTAATTTTGTTAAATTTTAATTTTTTTAATCTTTTTTAAATTTATTAGAAATAAGATACTGCTTTACTATAAGTAAAAAAATACAGATATCTAATATTAATGCAAGATAAAAAAAGTATCTTCACAAAAGTTTTAAGAAAAGACACAAACAAAAATATAGAACTTTTCTTTAAAGAACTATTGTAATAATAGCTATTTATCATGATTTTGATAAGAATATTACTCTATATATTAAATCAAATAAAAAAAGCACTTATTAGAAAAAATTATTTTATATTTGCTAAAAATTAGAAAAAACTTATTAAGCTAACTTTCAAATTCTTAAATAAGAAAAAATAATAATAATCTATTAAATAAAAATCTAGTATAAATTAAGAACAGCATTTATTAAAACTAATATACTTATCTACATACCACAATTAAATAATTTTCAGTATTATTATTTGATCTAAAACTGTATTAGAAATTAATTATAATACAATCTTTATTAAAAAAACATCTCTATAATAATATATTAATATGTATATTAATGCTTAAATATTGTTAATGTTTAAATTTATTAATATAATAACTAGTTTACTTAAGTGTTTTTTATTTTTTTGATAAATAATTTAATTAATTAATTTTACATTTATTTTTGTATTTTTTATTAGATAATTTTTAATATTATAATTTTAATGTTTTTTTTTAATTAATAAAAAAATAAGAATATAAATTTGTATTTTATTAATAATTATAATTAAAAACTATTATTTTAATATTGTTAATAATATTATATAAATATTATTAACATTAATTTAAAAATAAGTAAATTTCAAAAAGATAAAAATATATTTATAAAAATTAGATATTAAATAATTTAAATAATTATTTTACTTTAAGTATTAGATTTTTAATTATTAAAGTTACTTTTATAAAAGTTAAATTAAACTTAAACTTAAACTTTTATTATTATTTTTATATATACATAAATTTTTATAATATAAAATTTTTATAATTTTTAATAATTATTGTATTTTTTTTAAATTATTTTTAGAATTTTGGCATTTTTAAAATTTTTAATATCATTTGTTTAATTAATTTATACTATATTATTGGCTAATTATTTTATATATTATATTATATTTTTTTTCTGTTATATTTTATAAATAATATTATAAAAAAATTTAAAACTTTTATTTATTATTATTATTATTATTATTATTATATTAGTTTAACCAAAAAAAAACCAAAAAATTAAAAAACAATTATTATTTTTTTTAAAGCAACCAATTTTTTGAAATGCTTAAAAATGTTTTTTTTTTAATATTTTTTAAAATACCATTTATACTTTAAAGTTTAATTTTTTTTATAAAAAATAAAACATTAATTTTATCTGATTTTTCTAATAATTTTATTGGTTTTGTTACAATTATATTGATTATAATATTTAAATTGAATTTAGTTGTAACTAATAATTTTTTTTTGAATAATAATAGTAATAATATGCTTATAAAACTAATTTTAATTGATTTGTATTATTTATTATATTAATTTTTAGTTAATTTTTATTAAAAACAAAACAAAATATTTTTTTACTTAATTAATTTATTAAATTATTTGTTTTTAAAAATTAAATTAATTAAATAGAAATAAAATTAATTATTTTTTTGGTTTTCTGGTAATATTGTTTCTAATAGTACTTAAAAAATTATTCTTAGTTATTAAAAATTCTTTGAGTAAATAGTTTTTATTTTAATATTTGGTATTTTTAAGATTAAATTAGTTTATATTAAAATTGTTTTTTAGTTTATACATGGTTTTTTTAATAAAAAATTTGTATTTAAAAACAATATAAAACTTATTTATATGAAATTTGTTTTTTAAGTTATATTCGATTTTGTTTTTCAAGTTAAGTTTGCTAATTTTGTTTATTTTTTTATTTTTAAAATTGTCAAATTTTGATAATATTTAAGTCTGTTTTTTTTTCTATTATTGCTTTATATAATATGTTTAAAAACATTAATATTATTAATATTAAAAATGTTTTTGGTGTTTTTAATAATGTTTTTTAAATTACTTTAAAATTTGCTGGTATTTAACAATATATTATTGTTTATTTTAAATTTTTAATATTGTTATAACTGCTTTTATTTATTAATTGGTTTAGTAAACAAAATACTGCCAAGTAAATAAGTAATAATTATATTTTGGTTGATATTATGCACAAAATATCTGTTTAAAATAGGTTTTTTTATTAAAATCAACTTAATTTAATCTTAATTGGTTTAAATAACTAGTTATATGTAAAAAATACATAAATTATGGCTAATTTAAAATTTTTGAATTTTATGTTTTATTAATAATTAGACTAAACTTTGTTAAAGCAAAATAATAAAAAAATACTAATATTAATAATTTTATGTTCAAATTTTAACTAATAACAATGCCAAAAAAACCAAAAAGAATGTGTTTTAATAATAACTTTTGCATTTATATTACTAATATGATAAAATTTCACCAACAATGGGTTAAGAATATCAATAATCTAAACCTATAAAGATTACATCCTTCTTAATTGCAAAACAACTTTGATAATGATCTGTGAAATAATTGATATTAAAGAAAATTTTATCTAACCACAAAGCCATTGCAGGCGAACCGTTCTACTATAAAAGTCTAATGATGGTCAATATAATGCATATTTTCTTTCAGAAAGCGAACACGTAATTAACAGCAACACTATGCTCTGAAATACTTCCATTTAATTTTGATCCTTCGGGATTCCCTGAGAAATATCAAATATCAATTGTTTCTGGTGAAATGGTGATAAGGAAGAATGCATATGAAATGTAACTTACGTAATTAATATAATCCGGACTTTCACAGGCTTCATACTCATTAATCAAATCTTGCACCGTTTCCCTAAAAACATTATGCAAACTAATTAATGATGTAATTTTGATCAAATAGTAATGTGCCATAAGCATTGTTGCATGCCTTGCAATATCGAATTCTTCCAAGTTATTCGCAAACATATCTTCTTTTTTATATTGCTCCAAAAATGCCCCGCGTTTTCTGAAACGATCATAATGATCGCAGGTTCGCTTCAAGAGCTATTGCGAAATGTTGGAAATGTTCGACATATAACGTCTGTGATTCTTTAATACCAATAATCAAAAGAATGAAGGCTCACTGAAGTAATGCTTGTGTGGTTCGCCAACATTAGACCGCTAACGCGATGAGAGGTTTGAACATATGGGGATTTTTTAGTCAAAGCTACTTGAATGCTGGCCGGGCCCCAAGGAATAAATTGTGCAAGACGTCGCTCGCGAATTCGCAGCAATGATTTGTGTACCTGAAAAGAGCACGGATTTGGAATATATCATGGGAAAAGACATGAAGATAATTGGGAGCAATAGAAAAGCTCACATCCGTCGGGTCAGCTTCTCCCTGAATTATATTTAATACGGATATATAACAACTTTTTTTCGATGGATTGGTTGAGACCATCTTATTTTTGGGTTGTAATAATCTCCGCATCACGTCCAACACGGTTGTTTTGCGAACTGATTTGGCCTAAATAGATATTTGAAATAACTAAATTAAAAGAACGCCTTTGAAAAACTCTAGCTCATTCAATTGCCCACCTTCTCAACTTGATCACTCGTAAATGGGGTATAGGCAGTCATCAAATAATGACACTTTGGGGTTGGAATTAATGAGGCGATCATACCCACAAGATCGTTGTTCATATAGCCAGGATAGCGGAGCGTTGTTGTGCTCGCAGACATGACTGTCGAAACCTTTCGATACACTAATGATATAAGATGCTGAATGAAAAAGATCTGTTGGGACACGTTTTGATAGAATTACCAGCTGATTTGTCTGAGCGAAAGTGGGATTTTGGATATGTAGCCTATCACTCGCAATACGCGTCAAAGCTGCATTATCCAGTACAATCTATTCAAAGAGTTATTCAAACTTATAAATGAGATTAAAATTTCTTGATAATCCCTTGAAAATACTGGCTACTATCTTACCACACAGTCTGCATTATTAGTCAATCGCCGTAATGTCAGGATGCTATTGTAGGGCTGTACAACAACATCAGAGACCTCATCGTTATTCGGAAACACCGAATAAGTCTGAATCAACTTCTTAGGATATCGCTCGTTCAATCGCTCCAATAAGAAAGATCCCATTCCGGATCCTGTTCCACCTGCGATCGAATGAAGAAGCATGAATCCCTTTGAAAAAAGTTTGTTTTATCGTTAATAAATGACATGAAAATTAACGTTGCCAAATACAAAACCATAGAAATTCCAATACCTCTAAAGAATCACTGCCATCTGCTTCGCGATCGATCATTTCAAATATGTCTTCACATACTTTTTCGGCTTGGGAAAACCCATAAGCCCAAATGTTACCAGCACCACCACCATCTTTGGATAAATAAATATTTTCTGGATTATAGAGATTTGCATATTTCGACGTTAAAATATTATTAATGACCTACGGATGGGAAAGAGGTAAGAGATATGAATGTGTGTGACTATCAAATACTGTGAGAATTAAATTATAGAATATAAGAATTAAACATACACGAGGTTCCAAATCTAGTAAAAGTGCCCTTGGTATATAATGCTCGTCATCAGCCTATAGAGGTAACATAAGCTGGAAAGGATGGTCTTTTGGTGAGTGAAATCACCAGAAGTCAAGGAAACCTACCTGATAAAAAAATACGTCCTTTCGATCACCACCTTCAGTCGCAAAGTCTTCAAGTATCCCATCCTGACTTATTCCATGCTCAGCACAAAGTTGCGCCCAAAACTCCATTCCGACTGTAAAAGAGCATGCAGCTAAGAATGGACCAAAATTTACTGAAAAGAATTTCATTTATCATTTACTCTGGTTGCCACATTGGCCGGTTTGAATCGTTATAAGTTCGCGAGGCATTTCAATAAATTGCAAAGCTGTTTGCGCGTAATCTTTTTTTGTAAGAGCATTATCATTTATGCATATAGGATGATCTCAGATAACGAGAATTTTTAATGGTTAAATTTAAATTTAAATTTATTTATTTATATTTGTAAAGTAAATTAGTTTTAATTAATTTATTAAATATTTTGAATATAAAATCAATTGGGTTTAAAAAAAACCATCAAAACTTCTTTTTCTCCTACATCCCAAATTCCCCAAAAAGCATAATTTTGATAAAGAAGTTTTTTTATTTTTCTTGTTTATTGTCAATATTTCTTAATTTAATAACCCTTTTATTGTAAACTTAAAAGCTGCTTCAAGCAGTAACATGTCTAAAAAAAATGCCCAAAGAGGTTTTTTATGATCCAGTTGGTGGTTTTTTTCTTAAAAAAAAAAGATTGTTCTTGGTAATATTAAATACTCAAGTAATAAAAAAACATATTATTAGTCAAGTCAAGTCTTAATAGTATATATTCAGATTTGGACAATAGATCTAATAATAATGAGAATAATTTTATTATAAAAGATATTAATAGTAAGTCTTTTTTAAACTTGACAATAACTATTTTCAAAGCCAATAAGATTAGTATTAATATAATTCATAATGTCTTTCTTGGTTTTTTTAACTTTAATATAAAAGAAAAAATAAAACTTCATTTAACTTTTCTCAATATATTTTTAGACAAGAGATGAATTAATTCTAAGATCATTAAAATTCAGATAGAAGTAATTATTAAAAATTTTTTTGTCTTGAATATCAATCTATTAGCAGTAAAAAACAAATTGGCAAAAGCCAAAATTCAGACAATTAGAATTTTTTTCAATAATTAATGGTTTTAAAGAAGCCACTATTCTTTCAAATTTTGAAAAAATTATTAAATTTACATTTATATTAAAGAAAAACATGAATAAAGCTGTATTATTGACTTAGAAAAAAGTAATTATTATAAACAATAATATTAAAAAACAAGAAATTAGATCAGATTACTATTATAATTTAAGAATTTAACAAAAAAATTATAAAATAATATAAATTATCTAATTATAATATAGCACAATAATAATCCTAGAAAGATAATAATTAATATTGTGACAAGTACCATCTTACAATAATAACAAGTATCAGTTTGTAATAGTGACCAATCCCAATTGGTAATAGCAGAAAAAAAAACATTACAATATGTTTTCTTGTAGAATTACAAACATGTATATATAATAGCTTTAATATTAAAAAAAACAACAAGTCATAAAACAAATCATAAAAAAACAATTTATTAAACAATTTTACTTTATTTTTTAGTCTTTACTTTTAAAATAAATATCCATAAAAACTTTTAATCAAAAAAAATGAAAAAAATATTAAAAACTAAATTATCACAACTCAAAGTATTAAAAAACTTATTTGTATTATTTATTAAATAAAAGTATTATTTATTAGTTAAATTTCTTAAAAAAATAATTTCTAATCAAGATTATTTATATTGTTATTAATTGATAAAAGCTTTATTATAAAAATTAAAAAAAGTGCTAAAGATTATTAATATTTTGTGTTTTTAAATTAGAAAAACACATTAGACAATTGCAAAAATTACCTCAAAGAAGATTTCAGACAATAGATAAATTTTAGTTCAGTCTTTAAAAAAAAGTACATAAATATATACAACAATTAAAATTAAAAAATAACTTACATTATAACATTAAGAAAAAGTCTTTAATATAAATATTAATATTAATATTATTATATAAATAGAATTGAAAAACTTACAAGAGACTAATTGTAATTAAAATAAGATATTGGCAATTAAAATATATTAAAAAAACTATTTTATAACATTAGACTGTAGTTATCAAAAAAATTTTCATAGATATACCAAAAAAAATGATTGTTGTAACTTTTTTTGAGTTTGGTTAAATAGTATTAATCTGATTATAATTAATTGGACTGTAATAAAAAGCTGTAATAGAATTTATTGAATCAAATCAAATTAATTAATTGGTATTAAAGTAGTCATTTTTAATTGAGAAAAATTCTGTATATATAGCCAAAGCTATAAGTAATTATAATACTTAAATGTCAAAGAATTTATTTAGAGTGGTTTTATTTATTTTCCTTATAAGAACAACTGCTTATAATCTAAATATTTTGTTAAAAGAAACTGGTAGTATTATAAGTAACTATTTAGGATATTAGAACAAATAACAAATCCATAACTTAGTGCTTAATAGTTGAGAATATTGGTGATTTTTGAAGATTTTGAAGTCTAAAAATTTTGGTTAAGTCTTATATATAATGAACAGAGATTCAATTAATAGTTTTTTTTGTAAATTTTTTTTTCAGCATAATGACAAGTTTATTTTGACAGTTGTGCCTTTCTAATAAGCTATTTTTAAGTTTTTTACCTTTGTTTCTGGGTCTTTTATCAGACTATTTTTAATGACAAATACTTAGTGCTTAATTTTTTTTAATTAATTAATAAACAACAAAAAAATAAAATAAATTAAATAAATAAAAATAAAAATAAAAAATAAAAAATTAGTATTTCATTAATAGTCATAATTAAGAGCTATTGTTTTAGTGTAATTAAGTATTAAAATTTATTAATATGAGTTGTTAATAGTAGAAAAAGTAATTAATATTTTTAATTAAGTGATAATAACATGAATTAGATGATATTTTTATTGATATTAATGTGATTTCACTTTAAGTTATAAAAAACTATCTTTTAAAAAGAGAGGTATAAGATAAGTAGTTATTGTTAGCTACTGTTTTGTTTAAATTTCTTGCTTTTAATACTTTTATTATATATACATAATTTATGTTATACAAGATTTTTTGAAATTTTTTAATTCTTTTGACAGAAATTCTGGAATTTTCTAAGAAGAATCTTGGAATTTCTCTTTTTATTATGTCTATTTTTAATTGGCTATTTTATCTACTATTATAATTCCTAATTTCTATAAGTAACATTATTTTTTCCTTTTAATATTAAGTTTTATTAAGATCTCCTAAATCTTCTTTTTGAATTAGCTCTATAATTTTTTTTTAAAGATTACTTGAACAATTTTGGTCTGTAATTTTTTGAGTTGGGTATTTGTGATTTTTTCCAATTAATTAATGATTATTGTATTTATAATTAAGTATAACAGTATTTCCAGACAGTTTTAAAATTTTGCTTGTAATTTGTATATTGTTTATGTTTATGTAGGTAGATTGTTCTTTTCTATAAATTGTTTTATTTGTTGTAATATTGTTGTATTAAATATTTACCTTGTTTTATCTATATAAGTTCTAAATATAGAGTTTTTGTTCCAAGTGATAATAGCAAAAGTTTTTTGGAAATTGTTGTATTTATTGTTTTCAATTTTTTTTTTCATTAATTTTCTATATAATATTATTGTCTTTAGTGTTTTTATTGACAACTTTATTTTTGTTATTATAGTATCTACTATGTTTTTCAGTCTTATGTGTATTTTTTATTGAAGTTTTGGTAATTTTTATGCTTAATTTTTGATGTTTGATAAATTAAAATAATTGTTGGACTAAAAAGTGGATATTGTCTGTAATTTTCATTTTTTAGTTGTCTTTGTTGTGTATATTAGTTCTTTATATTCTGTTTTAATAAATTAAGTTGACATGTTCATGTTAATAATTATGATTGGTTTCAAATTTCATGGAATTTTATTTGGTTGAATTAGTATTTATTGTATTCTCAATTGTAAAATATTACTAATAAATAATAATGCTATATTATAATATAATTTCAGTTAATTTCTATGTATTGTTTTAGCTAAAATTTTGTTGTTCTATTTTAATTCATAAGTTTTATTTCTTAAAATTTCTTTAATGTAAAATGGTCTGTTTTATTTGGGGTCAAATTTTCCACTTTATTGGTTTTTTATTTTAGTATAATATAAGAGTATTTTGTTTTCAATCTTAAATTTGACTGGTTTATTTAGTAACTGGTATTACAGTTCAAGAATTTAATAAGAATTATAAATTAGCCAATCATGAAATAGCACAGTAATAATTTATAAAAAAAAATGATTTACAAATAACAACAAGCACTATTTTACAATAGCAGCAAGTACTATTGTGGAAAAGCAGCAAGCATTATTTTACAATAGCAGCAAGCACTATTTAGAAATAACAGAAATAGAGTATTACAAGATGTTATTTTGTAAAACAATAATTATATATATATACAATAGTTTTTAATGATAAAAAAAAACAGCTTCAATTCGAAACAACAAATATCTAAATAAAATTTTATTCAAAAAGAATTAATAAAAATAATAAATTAAATGAACATTACAATTACAAGATTAATAATAGAATTTATATACACTCTTTAGTGAATGAAACTATCATTCTATTTTTGAATCCTTTGGAAGAATAATCTCTGATTAAAATTATTTATGTAATTACTAATTAAATTGAAAAAACTTTATTATATACTTAGAAAAATTGTGAAAAGGCCATTAATATTCTATGTTTTTAGATTAGAGAAACACATCAGGCAATTGCAAAGATAGTTTCAGAGAAGACCTCAGACAGCAGATAGATTTCAGATTAGTTTCTGAAAAAGAGTACACAACATACAAAGACAACTAAAATTAAAGAAAAGACTTATATTACAACATTAAGAGAAAACTTTCAGTATATTATTATTAATATCCAACACATAAAATTAAAAAACTCATGAGAGACTGATTGCAATTAAAACGAGATATCAACAATTAAAATATACCAAAAAAACTCTCTCATAACATTAGGTATCATGTTATTTTTTTTGTTTTGCTTATAACTTTTGTATATTATCAGCTGCTTTTTGTCTTTTGTTTTCTAAAGTTTTTATTAAGTCATATGTTTTTTTTAACAATGTTTTTGGCTCTATTAAATATATATTAATATTTATTTCAATTTGTAATATTGCTGTTTTATCATAAACTAGTTTAAATATTGTTGCTTATATAGTATTTTGCTTTATTGTTCAATAAACAAATATTACTAATAATATAAATAAATTTTATTTGTTCTTGGTTTTCTTGAATTTTGGCTATTATTTTACACAATATTCTGTTGAACTTTTTGACTAAGCCATTTGTTTGTGAATAATATGATAATAATAATAGTTTCTTAATTCCAAATCTTTAATTTAATTCTGTTAATGTTTTGTTTACAAAATGAGTTTCTTGGTTTGATAACAATTTTTTTAGACATCTATGTTAACAAATTAAATATTAGTGTACAAATTTGGTAACAAATTCTGCATCTGCTTTTTGAATTGCTTTTGTTTTTGGCCATTTTGTAAAATAGTTTATGATTACTGTTATATATTAATTGCTTCTATTGGTTATAATTAATAGTTTAATTAAGTCAATTCCAATTTAATTAAATAGTTGTTTCACTTTAATAGTCTTAATAATTTACTGGGTTTTGTTTTTTCTTTTTTTTGACAAGTATCACAATTTTGAATATATTAAATAATGTTTAGAGATATAGATAACCAGTAGTATTTTTTTGGTTCTTTTCATAGTTGCTTTTTTATGAAAATGTTCTGCTATTAGATCTGAATGCATGTTAAATAGTATTGTTTCTTTTTCTAATTCTGTAATTATTCTGAATAGCTGGTTTGAATATTTTCTGTTTTTTTAATATAGGATATTTTAGTAAGTAATAAAGTATTTTAATTGTTGTTTTATGTTGTTTTGTTGTTTTGAGATAATTTTTTTTTGAACTATTGAGTATTAATATAATGTTAGAGTTGTTAATATTTTTGTGTATTTATTTTTTGTTATATTTTTGAGTTAAAATGTTTTTAGATTTGTCTCATTTATGATAAGCCATTAGCATTTCTGTTTTTTTTTCTTTTTTTATAATGTATAATATAATTAAATAGTGATAGTTTTATTTTTTATCTTATATGGTAATTGTTTTCAAATTTTTGTTTCTGAATTAATGTCAATTTTTTGTAATTAGTGTATATATCAAACTTTTAATTCAAGTATTTTTTTTATTTAATAACAGTCCAATAAATAACTAAATATTCTAATGCTGGAGTTCTATAGTTCTTTTCAAATAGCTTACTATGATCTGAATAGATCAATACTAAAGCTTAAATAAACTTTTTTCTTAAAATATTAAAAACTTTTTGTTGAATTTCAGTCTATTTATATTTAACATTTTTTGTTTAGAGCTGGTAAAATAGTTGAGTCAGTTTGGAAAAATTTTAAATAAAACAGCAATAGTATTTAGTAAATTCCAAAAATGCTTTTAATTCTGTAAGATTTATTAATACTAAAAAGTTTTTAAATATTTTGATTTTATCTGGATCTGTTTTGATGCTGTTTTTGCTCATAACATATTCTAAAAACTTGAGTTTGGTTTTCTCAAAAAAGCATTTAATAGCATTTAATTTTAGTTTGACTCTTTTTAATTTTTCAAACACTTGCTAAAAATGGTGAAAATGGTTGTTAAATGTTTTAAAAAACACATTGGTATTATCTAAGTAAACTATTATAGATTTTCATAGCAATCTAGTGTAAACAATTTCCATAAGCTATTAAAAAGTGGCTAAAACATTAGTTAAACTAAATAACATAATATCAAATTCAAAAATTTTTTTTCTGGTAATGAATACTGTCTTTTTTTTGTCAGTTAGATTTATAGTTACTTGCTAGGAATTACTATCTAAGTTTAATATTAAAAATTATTTCTTTTTTCCAAAAACATCGAATAATTTTTGGATTTATGGAGTTAAATAGCTGTCTTTATAAATAATACTGTTAAGTTTTCAATAGTCTACACAAAAGCAGATTTTTCCAATTTTTTTGGAACAAATACTACTGATAAAGATCATAAACTTATTAATAATTGAATTAATCTGTTGTTTAATATTTGGTTAATTTCTTGTTGAATAATTTTATAGCTGGCAAATAGTATTTTGTATTTTTTTTATTTAATTAACATCATATCTCTAGTTTTAATTTGATGCTAAATAATATTAGTTCTGTCAAATTCATTTTTACTAATAAAAATATTAGTAAAATTGTTAAATAGTATTTTAAGTTGTATATGTTAAAGTAAATCTAAATTTCTTAAGTTTATTTATTCTAACTGTTTTAATTGTAATAAATAACACTTTTCTCATTTGTAAATTATTTGTAATATAATATTCACATATCTAGAAAATTGTAGAAAATCTAGAATAATTGTTGGTAGTTGATTTTTAATTTCAATGCTTAAGTATCTAATAATAATTTCATTTGGTAATTCTATAGAATTTTTAGTTGTATTATGTATTAGGATCTTAATATATTTATAATTCTTGGCTAATATGTAAAAATTGGTAATGCCAATTTTTTCTGACTCATAAATATTTGATTTTGCTTCAAAAATTTAGGGTTGATTCTTTATTTTTTTTTCTATAATTAACATATACTGGTTATATAGTAAAATAAAAATAGATTAATTAGTAGAGATAATTTCTCTCTTATTAATAATTTTTTTTTCATCATATTAACTGGTATTTTTATTCTACTTGTAGATCTGAATTTATGTATTTTTTTTGCTGTAATCTCTAAATTTTTCTTCATTCCTATTAATACTAATTGATTTATTTTAACCAAAGACAAGTATATTGTCTGTACTATTTTTTTATTTGGTTTAATTGTGTATTTTTTTTTTGAATTGTTTTATAGTATTACAATAATATTTTCTACATATTTTGCATCAATTATTTCTTCTTTAATATTAATATTTTTTTTACTAAACTAGATCTAAAAGCTAATTGGATTATTGTTATTGCCAAAATTTTTAGTGCTAATTTTAAATCTATGTTAGTGCATAAATAAGGTTCTAATCTAATAGCAGTTTTTCTTAAATATCTAAAATCAAATCCTATATTAGTATTATGTGCACATTCTGACATAATACTCTTATTATTATTACTAAATTATTTAAGTTTCTGCTTTTGTAAAAGATTTGGGAGCATAATATATTGTTTGGAGTTGGAATTAAGATTGAAATTGTTGTTATTGCCATTGTAGATAGAATTGGAACCATTATTGTTATTATTATCAGAGTCTGAATTACAATTAAATTTTGATTTTGATTTTAATACATATTTACTGATTGGTTTTTTTTTTAAAAATTGAATAGATTATGTGTAATAGTAGATTGTAAATAAAGTCACAATTGTCACAATATTTGAAGTCACTAGGAATTAGACAATATTTACAGAATCTAGTATTTAATTGTTCTAAATACTGTTTTTGCTTTTTTTGAGTGAATGTTAAATCTTGGTAGTGTTTATGGAATTGTTTTAAATTACTCAAAATGTTAAAAAAGCTGTCTGAATTTAAGATAAAAACAGTTTTAATAGGTTCTAGTGGATTATTTTTAATGACAAGTATTTCACTGGGTAAAATGCCTTCAACTTTAATACTTATTATTTGCCAGATTTTATCTTTATTGTGTAAATATTTATTTAAACATAAAAGTGCTTAATTTTATACAACATTAAATAATATTTTTCTGCTTACCCAGTTATTAATAAGAATTGTGTATTAATACAATATATCATATATCTTTTCTTAACCAGAAATGTTGTTTTATATTTCTTTGTTGAGTAAGATTTCTTTACAAATAAAACATAGTTCATTGTTTTACTTTCTTTGTTATTTTGGATATCCAAAATATTTTCTATAATACAATTTGTAGTAGTAAAAGGTATATATCCAATAGTTTTCTTTGAGCAATATTCAAGCTTTTATGGAAGAAAGTTTTTTTTATAGTCGATACACTTAAGTGAAATATAGAACAGTTTTTTTTTTGGTTCTAATAAGTATAGAACATGTTAACTATTATTTGTTTTTTTTGTAAAAGTGGTTGTTTGAGGTTTGTTTTCTTTTTTTTCTTTTTTATTATTATCTCAGAATAAAATTGATAATAGTTTATTGTAATTGTTGTTAACTTATAAAACTTAATAGGCTTCTTAGGTAGATTTGTTTATTATATTCTCAAATTCTATTAGTGATTGTGATTAAATTGTTTTAAAGTGACTGCAGATAACTAGTATTTAAGTATACTAACTATTTTAATTGATAGCTTTTGTATAGTTTAGTTAAATACAATGTTGATCTTAGACAGCCAATTGTTACTAACAAGAGCTTAGTATTATATGACTTCTATTATTAGAATTTTGATTAACATAATGATGCCATTGACTTTAAAGAAAAAGTTATTAATTTCACTAATAAGAGTCTTTATTATTTTATTGGCTGTAATAATTCTGATCTTGACAGTACAATTAACTCAGTAACCTAATTGGTTCATAAATTGTTGTGTGATAATGCTGCCTGCTAAATCACTATTAAGAATTAATTTAATAAGGTGGCTATCAACTTTGGTATCAGTATATATAACAGTAATCAGTTTGGTATTAAGAGCAGCTTTACTAAATAATAGGGTTTTTAATTGGGTTTTCAACTTGAATAGAAAAATGGCAGCTAATAATTCATTTTTTGTGACAGTTATTGGTGAAATGTTGTTGATAAGTGATTAGTGATTAGTTTTTAGATTGTTGAATAAGTTGTTTTCTGTTATAGCCAAAAGACTTAAATAGTTTTAGAAATTTAAGTTTTGGGTGTACCCATTTTTCAAATTTCTTGGGCACAATTCTAATGTTTAATTTAAGGAACTAGAAATCAGTTAGTATATAATTATTACTGATTTCCAATTTTGTTATGTGTAAGTAATTCTTAGTTTTTGGTTTTTAGTTAATATTTAAGCTAGATTTTATGGTAGTATTTGAATTGGTTAGAGTTGATAAATTATTTGTGGCTGCAATTAATAGATTACTAGTGCTGAAGTTTAATAAACTGAAAGTATATATATAGATTATAGTGTTATTTGGGAGTAATAAGACTAATATTAATATTGTTTTTAATTTAAAGTGTAATTCAGAATTTGAAATTTATAATTAGAATTTTTATATTGGTTTTCCAATTATAAATTATTAGATTTGGCATAATAATCTGCTTTTAAATAGTCTTGTTTATCTAGTAGTAACAATTATGCATTTTTTGTTGCTATTGTTAATTTGCTGATAATAAACATAATTAATTTTAGAAATAATTGAAGTTTTTTTAATTGTTATGATATTGTAAAGACTAATAAATAGCTTGATTATTAGCTAAATATTCCTTGATTTTCTGATTAATGGCTTTATCAAATTACTTTAATTTAGTATTCAATTTGGATGATTTGTTCATTATTAAATTTATGGTTTGAACATAATTGGCTTCAAGTTTGGTTAATTCAAAATCTCTGGTATGTATAACTGTATTTTAAAGAGTATTTGAATGCAATAAGCATACTTATTATAGTAAATTATTATATAATCTATAAATAAACTGGTTCAAAATCTGTGTTGCTGTAAAATAATCAATATTGATTGCTTGAATTTGGCACAAATTTCTATAAAAGCATTCCAAGTAAGTAATAATTGCTTTATTATTACTTTGCTTAATTGTGATAAAGTTAGTTAATAGGTAATTGATGTTGTTATAATCATTAAAATATTGTAGAAATATAGTTTTAAACACATTAAAATCTTAAAATTTGTTTACAAAATTCTAATACCATGAGTTGGCAGTGTCTTGAAAAAAATATAAAATGGCTTGAAATGCTTTGACATCATCTTATTTATTGGCTATAATGGTTTTTGTCATATTATTTAGCAATGTTTGAAAATTGTCTTCTTTGCCAGTAAATTTTTTTAATTTGGCAATTAGTACATATGTTATTTGTATAAGTAATAATTGTTGTTATAATTGCTATTGAATAACAATTAATGCTATTAGTAGTAAATTAATCAAGATAATTGGAGATAAGTTTTTTGAAAAAATAAAAGCTGGGTTTAAATTGTTTAGATTTTATTGAATTTGAACAATTAGAATTTGAACTTTAAGATTATTTAGAATCAGATTTTGATTATTATTTCTCTAATTACTGTTTTCTTTTTTTTTTGATTTGGTGTTTTCTTAATAATTAGTAGATCTGAAATTTGGTTGGAATGATAGTAATTAAAGTTTTAATAATGTTGTTGGTTGTAATTTAAATTTTTCAAAAAAATTACTGTAGATTCTTAATAGTTTGGCTTTTTTTTGATTATTTTGAAATAGTACTTTGAATAATAGTGTTTTTACTATTAATATTAATGTGGATCCAAATAGTATGTAAATAGTATTTCCTAATATATAATATTATAACAAATAAATAAGTAAAACAACTCTTGGTTTCTTTTAAATAAACAGTTGTATTTATTTGGTGTTTTTGCTAGAGTTTGTAATTTTTTTTGTCTATAAAAATAATAGGAAATCTTTGTTAGATGTAATTTTCAATTTCGTGATTTATCTTTATAATTAGTAAAACAAACAAAAGATTTTGTAAAAGCATGATGCATTAGAGTAATTTACTATAAAATTTTTTGAAAACAGTATTACTTATAGAAAAAATACAAGAAAGAAAAATAAAAAAAACAAATAGAAAAATAAATCAATAGAAGAAAAATACTTAGTAAAAATGCACAATATCAAAAAAATATAATACATTGCTTAATAATGTACATATTGTTAGTGAATTAGAGCACACTGCTCAGCAATGAGCATATTGTCAGAAAATTATGACATATTGTTTAACAATAAACACATTGTCAGAGAAAATAGGACATATTGTTTAAAAAAATATGAGATCTCATATAACAAAAATTATGTATATATAGCAAGAATATTAGAAGTAAAAAAGACAGAATCAATACAGACAAAATTAGTAAAACTTATTAATTATCTAAATTTCTTTTTTTTAAAAGATAATTTTTTATAACTTAAAGTAAAATTTACACACATATTAATAAAATATCAATTATTATCCAAAATCTATGTTTTTATTACTTGATTAAGAAATATTAATCAATTCTACACTATCAACACTTAATGTTGATAGAATCCAATACTTAACTACACTGAACCAATAGCTTTTGATTATAGCTATTAATAGAATACTAATTTTTTATTTTTTTTATTTTTTTTTGTTTTATTTTTTTGTTGTTTATTAATTGATTAAAAAGATTAAGTACTAAGTATTTGACATCAAGAATAGTTTGGTAAAAAACCCAAAAATAAGAATAAAAATTTAAGGATAACTTATTAGATAGATATAACTATCAGACTAAACTGGCTATTATGTTGAAAAAAAAAATTTACAGAAGAAATCATTAATTAAATCTTTGTCTATTATACAAAAAACTCAATCAAAACTTTCAAACTCTAAAATCTTTAGAAATTACCAACATTATTAACTATTAAATACCAAGTTATAAGTTTGTTATTTGTTTTAACACTTCAAATAAACATTTATAATACTTGGTACTCTTTGTAAAGTATAACCTAACAGAGAACTAGCACCAACATTAATCATCCAGAAAAGTGGCAGACCAAGAAATTATAAAAGAAAATTATTTAAAATTTGCAAAATTCTTATTTTAATATTATTAAAGTCACCTTGGATTAACAAATAACAGTTGGTTAGCAGAATTAGCTTTTAATTTTTATGTCAATAAAAAAATTAAATCTTATTTGGAAGACCAAAAAAATCCAAAAGCCATCCTTAACAATTTCTACAGCAAATTATTTTAAAGCATTACATTTCTACCAAACTATTTGTTTGTACTACTAATCACAGAAATAAACAAAGAAATTGGAAAATATACCCATTAAAGATTTTTTATTATTTTTACAGATAAGAAAAATTTACAAACTTCAACAGAAACACCAAAAAAAATACAATTACTTAATTAGAAAAAACCAAGAGTTATTTTACCTATTCATCCATTATACTATTATATACCAGAAAGTATTATATATATATTATTAAGAATTATATTACTATTAACTATAAAAATACTATTATTTTAAGTTCTATTTCAAAATAATCAAAAGAAAGCCAAATTATTAGGAATTTATAGCAATTTCTTTAAAAAATTTAAATCACAATCAACAATATTATCAAAACTTTGATTACTACCACCTCAACCAAATTTTAGATCTACTAATTATTGGAAAAATACCAATTTAGAAGAAAAAAAACTGTAATTAAAAAAATAATAACCAAAACTCAATTCTAAATAAACCAGAAACACAAACTTTGATTGTTCAAATTTCACAAAACATAAACAATCTAAACTCTGCTTCTATTATTCAGCAAGACTTATTTTCAATAATCATAATTGATTTACCAGTTGTATTAATTGCCCTATTACAACAACAACTTCAACAACAATAACAACTAGTACCAATAGCATATACACCCATTGTCAAACTCAAAAAATTTACCAGTAAAAAAAAAAATGTCCAAACATAGTTGAATGATATTACCAAGATAATTACAGCCAATAATTAGAATAATATCAGAGCTTTTTAAGTTATTCTCTATATCTTATAAAATACTGCTAACTTATAATATTAGAACTTTGTTAACAAGCCACAAATCTTTGACATATTTAAAACCATGTTTTTATAATACTTTAGCAATTACAACAGCATTAATCAATTATTAACTAGTTTTACCATAATTAAATAAGATAACACAGAAGCAGTTACTACTTACTTAGAATGTTTTTACAGAAATCTGCATCAAATTTAAGCAATTTAAGCTAATTACTTTATTAAAACCCAGATTTTGAACCAGTTTATCTGCAAATTATGCAGTAGTCTTCTACAATAAGTATGTTTAATGGATCCAAATACTCTCTAGAACACAGTTATATACACCTGAAATTTTGAATTGGCTGAACTCAAAGCCAACTATGCCAAACTGTCAACCTAGTAATGAATAGATCTTCTAAATTAGATATTAAATTAAAACAATTTGGCAAAGCCATTAATTAAAAAATCAAGAAATATCTAACTAACAATTGGGCAATCTATTAGTCTCTACAATGTTATGACAATTAAAGAAACTTCAATTGTTTCCAAAATTAATTATGTCTATTATTTTTATCAAACAATCAATTATGATAACAAAAAATGTGTATATGTTACTATTGTAATAAATAAAAACACTTAAAATTAGACTACTGTATAAGATTAAATAACCAATAATTGGGAAATTAATATTAAAACTTCAATTACTAGTTTTATATCTTAAATCAAAAACAATATCAACCTTATTACACCCCAATAATATAATAACTAATATACTTATTTCTAGTATATTAAACTTTAGCACCAGTTATTTATTAGCCATAGCCACAAATCATTTATTTACTTTAACCAATTCAAACATCATTCCAAAACCTAGTTTAAATATTAATTAGCAACCAAAGATCAAGAATTATTCACATACAACAGAATTGGAAATTGGCAATAATAATATACCAATCAATTTTCAATTCATCAAATCAGTCATCAGAATTATGCCAATAAAGTTTAAAAAGTAGGTACTCCCAAAATCCAAATTCTTAAAACTATTTAAGTCTCCTAGTTACCTTAGAAACCAGCTTATCCAATAACTTAAAAAGCCTAAAAACACTACTTATTAACAATATTTTACTAGCAACTATTACTGAAAACAAATTACTTATAGTTATATTTTCATTTAAAATAGAAGAATTAACAATGCCATCTTTATTCAATAGAGCCATTCTTAACACAAAATCTATTACAATAATATATACTAATACCAAAATTAATAGTCATTCTATTAAACTAATCCTTGATAATAGTTCAGCAGACAGCATCATCATTCAACAACTTATGAACCAATTAGATCACCAAATTAATTGCACTGCCAGTACCAAAATTATCATAGCTAATGAAATAATAAAAACTTCTATTAATAAAATCAACAATATTTTATTTAAAGTTAATAGAATTATAGCACTTATTAAGGCTTTAATAATAAAAGTCATATAGTATTAAACTCTTATTAATAATAACTGACTGTTTAAAACCAGTATTATGCTTGACTAAAATAATCAAGAGTTATAGTTTAGTCAAAATAGTCAGCAAACTTGAGTACCTGCTATTTGCAGCTACTTTAAAATAAACATTACCATCCAATTACCACTAATTGAGTTTGAAAAAAAAATTTATCTGGAAAGCCTATCAAGTTTTGTGGACTAAGAATAAACACAACAAATTACTGCCAATACTTTTTTGGAATGACAAAAAAAAAAAAAAAAAAAAAAAAAAAAAAAACAAGCCAAAAGTCATTACAGTTACCAAAAAAATAACCAATGGTTAAAATAAATTATACTCCATAAATACAAAAAAAGAACTGTCATATATTCTACTTAGATATATTAATTACAAAAAAAAACTTTTCTTTATGGGAGCTTGGATTTTGCCAAATAAAAACTATTGAACATGCACTTACTATTATTGCAAACCATGTCACAAAGAATACTTTGGTTATCCTAAGTGACAAAAAAAGTGGAACAATAAATCATGTCTTACTTGTAAAGAAATATTACTTAACAAAAAAATGTGAAACAACATTTCTGACTAAAAAGAAATGTGTAATACATCATGTTAATACATAATTTTTATCAGTAACTGAATGAGCTAAGGAATATTTTTTAATACTGTATAGAACTGAGCACTTTCATACTTAAATGATTACTTACATAATAAAAACAAAATTTGGCAAATAGCAAGTGCTAAAGTTGAAGGTGTTTTATTCAATAAAATACTTATCATTAAAAACAACTTATCAGAACCTGTCAAAACCATTTTTATTCCCAATCCAGATGCATTTTTTGATATCTTAAGTAATCTAGAACAATTTCACAAACATTACCAAGAGTTAGCACTCACTAGAAAAAAGCAAAAGCAGTATTTAAAACAATTAAATACTAGACTTTGTAAACATTATTTAATTTCAAATAACTTCGAATATTGTAATGACTATAATTTCATCTATAATCTACTATTATATATAATCTATTTAATCTCCAAAGAAAAATAACCAATCAACTAATGTACATCAAAATTGGAATTAAAGATCAATTGTAATTCAAATTCTAACAATGATGACAACAATAATTCTAATTCTATTCACTATAACAATAACAACAACAATAATTTAAACTCTGATTACAACTCTGAACAGTATATCATGCTTTCAGATCTTTCAATAAAGCAAAAACTTAAATGGTTTAGCAATAACAATGAAAATATTATGCCAAAATACATGTATAATACAAATACAAAGTTTAATCTCAGATATCTAAGAAAAACTGCTATTAGATTAGAATTTTATTCATGCATTAGCATAGATTTAAAATTAATACTGAAAATTCTGGCAATAACAATAGTCCAATTAGCTTTTAGATTTAGTTTAACAAAAAAATAGATTAATATCAGAAAAGAGATAATTAATACAGGATATATAGAAAATATTATTATAATACTACAAAATGACTTAAAAAAAAGATACATAATTAAATCAAATAAAAAGATAACACAGATAATATTTCTGTTTCTGGTTAAGATAGCTCAGTTAATATTAGTGAGAACAAGAAAAGAGTTAGGAATTATTGCAAGAGGAATAAAGAGATTCAGATCAATGAATAGAATAGACATATCAGTTAATATAACAGAAAAAAAAACAATTAATAAGAGAAAAATTATCTTTACTCATCAATTAATTTCTATTTTACTATATGACTAGTATATAATAGTTATAAAAAAAAAAATGAAAAACCAATCCCAAATTATTAAAGCTGAAATAAATATTTGTAAATCAGAAAAAATTGCTATTATTAATCTTTATATATTAGCCAAGAACAATAAACACATTAAAATTCCAATATAAAACACAATTAAAAGCATTACTAAAATACCAAGTAAAATTATTATTAGATACTTAAGCACTAAAGTTGAGAATCAAGCATTTATTATTATTCCAGACTTTTTACAGCTTTGCAGATATATAAACATTATATTACAAACCATATATAAATAAAAAAAGTGTTATTTGTTACAGCCAAAATAATTAAAACAAATAAACTTAAGAAACTTAGACTTACTTTAACAAATGCAACTTAAAATACTACTTAATAACTTTATTAATATTTTTGCCAGTAAAAATAAATTTGGCAGAACTGATATTATCCAATATCAGATCAAAACTGGAAGTACAATATCAATTAAACAAAGAATATACAGAATATTACCAGCCAGTTATAAGATTATCTAACAGAAAATCAACAGAATATTAGACAACAGATTAATTTAATTATTAATGAGCCCATGGTTATTACCAGTAGTACTTATCCAGAAAAAGAAAAGAAAGATATATTTTTGTATAGATTACTAAAAACTTAACAATATTACTTATAGAAACAGCTATTTAACTTCATAGATACAGAAGTTATTTAATGCTTTTGAAGAAAAAAAATGGTTTTTAATATTGGACTTAGATAATAGTTATTGGCAAGTAGTCATTAATCCAGCTAACAAGAAAAAAATAGCATTTATAACCAAAAAAAAATTTTGAATTTGATATTATATTATTTGGCTTAACTAATATTTTAGCTATTTTTCAATGGCTTATGGAAATTGAATACACTAGATTACTATGGAAATAAGTAATAGTCTACTTGAATAACACCAATATGTTTTTCAAAATATTTGATAACTATTTACATCATCTTTAACAAGTGTTTGAAAGATTAAAAAAAGCTAAATTAAAATTAAATACAACTAAATGCTTTTTTGACAAAATTAAACTCAAGTTTTTGGAACATATTGCAAGCAAAAATGGCATCAAAACAGATTCAAACAAATATGAAATAGTTAAAAACTTTTTAGTACCAACAAACTTAACAAAATTAAGAACATTTTTGAAATTTGCTAGATATTATTGCTATTTCATCCAAAACTTCTTTAAATTAGCTCAACTACTTTACCAGTGTTACTCATAGAAATATAAGGAATATATATTAGCATAATTATTAACTAATCAGAAGTAAACATAGTAAAATATGGAATTCTAGGATTCCTCTCAGAAATTACAGGATTCCAGGAATTACAGGATTCTCACAAAGAATCACAGAATTCCAGAATTCCAGAATTCCTCTCAAAAGAATTGCAGGATTCCAGAAATTCCAGGATTCCTGTTGTGAAGAATTAAAAAATTGAGGAATCTCAATTATGTATATATAACAGTAGAATTAGAAGCTAAAAAGACAGACCTCTCAGTTTAAATTTCATCTGGACAACTTTCCAAACCACAAATAAATAACTGTTTGTTATCTCAAACCTGCTGCCACTATTAACACTTCATGTTGATAGTAATCAATACTTAACCACATTGGAACAATAGCTCTTGATCACAGCTATTGATGGAATACTAACTTGCAAATCGCCTTGGCTTATTTTTTTTCTTTCTTTATTTTCTTTATTTTTCTTTATTTTTTGCTTTAATTTTATTGTTGTTTACTAACTCTATTGAAGATTAACACACGGAGTACTGACGTCAGGATAAACATGACTGGTAAAAGACCCAGAAATAAAGATAGAACACTCGATTGAAGATAGCTTACCAGGAGGAATACCAGCCATCAAGCTGAGAAAAAAATTGACGAAACTGTGGTTTCAGGAAGCTATGGATAAAACTATTACCATTAAATCTCTGTTCATTATACAAAGAACTCAACCAAACCCTTTGGATACAAACCTTTCAGACACAAACCTTTAGATCACTATCAACTGCAACTAGATTTGAGCACCAAGTTATGGGTTTGTTATTTAATCCAACACCAGAAATAGTCACCTGTAACATTTGGTGCTCCCTGTAAGGTATAATCCTATAGAGAATAAATCTAAAAGTGGCAGAATCAGAAAACATAAGAGCAAACTATTTAGGATTCGCAAAATCTTTATTTTAACACTACTGTCAACATTGGGATTAAATCACAACCACATATCAGCAGAATCAGCTTTCAATTTCTACATCAACAAAAGAATTGTCTATCTGTTAGGAACACTAATAAATATCGAATTGGCAAGAAAAGCTTTTTACAGTAAATTAATTCAAAATACCAACCTGCCAACAAATCACAATTTCGCCTTTATTATCATAGAAATCAACAAAAAAATTGAACACCATACATAGTAAAGATATCCCATTACTTACACAAGCAAAGGCAAAGAAAAACTGCAAACACCAGCAGTAACATCCAAAAGAATACAACCACCTACTTGGAAGAAAACAAGAGTTGAGTTCCCAACTAATCTATTATATCACTATACACTTGGAAGCACTATTAATATTACATTTACCAGCGCATCCACATCAAACATGACATCAGCATTTGGACGATTCCCATTCCAAAGTAAACAAAGGAAAGCAGAATTATTAGAATCATATGGCATGTATTTTGAAGGATTTAACTCACGATTATCAATGCCATCAGGACTCTGATCACCACTGTCTTCCCCAGATTTTGGAATTTCTGATCTGTGGGAAGTAACAGAATCAGAAGAAGAGGAAGAAGAAAAATCTGAAGATCAAGAGTTTACTTACCAAAACCCGATTCCTGAAAACCCAGAATTTGAAATCTCAAATGATTAAACTCTGAAAAATCCAAATCAAGAAAACCCCGAAATCAAAACTCCAAATATTAGAACACTGCTAAATCAAGACAATCAAAACTCTGGAGTAATTAATCCAAACTTATCTCCGAATATTGTTATTGATCACCCACCAATTGAACCCATTGGACTGCCACTACAACAATTGCTCTAACCAATTCAGCTGCCAAATTAGCAAAATTTACAACCACCCTAGCAGCCAAATTACCAGCCACAACAATCATTTCAGCCATTCATCCAACAACAGCAACTAAACTTAGATCCAATGGCCTATGCTCCAATCGCCAAAATCGACAATTTTACTGGCAAAGAAGATGACACCCAAGTCTGGCTCAACAACATCGAAAAAGCCATTGCAGCCAATGGATGAAATGATGCCAGGACAATACAAGCTGTTCCATACTTTCTCAAAGATACTGCCGACTCGTGGTATTAGAGTCTAGTTGCCAAACCCCAAACCTTCAATAATTTCAAAACAGAGTTTGTAAGATATTTTAGTAATAATAACAGTATTAATTACTTGACCAACATCTTCACTACCATTAAACAAGGGGACACAGAAGCAGTCACCACTTACTTAGAACACTTTCATAGAAATCTGCACCAAATTCAGACAATCCAAGCTGATTATTTTATGGCACCACAGATCTTGAACCAGTTTATCAGAGGGTTATGTAGCAGCATCCTCCAATAAGTATGCCCAATGCATCCAGTTGACCTCCCTACTGCAGTCACCCAAGCTAGAGATTTTGAAGCAGCTGAGCTAGAAACCAATCACGCCCAAGCTGTAAATCTAGTGATGAATGGATCATCTGATTTGGGTTCCAAATTAAAGCAAATTAGTGATTCCATCAATCAGAAAATTGAGGGATACTTAGTTAACAATCAGGCAATTTATCAACCTCCAAAATAACACAATAATCAGGAAAACGCCAATTGTTTCCAGAATTAGTTGTGTTCATTCTTATTAACCAATTAACAGTGGCAACAAGAAATGCATACATGCTACTATTGTGGAAGACAAAGACACCTACAAATCGACTGCCGTACCCATTTAAATAACCAACAATCAGGAAATCAATATAGAAACCCCGATCGCCAGTTTCGAACTCTGAGATATCAACAAAATCAAAGTCAATATTCTTATCCACCAATGACGCAACAGCTGATATATCAACTGCCAATATATTAAACTCCAGTCTATCAACCACAGCCATAAACAATGTATCAGCCACAGCCACAAATAATATATCAACCAACTGCAATACAAACACCACTACCAAACTCCACTTAGATGACATCAGGAAACCCCAGATCAAGAGTCGCCCAAAACTGGAGATCAGCAATGGTTGTCCATCAACTGATCTCCAGCTCATCAACCCCACCATTAGGGTTGTGATCTCAGAATTTGGGCACCAGTTACACCCAGAACTATTTAAGTCTCCTGGTGACTCCAGAAGATGCCCAATCCAATCATCCAGAAAACAACCAACAACCACCACTCACCAGCAACATTCCATCAGCAACAGTTACTGAAAACAAAACTCTCACCACCATCTTTCCTTTCGAATTAAAAGAAACCATCAACCCACCATTGTTCAGTGGAGCAGCACTTGAGAAAAAACCCATTACTGTAATGTACACTAATGTGAAAGTTAATAGTCACTCTATCAAACTGATCCTAGATAGTGGATCAGCTGGCAGCATTATCACAAGACAATTCATAGATTAATTAGGTCACTAAGTTAATCGCGCTGCCAGCACCAGGATTATTACAGCTGATGGAGTGACCAAAACACCCATTGGAGAGATTGATGATTTCCCCATAAAAGTCAATGGCATCATAGTACCAATCAAAGTATTTATTATGGAAGCCATTCAATACCAAGCACTCATTAGAAATAACTGGCTGTCCAAAACCAATACAATCCTAGATTGGAACACCCAAGAGTTCCAGCTTAGCCAGAACGGTCGACACACATGGGTACCAGCCATGTGTGGCCACTTCAAGCCCATCACCACCCTATCAACACCACTTATCAAATTCGAAGAAGAAAAAGTGAAACCCACTTAGGAAGCATACCAAGTCTTATGGGCTAACATTGACTACAATGAACTGCCACCAATATTTGCTTAGGACAACAACAACAATAGAAAGGAAAAACAAAAAGAAGAACCTACTTGGGAAGCCACCATTGACACTTGGACTGACAACAACCAAAGCAAAATGCCACCAATTCTAGATTGGAAAGAAAAGAGCAAGGAAAAAGGGGAAAAAAACATACCTGAAGAAACCACCACTGCAGGAGAAATAACTAATGGCTGGGAAAGAGAATACTCATGTGAACCAATAAAAGAGCTGCCATATATACCTCTCAAATGCAAAGACTGTGGGAAGAAACTGTTCTCAATGGGAGCTTGGGTAGTACTAGACGAAGACTACTGAACACAAACCCATTACTATTGCAAGCCCTGCCATAGGGAATAATATGACTACCCAAAAAGACAAGACAAGTAGGACAATAAATCATGTCTCGCTTGTGGTGAATAATTACTCAGTGAAGAAATGTGGAACAACATTCCTGGTCAAGGAGAAACATGCGACGCTTCATGCCAATACATAATCTTCATCAGTGACTAGGTGAGTTGTGGTACACCCATTACAGCAGCATAGCACTGAGCTATATCCCACCTAGATGGCTATCCACATGACGAGGACGAGATCTGGCGAATGGCCAATGCCAAAGTAGAAGGCATTTCACTCAGTGAAATTCTGGAGATCAAGAATAACCCTCCAGAACCAACAGACATTGTTTTGGTTCTCAACCCAGATGCCTTTATCGACTTAGAAAACAGCCCAGAAGAATTCCATACATTATCAGAATTTAGCACTCACAAGAGAAGAGCAAGAGCAACACTTAGAAGAAATCAACACCTGATTATGTGACTACTGTTTGATTCTATGTGACTTCTAATTCTGTGATGATTGTGACCTCATCTACAATTTACTACCATGCATGATTTACATGATCCCCGAAGAAAAAAAACCAATTAACAGCTGTGCATCAGAATTGGAATTGAGTTTCAACCCCAATTCAAACTCTGACAATAATGATAACAAAAATAATGGTTCCAGCTCCATTCAAAATGGCTATAACAATGACAATGATTCCAACTCAGATTCAAACTCCAATTCAAACTACAAACAATATATTACACTCCCTGACCTCACCAAGGAGCAAGAACTAAAATGATTCAGTAATAATAATGAAGGTATCATGCCAGAACATGTGCATAATACTAATGCAGAATTTGATCTAAGATATCTAGAAAAAAATACCATCAAATTGGAACCCCATTTGTGCACTTGCATTGATCTGAAAATAGCACTGAAAATTCTAGCAACAATAATGGTTCAATTAGCATCTAGGAGTAGTTTAGCGAAAAAGAGAATAAACATCAGAGGAGAAATAATTAATGCAGGATATGTAGGAAATATTATTGCTATGCTACAAAATGACTCAGAAAAAGCCTATGTTATAAAGCCAAATAAAAGGATAGCACAGGCAATATTCCTGTCTCTGGTGAAAATAGCTCAGTTAGTTTTAGTGGGAAATAGGAAAGAATTAGGGATAACAGCAAAAGGGATACAGAGATTTGGATCAATGGGTAGAATAGAGGTACCAGTCAATATGGTGGAGGAAAAAATTATTGGCCAAGGAGAAATTATTTCAACTGGTCAAACAATTTCCATTCCACCATATAGCCAATACATGTTAGCAATAGAAAGGAGAGAGAAGAAGCAAGAACAGATTTTTGAAGCAGAAGCAACCCTTTGTGAATCAAGAGAAATTGGACTTATCAATCTACACATACCAGCCAAAAGCCATAACCATATCAAAATTCCCATCTACAACAACACCGGAAATATTGTAGAGATACTGAAAGGAACTACTTTCGAATATTTAACCACGGAAATTGAAAATCAAGCACCAAGCAGCATTCCAGATTTTTCACAGCTTTGTGAATATGTGGATATTACATTACAAACCATCTATAGACGAAATGAATGTTATCTGTTACAGCCAAAACAATTGAAACAGATGAACATGAGAAATCTAGACCCACTTCAATAGATGCAACTAAAGATGTTACTTAATAATTTCAATGACATCTTTGCCAGTGAAAACAAATTTGGCAGAACTGATATTATCTAGCATCAGATTAAGACTGGAAATGTAATGCCAATCAAACAGCAAGCATATAGGATACTACCAGCCAGCCATGAAATTATCCGTCAAAAGATCAACCAAATGCTTAACAATGGATTAATTCAGTCATCAATGAGCCCATGGTCATTACCAGTAGTACTTGTCTGTAAGAAGAATAGAAAAATCCAATTTTGTGTAGACTACAAAAAACTCAATGGTGTAACTCATGGAAACAGCTATCTAACTCTACAGATACAAAAACTATTTAATGCTTTTAGTGGAAACAAATGGTTCTCAACATTAAACTTGGATAGTGGGTACTGGCAAATAACTATGGATCCAGCCAACAAAGAAAAAACAGCATTCACCACAAGAAAGGAAAACTTTGAGTTTGAAGTTATGCCATTTGGCTTAATTAATGCTCCAGCTACATTCCAATGGTTAATAGAAATTGTGTATACCAGCTTATTGTGGAAATCAGTAGTTGTATACTTGAATGACACCAATGTGTTTTCAAAAACATTTGATGATCATCTACGTCATTTCCAACAAGTGTTCGAAAGACTATGATGAGCAGGATTAAAATTAAATGCAACAAAATGTTTTTTTGGCAAAACAGAATTAAAATTCTTGGAATATATAGTTAGCAAAGACCGCATAAAAACAAATCTGGAGAAAATAGAAATAGTAAAAAACTTTCCAATACCAACCAATATAACTGAGCTGAAATCATTTTTGGAATTTGTGAGCTATTATAAACACTTCATAAAGAACTTTTCAAAGATAGCACAACCACTCAATAATCTTCAAACCAAAAATGCAAAGTATGAATGGACTGAAACCCAGCAAGAAGCATTTGACATCTTAAAAAAAAAGCTTATTCAAGTTTTAGTATTGATCTATTCAGATTATAGTAAACCATTCATTATTACCATTAATGCATCAGGTCAAGTATTGGGAGCACTACTATCTCAGAGAAGATTGGATGAAAGAGAACATCTAGTTACATATGCCAGCCGAGGTTTGACTCCAGCCAAAAAGAACTATGGAACACCAGAATTAGAACATCTAGCAATCTATTGGGCAGTTATGAAATGGAAAGAATACTTGAGCCAAAAGTTTGAGGTGTACACAGATCACAAAGGATTGACATTACTCCAAAAACAAGAATTTGAAGACAGAAAACAGTCAAGATAGAAAATGGCTCTTTCGACATATACTTATACTATAAATTATAAAAAGAGAAAAGACAACAAAAATGCCGACAGTTTGTCGCAAATGAGACAAATTTAAGAACATTTCAATCCAAAAATATAACAAAACCAAAACAATACTCACGAAAATATAACAAAAGATGAACACACAAAAATATCAATAACTTCAACATTATATAGATACTCAACAGTTCAAGGAGAAATTATCTCAACTAGAACAAAAGAGAATTAAACAACAATCCAAATATTTTATCATTTACCAAAATATACTTTATCAGAAAAATAGAAAAAATTCAGATCAACCAACCAAAGTAATTACAGAACCAGAAAAGGAGACAATACTGTTCAACATGTACTTAAATCCAATTGCAGGACATTTTCATAAAGAAGCAACCATGGAAAGAACCAGAAAGAGATACTATTGGCCATTAATGTATCCAGATATCATTCAATATGTGCAAAATTGTAATGCTTGTCAAAGAAGAGAAGGAACAAGACCCAGCAAACCATTAAGACCAATTAAAGTGAGACAACTATTTGACTGTATTGGAATTGATTTAGTTGGACCATTGACAATTACCAGCAGAGGCAACAGATATATTGCAGTAGCCATGAACTATCTTACTAAATGGCCAGAAACCAAAGCAATTCAAAGAGCGGATGCAGAATCTGTTGCCAAATTTGTCCATCAAAATTTGATTTGTCGATATGAATGTCCAAAAGAACTATTATCAGACCAAAGAACCTATTTTGTGAATAGAACATTA
The DNA here is from genome assembly GCA_016748015.1 of Geosiphon pyriformis. NCBI lineage: Eukaryota > Fungi > Glomeromycota > Glomeromycetes > Archaeosporales > Geosiphonaceae > Geosiphon > Geosiphon pyriformis. Next base: position 207,367 of record JAAOMT010000591.1, on the reverse strand, counting down.
GCAGAACTAAGCTGAAGATTCGGAATTAAGAGACCACTATCATCACCATATCATCCACAAACCAATGGATTAGTTAAAAGATTTAATAGAACATTGTATGAAACAATAGCAAAACTCAGCCAAGAAAACCAGGACAAATGAGATTTGTTCATACCATTAGTATTATTTGCTTATCAGACAATGAAGCAAAACACCACACAAGCAACATCATTTGAATTAATATATGGTAGAACAACAATATTACCAGTTAAGATAGAGGTTAACACATATCCAACTAAACCAATAACAGAAGAAAATTTCCAAGAAACATTGTTAAGAAGAACATATGACTTAATAGAAACATTGGAAAACAAACGAAGAAGAGCAGCTGATAATATACAAAAGTCACAAAAGAAACAGAAAAAAGACATAATAATCAACTACCAGACAAACCAGTTGAATTCAAGATTGAAGACAAAGTACTTTTACATTGTACTAAAGCAGAAAAACAATGGAGTGGAAAATTTGACCTCAAATAGGATGGACCATTTCACATAGAAGAAATTCTAGGGAATAGAGCTTACAAATTAAGACTGGATAACAAAATTTTAACCAAAGCAGCACATGAAAATTGACTGAAACCATACCACAATATCACACCATCATCCACCAGTAATATTCCACAATTAAGAATACAGAAGATACTAGTCCAACCAGAGGAGATTCCACAAGATCTGAAACCAATCATCATTATTGACAACAACACGTTAAATTAATTCATCAAAAGAATATATAAAGACATGGTAGACATAACAAAAAATATCAGAAAAATGGAAATTACAGACAACATCCACTTACTAGCACAACAACTCTTTCAATTGATTCAACACCAAGAGATGGAAATTACAATTAATCAACAAACCATCTGATATCAAGACACTAGAAAGACATCATCACATAGAACACAGAAGAAAACAGAAAATACCATTGACAAAATCATTATGAAAGTAAAATTAGCAATAAAAGAGTTGACAAAAGAGTTACTATATCAAGAGTTGACTAAAAAAACTTGGAATTGGTGGATACAACAATTTCCAAGAAATTATTGTTATTTTTACTTGGGACAACACGTAAATATCCAGAATTTATATACAGATAAAACAAAGTGATTATTCAACACAAGAATACTACAACAATTAGAACATTTTTTGGGAAAAAACAACTTATCCACACAGACCCGAGCCATATACCAAATACACACAGCATTTTAAGATCAACCAGAAATCTTACTCAACAAAGCAATGGATATGGTTACCAATAATCAATTAGGAAAGATCACCAATACTCAATTTGAAGAATTACAGACTTAAATAACACAAGTAATTCTCAAAAATGAAATTCAGGAAATACTTCAAGAAAGAGAATTAACAGAGTTAGATTTTGATGGAGCTCAATATTAAAAGGAGAGAATAATGTTACTCATAAAAATATAGAGAATATATATTAGCATAGTTATTAACCAATCAGAAGTAGACGTAGTAAAATGTGGAATTCCAGGATTCCTCTCAGGAATTGCAGGATTCTAGGAATTACAGGATTCTCACAAAGAATTGCAGGATTCCAGAATTTCAAGATTCCTTTTAAAGGAATTGCAGGATTCCAGAAATCCCAAGATTCCTGTTGTGAAGAATTGAGAAATTGAGGAATCTCAATTATGTATATATAGCAGTAAGATTAGAAGCTAAAAAAACAGACCTCTCAGTTTAGATTTCATCTGAACAACTTTCCAAACCATAAATAAATAACTGTTTGTTATCTCAAACTTGCTGCCACTATCAACACTTCATGTTGATAATAATCAATACTTAACCACACTGGAACAATAGCTCTTGATCACAGCTATTGATGGAATACTAACTTGCAAATCGCCTTGGCTTATTTTTTTTCTTTCTTTATTTATTTATTTTTTTTTATTTCTTGCTTTGATTTTATTGTTGTTTACTAACTCTATTGAGGATTAACATGCGGGGTACTGATATCAGGATAAACATGACTGGTAAAAGACCCAGAAATAAGGGTAGAACACTCGATTGAAGATAGCTTACCAGGAGGAATACTGGCCATCAAGCTGAGAAAAAAATTGATGAAACTGTGGTTTCAAAAAACTATGGATAAAACTATTACCATTGAATCTCTGTTCATTATACAAAGAACTCAACCAAACCCTTTGGATACAAACCTTTTAGACACAAACCTTTAGATCACTATCAACTACAACTAGATTTGAGCACCAAGTTATAAGTTTGTTATTTAATCTAACACCAGAAATAGTCACCTGTAACACCAGCTACAAGCAAAAAATTTTAAATATAAATCGACTAAAATCCAACAAAAAGCTTTTAACATATTAAGAAAAAAGCTTATTTAAGCTCTAGTACTAATCTGTTTAGATCACAGCAAGTTATTTATTATCATTATTGATGTATTTGGTCAAGCATTGGGAGCTGTATTGTCACAAAAAAAAACAGATAAACAAAAACATCCAATAACATATGCCAACCACAATTTAAGTTTAGCAGAGAAAAACTATAGAACTAATATTAAAACACTTAACTATTTATTAAACTGTTATCAAATAAAAAAAATATTTAAATTAAAAATTTAATGTATATACTAATCACAAAAGATTAATATTAATCTAGAAGCAAAAATTTAGAAACAATTGCCATGCAAGATAGAAAATAGAACTATTACTATTTAATTATACTGTACATTATAAAAAGAGAAAAAAATAGAAATACTAATGGTTTGTTATAGATAAAACAAATTTAAGAACATTTTAACCCAAAAATATAACAAAAAATAAATACACAAAAATATTAACAACTCCAACATTATATTAATACTTAACAGTTTAAGAAAAAATTTGTTTAAAAAGAACAAAACAATATAAAACAACAATCAAAATATTTTATTACTTATTAAAATATACTATATTAAAAAAACAGAAAAAATTCAAACCAATTACTTAAAGTAATTATAAAATTAAAAAAAGAAACAATATTGTTTAACATGTTGTTATTTGAAGAAAGAAAGCTGATCAAAAAAAGAAGGAAAAACATGATCTAAAAAACATGATAAAACATGAAAGAACACAAAATAATATACAATAATGTTGGATAATGTGTTATAATATAGAATAATGTGTTATAATGCAGGATAACACAGAATAACATGTAATAATGTCAGATAACATATTATAACATAGGATAATTAGTTATAACATAAGAAAATGAAGCAATAGCTAGCAAGAACAGACAATTCAAAACAATTCTGTAAAACTAGAAAATATCTATATATAGCAGTTGTATTAAAAGCAGAAAAAGGGAGAATTTCCAGACAAAAATTCATTAATTACTATTCTTAGTTAGAAATATATCATTCTAAAATATCAATAAATATACTTATTCAACATCTCAAATCCAATTGCTTACTATCAGCTTTAAATATTGATAATAATTGATACTTAAACTACATGGAAACAATAGCTCTTGATCATGGCTATTGATGAGATGCTAACTTTTATTGTCTTGACTTAATTTTTTTTATTTTATTTTTTTATTTTGTTGTATCTTGTTGGTGGTTTACTAAACTTTTAAAGATTAAGCACTGAGTTATTGATGTCAAGGATTGCCTGGTAAAAGACTTCTACAAGTAAGTAAAATGCTGTTACAGATAATTATTTGGGATCTTAAAGCAAATAACAAACTTATAACTTGGTGCTCAATTGATTTGATGATGATGATGTTGGTTTCTAAAAGTTTTGTTTGTCTAAAGATTTTGGTTGTCTAAAAGCTTTGGTTGACTGAAGATTTTGGTTGAGTTTTTTATATAATGAACAGAGATTCAATAGTGTTTTAATAGCCTCCTAGAATCGCAATTTCATCAAATTTCTTTCTTAGCATAGTGGTCAGTAATCTGACAGAAATGTTCTTCTGATAAGTTATCCTTAAATTCTTAATTTCATACCTTTCTTTTGGGGTTTTTTACCAGGCTATCCTTAACATCAATAATTCAACACTTAATTTTCAATCAATTAGTAAAACAAAAAAAATAACAAAAAATAAAAAAAAATAAAAGAAAATAAAAAAATAAGCCAAGACAATAAATGCTAATATTCTGTTAATAACTGTAATTAAGAGCTATTGTTTCAGTATGTTTAAGTATTAATTACTATCAATATGAAGAGTTGATAGTAAAGAGTAGATTTAAGATAATGAATAATTATTTATTTGATATTTATAATGTAGAAGATTGCTTAAATTAAATCTAAACTAAGAGATCTTTTGTACTAATTCTACTTTTAATGCTACTGCTATATATACCTAATTGAAATTTATTAATTCCTTAATTTTTCACACCAGGAATCCTGGAATTTCTGGAATTCTGTAATTTCTTTAAGAGAAATTCTGAGATTCTGGAATCCTGCAATTCCTCATACGAGAATTTTGAAATTCCTGAAATCCTGTAATTTTTCATATGAGAATTTTGAAATTCCTGGAATCCTGCAATTTTTTTAAGAGGAATTCTGGAATTCCACATTTACTATGTCTACTTCTGATTGGCTAATTTATATGATAATATACTTTCTATATTCTATAAGTAATATTATTCTCTCTTTTTTAATATTGAGTTCTGTCGAGATCTCCTAATTCTAATTCTCTGTCTTTAAGTATTTCTTGAACTTCTTTTTCAAAAATTACTTGTGTTATCTTGTTTTGTAATTTTTCAAATTGGACATTAGTTATTTTTCCCATTTGGTTAATGGTAATAGAGTCCATTGCTGAATTGTGTAATATTTTTGGTCAGTCTTGAAATCCAACTTGTAATCAATAAATGGCTCATACTTGTGTAGTTAGATTGTTTTTCCTCACAAATTGTTCAAGTTATTGTAATATTTCTGGATTGAATAATCACTTTGTCTTATTTATATATAAATTTTGGATATTCAAATATTATCCCAAGTGAAAATAACAAAAGTTCTTTAAAAATTCTTGTATTCATCACTTCTAAGTTTCTTTGGTTAATTCTTGATATGTGGTAATACTTGTTGGTTTTTCTATTGCTAATTTTACTTTCAGAATTATTTTGTCGATGGTGTTTTCTGGTTTTTTCTGTATTTTGTATTTGTGTATCTTTCTAGTATTTTTGTATCGAATGATTTTTTGGTTGATAGTAATTTCTATATTCTGTTGTTGAATTAACTGAAAGAGTTGTTGTGCTAATGAGTGAATGTCATCAGTAATTTCCATTTTTTTGATATTTTTTGTTGCATCTACCATGTCTTTATATATTCTTTGGTCAATTAATTTGATGTATTTGTGTTGATAACAATAATTGTTTCTAGATCTCGTGAAATCTCATCTGGTTGGACTAATTTTCTCTGTACTCCCAATTGTGGAATATTATTGTTGAATGGTAATACTATATAGTAATATGGTTTTAGTTAATCACTATGTGCTGCTTTAGCTAAGATTTTATTGTCCCATCTTAATTTATAAGTTCCATTTCCTAGAATTTTTTCTATGTGAAATGGTCTGTTCCATTTGGGATTAAATTTTCCACTCCATTGTTTTTTTGCTTTGGTACAATGTAAAAGTACTTTGTCTCCAATCCTGAATTCAACTGGTTTATCTGGTAATTGGTTATTATGTTTTTTCTTTTGTTTTTCTTGTAACTTTTGGATGTTACCAACTGCTCTTTGCTATTTGTTTTCTAGTGTTTCTATTAAGTCATATATTCTTCTTAACAATATTCTTTGGAAATTTTCTTCTGTTATTGGTTTTGTTGAATATGTTTTGACTTCTATCTCAACTGGTAGTGTTGCTGTTCTGCCATATACCAATTCAAATGATGTTGTTTGTGTAGTGTCTTGTTTTATTGTTTGATAAGCAAATAATACTAATGGTATGAACAAATTCCATTCGTCTTGATTTTTTTGGCTAATTTTGGCAATTGCTTTATACAATGTTCTGTTAAACCTTTTGACTAACCCATTTGTTTGTGGATGGTATGGTAACAATAATGGTCTTTTGATTCCAAATATTTGACTTAATTCTGCCAATGTTTTGTTTACAAAGTAAGTTTTTTGGTCTAATAATAGCTTTTTTGGACATCTGTATTAACAGATCAAATCTTAATAAATAAATTTGGCAACAGATTTTGCATCTGTTCTTTGAATGGCTTTTGCTTCTGGCCATTTTGTAAGATAGTTCATGGCTACTACAATATATCTGTTTCCTCTACTGGTTATTGTCAATGGTCTGACTAAGTTAATTTCAATGTAATCAAATGGTTGTCCCACTTTGATTGGTTTTAATAGCTCACTTAGCTTTGTTCCTTTTTTTTTTTGACAAGCATCACAATTTTGAACATATTGAATGATGTTTGGATACATAGATGGCTAATAGTATCTTTTTCTGATTTTTTTCATGGTTGCTTCTTTGTGAAAATGTTCTGCTGTTGGATTTGAGTACATGTTGAATAATATTGTCTCTTTCTCTGGTTCTGTAATTACTCTGGTTAGTTGATCTGAATTTCTTTTGTTCTTTTGGTAAAGTATATTTTGATGGTTAATAAAATATTTTAATTGTTGTTTTATGTTATTTTGTTCTTTTTGAGATAATTTCTCCTTGAACAATTGGATATTTATGTAATATTAGAGTTGTTGGTATTTTTGTATATTTATTTTTTGTTATATTTTTGGGTTGAAATGTTTTTAGATTTGTGTCATTCATAACAAGCCATTGGCATTTCCATTTTTTTTCTTTTTTTGTAATGTACTGTATAATTAAATAGTGACAGTTCTATTTTCTATCTAGCATGACAATTATCTTTAAATTCTTGTTTCTGAATTGATGTCAATCTTTTGTGATCAATATATATGTCAAATTTCTGGCTTAAGTATTTTTTTCATTTCATAACTGCCTAGTAGATTGCTAAGTGTTTTAATACTGGTGTTCTATAGTTCTTTTCTGCTGGACTCAAACTTTGGCTGGCATATGCTACTGGATGTTCTCTTCTATCTAGTCCTCTCTGTAATAGTACTGCTCCCAATACTTGGCCTGATGCATTGGTGGTGATAATGAATGATTTGCTGTAATCTGAATACATTAACATTAGAGCTTGAATAAACTTTCTTTTTAATATGTTGAATGCTTCTTGCTGGTTTTCTATTCATTTATATTTGGTGTTCTTTGATTGAAGCTAGTGTAATGGCTGAGCCAGTTTAGAAAAGTCTTTGATAAAGTGGTAGTAGTATTCAGCAAATCCCAGGAATGCTCTTAGTTTGGTTAAGTTGGTTGGTACTGAAAAGTTCTTAACTACCTCAATCTTGTCTGAATTCATTTTAATACTGTCTTTGCTCACAACATGTTCCAAAAACTTGAGTTTGGTTTTTCTAAAGAAACATTTAGTTGCATTCAATTTTAATTCAGCTCTTTTTAGTCTTTTAAATACTTGCTGGAAATGATATAAATGATCATTGAATGTCTTAGAGAACACATTGGTATTATCCAGATATACAACTACTGATTCCATAGCAGTCTAGTATAAATGATTTCCATAAGCCATTAAAAGATGACAGAAGCATTCATCAAACCAAATGGCATAACTTCAAATTCAAAATTTCTTTTTCAAGTTATAAAAGCCATTTTCTCTTTGTTTTCTGGTTTCATGGCCACTTGTCAGTAACCACTGTCTAAGTCTAGAGTTGAAAACTATTTCTTCCTTCCAAAAGTGTTGAAAAGTTTTTAGATTTTTGGAGTTGGGTAGCTATCTTCCTTGGTTACTCCATTTAGTTTCCAGTAATCCACACAAAAGCAGATTTTCTCATTTTTTTTCTGGATTAATATCACTAATAATAACCATGGACTCATTGATGACTGAATTAGTCTGTTGTCAAGCATCTGATTGATTTCTTGACAAATGATTTCATGGCTGGCTGGTGGTACTTAGTATGTTCTTTGTTTGATTGACATTGCATTTCCAGTCTTGATCTGGTACTGGATTATGTCAGTTCTTCTGAATTTGTTTTTACTGGCAAAAATGTTATTGAAATTGTTGAGTAATATCTTAAGCTGCATATATTGTATTGAGTCTAGATTTCTCAAGTTCATTTGTTTCAATTGTTTTGGTTGGAGCAAATAATATTTTTCTTATTTGTAAATTGTTTATAATATGATATCCACATATTTACACAGTTGTGGAAAATCTGGAATGGTATTTGGCAATTGGTTTTCAATTTCAGTGGTTAAATATCCAATGGTGGTTCTTTCTGGTATTTTAATAATATTTCCCATGTTGTTGTAAATGGAAATTTTAATGTAACTGTAATTCTTGGCTGGTATATGTAAATTGACTAATCCAATTTGCCTCAAAAATCTGAACCTGATCCTTCACTTTCTTCTCTATGGCTAACATATACTGGTTATATGGTGGAATAAAAATTGATTGATAGGTGGAGATAATTTTTCCCTTGTTAAAAATTTTTTCTTTTGCCATATTAATTAATACATCTATTCTACTTATGGATCCAAAACCCTGTATCCCTCTAGTTGTAATTTCTAATTCTTTTCTGTTTTCCATTGATACTAATTAAGTTATTTTCACTAAAGGCAGAAATATTGCTTGGGCTAGCTTTTCATTTGGCTTTATAATATAGGCTTTTTTTGAGTTATTTTGCAACATTGCAATGATATTTCCTACATATCCTGCATCAATTATTCTTCCTTTAATGTTGATCCCTTTTTTTGCTAAACTACTTCTAGATGCTAATTGAACCATTGTTGTTGTTGGGATTTTTAGTGCTATTTTGAAATCAATGCAAGTGCATAAATGTGGTTCCAATTTGATGGCATCTTTTTCCAAATATTTTAGATCAAACCCTGCATTGGTATTATGTGCATATTCTGGCATAATACCTTCATCATTATTGCTGAACCATTTCAGTTCCTGCTCTTTGGTAAAATCAGGGAGTGCAATGTATTGTTTGGAGTTTAAATCTGAGTCTGAATTATTGTTGTTGTTATTGCCAATTTATATAAAGCTGAAACCATTGTTTTTATTGTCATCATTGTTGGAGTTTGAATTGGGATTGAAAGTTGATTCCAATTCTAATGTGCAGCTGTTGATTGGTTTTTCTTTCTCTAGGATTGTGTAAATTATGCATGGTAGTAGATTGTAAATAAAATTACACTCATTACAATATTAGAAGTCACAGGAAATCAAACAATGGTCACATAGTCATGTGTTTATTTTTTCCAACTGTTGCTTTTGTTTTTCTTGAGTAAGTGCTAATTCTTGGTAGTGCTCATAAAATTGTTTAGGGTCTATAAGCTCTAAGATAATATCTGAATTTGGCTCCAGTTAAGTTCTATGGATTCTGGTGGATTGTTTTTGATTGTTTTTATTTCTTGTGGTGATGCTCCTTCAATTTTGGCAAGTGCTATTTACCAGATTTTGTCATCATCATATGAACAGCTGTCTAAATATCTGACTGCTTATCTCCAGACAGCATCTATGAGTGTTTCTTTTTCTTTTTCTTTTCCTTTATTGTTAATTTTTTTCCACTCCCAATTTGGTGGCAGTTCATTATAGTCACTGTCATTCCACAATGTTTGGTCAGTGTTTTAGGTAAGTTCTTCTTTTTGTTTTTCCTTTTCATTGTTGTTCCAAGTTGAAATTGGTGGTAACTCATTGTGGTTTTCATCGGTCCAGAAAACTTGGTAAGCTTCCCAGGTAGGTTTTTTTTTGTTGTCAAACTCAATAAAAGGTGTTGATGGCGTAGTAATAGGCTTAAAATGGTCATATGTGGCTGGTACACATGTGTATTGACTATTCTGGCTAAGTTAGAGCTCCTGTGTGTTCTAATCAAATGTCATATTGGTTTTGAACAACCAATTATTGCCAATGAGTGCTTAGTACTGCATGGCTTTCATGACTAATATCTTAATTGGTATGATGATGCTGTTGACTTTTATGGAAAGATCATCAATCTTATCAATTGGAATTTTAGTCACTTCATTGGCTATTATGATTTTGGCACTGGCAGTACAATCAACTTGGTAACCTAATTGGTCCATAAGTTGTTGTATGATAATGCTGGCTACTGACCTGCTATCTAATATGAGTTTGATGGAATGGTCATCCACTTTAGCATCAGTGTACATGACAATAATCAGTTTTTTTTCAAGTGCAGCTCCACTAAACAAGTGCATAGATGACTGTTTCTTAAGTTTGAATAGGAAGATTGCTGCTAGTAATTTATTATTGGTAATGGTGGCTAGAAGTATGTTGCTGGTGAGTGGTTGTGTTTGGTTGGTTTTTATGTTATTAGATGAGGTGTCTTCTGGAGTAACCAAGAGACTTAAATAGTTCTGAAAACTTGGGTTTTGGATGTATCTAGTTCCTAAACTCCACTGGCATAATACTGATTGTTAAGTAAATGAACTGGAAATTAGTTGATAAACAATCATTACTGATTTCCAGTTTTGTTGAATGAATTTTGGTCTTTAGTTACCATATGGCATCAGAGTTAGATTTTGTAGCAGTGTTTGGATTTGTTGAGATTGATAAACTAGTTGTGACTGTGATGGTTGATATATTACAGACATTGCTGGTTAATATATTGGAGGTAAGTATAATGGCTGTGTCATTGGAGCTTGATACATTGGTTAAGTCACATAATGTAATTGATGTTGATAATGTTTTTGTGAATTTGGAGTCAGTGATTGGAATTTTAATACTGATTACCTAATTGTTGGTCACTTATTTTTTTGTAACATTCAAATTGCAAATGTTTTTGTTTACCACAATAGTGGCAAACACATGTTTTCTGTTGTCATTGTTGATTAGTTGATGATGATGAACACAGTTAATTTTGGAAGCAATTGGAGTTTTCTTGATTATTGCATCATTGTGGAAATTGATAAATTGTTTGATTGTTGTTAGCTAAGTATCCTTCTAATTTCTGATTAATTGAGTTACTGAATTGCTTTAGCTTGAAATTCAAGTCAAATGATCTGTTTATTATTAGATTTACAGCTTGGGTGTAGTTGGCTTCTAATTCCACTGATTCTAAATTTCTGGCATGGTTAATGGTGTTCTGTAGAGTAGCTGGATATAATGGACATTTATATTGTAGTAGGCTGCTGTATAATCCATGAATAAACTGATTTAAGATTTGGAGTACTGTAAAATAATTTGTGTCAATGACCTGAATTTAATGCAGATTTTGGTGGAAACATCTTAAATAAGTTGTGACTGCTTCAGTATCTTCTTGTTTGATGGTAGTAAAATTAGTTGCTAAGTAATTAATACTGTTATAATTGCTGAAATATTGTAGAAATGTGACTTTAAATATGTCAAAATTTTGGAATTTGTTTACAAGATTTTGGTACCAAGAATTGGTAGTGTTTTATAAAAAATATGAGATGGTTTGCATTGTTCTAGCATCATCTTAGTTGTTGGTGTTTATTGCTTTAGCTATGTTGTTAAGCCAGACTTGGACATTATTTTCTTTGCCAGTAAATTTTTTTAGCTTGGCAATTGATGCATATATTATTGGTATAGTTGTTATAGTAGTTGTTGTTAAGGTAGTATTTGTGGCTGTTGAATCAGTTTGACAGTTGGTTCAATTGGTGGCTGATTAATTATGTTTATTGAAGGTAAGTGTTGTTAATTAATTATATTGAAATTGTAATTGTTCTGATTTTCTTAAGTTTGAATATTTGGAGTTTGATTTTCCAGATTTTCTGTGATTGGATTTTGTTTATTAATTTTTTGATTACTGCCTTTCTCTTCCTCAGAATCAATTATTTTCTAAGAGCTGGTGGTTCCAAAATCCGATTGTGGTAGTGGTGATCAAATTCCTGATGGCATTGGGAATTGCAACTTAAATTCTTCAAAATAATTGCTGTATGTTTTTAATAACTTGGCTTTCTTTTGTTTGCTTTGGAATGAGATTTTGTTTAGTAATGTTGTCATGCTTGTGGTAGCCATGCTTGTTATATTAATAGTACTTTCAGGTGTATAATGATATAATGGATTTGCAGATAAATTAAATCTTTGTTTTTTCTAAGTGGGTAGTTGAATTTACTTTGGTATTCCTGCTGAGGTTTTTAACCTTCTTTTTTCTTTGTCAACAAAAGTGATAAGAAATCTCTGCTTGGTGTATTTTTCAATTTCCCTGTTTATTTCTGTGATTAGAAATGCAAATAAGTAGTTTTGTAAAAAGATGGTGCTTTGGAGTAGTTTACTAAAAAATTGTTGAAGACAGATTTTGGATCTTCTTGGCCTCTCAAATGATATACTATTCTCTCATTGACATAGCAGTTAAAAGCTGATTCTGTTGACCAACTATTATTTGTTAATCTAAGATAGGTGTGATAATATTAGAATAAAAATTTTGCAAATCCCAAATCTGTAACTTGGTGCTTAATTAATTTGATGATAATAATATTGGTTTCTAAAAGTTTTGTTTGTTTGAAGGTTTTGGTTGTCTGAAGGTTTTGGTTGAGTTCTTTGTATAATAGACAGAGATTCAATAGTGTTTCAGTAGCTTCCTAGAATCACAATTCTGTCAAATTTCTTTCTTAGCATGGTGGCCAGTAATCTGGCAAAGATGTCTTTCTGGTAAGCTATCCTTAAATTTTCAATTCTATACCTTTCCTTTGGGGTCTTTTATCAGGCTATTCTTGACATTAGTAATTCAGTATTTAATCTTTAATTAATTAGTAAAACAAAAGAAATAACAAAAAAAAATAAAAAAAATAAAAAAATAAACCAAGACAATAAATGTTAGTATCCTGTTAATAGCCATAATCAAGAGCTATTGTTCCATTATGATTAAGTATCAATTACTATCAACATAAAGAGTTGATAGTGAAGAGTGAATTTGAGATAATGAATAATTATTTATTTGATATTTGTAATATAAAAGATTGCTTAGATTAAATATAAACTGAAAAGTCTTTTGTACTGATTCCACTTTTAATGCTATTGTTATATATACCTAACTGAGATTCCTCAATTCCTTAATTTTTCACACCAAGAATCTTGAAATTTTTGGAATCTTGCAATTCCTTTGAAAAAAATTCTGGGATTCTGAAATCCTGTAATTTCTTTGAGAAGAATCCTAGAATCCCATATTTACTATATCTACTTTTGATTGGCTAATTTATATGCTAATATACTTCCTATATTCTATGAGTAACAATGCATAAGAATTACAAATTGCTTATCAGAGAATTGCCGGCCACCAAGCTGAGAAAGAAATTGATGGAATTGTAATTCTAAAAAGCTACAGATAAAATAATACAGGAATCTCTGTCTATTATACAAAAAACTCAATCAAAACCTTCAGATCACTACCATCTCATATCAATTAAGCACCAAATTATGGGTTTGTTATTTATTTCAACTATCTGAAATAATTACTTGTAACAATATATTCGGATTTAATAGTAAAACATTTTCATAAAAAAGTAATCATAAAAAGAACTAGTAAAAAATACTACTGGTTATTGTTACCAGTAGAATTTAGCTATTAATTAGCATAAAATTACTCTCATAATTCCTATTATTAATTAGCATATATTATTATTATTTTAATTATTACTTATTATTTAATCAAACTATCAAATATAATTATTCAATCAATAATTTGATTTGTATCATAGAAATTAAGATAATTAAATTACACAATACTCTAAACCATTTAATATCGTCAAAATTCGCCGAAATTAATGAAAATTGGCCGAAATAATCAATAGTTCAGTATAATAACTTGTAGTTTGCCAAAATGTATCTTTAGTTTACCAAAATTGTAGCAAAAAAAAAAATGCAAGTTCAAAGACTATTACAACAAGTTGTATAAAAAAAGAGCTTCTCTCTTTAAAAAAGTGTATTTTTTCATAGTATTTTATCATAGTATTTTACTTTAGATATTTTAATTAGAACAAATTACTTTTTACATATCTCAAATAAAAATTAAATAATTAAAAACCAAATCCTTTGAATTGTTATACTTGAAATTTTCTCAACACAACTGACATTTTGAAATTGATTAACTACCAATTTCAGTAATCTGTTAGTGACTCCAGGCTTGAATAAAAAACGTTTCCCTTAACACAATTCTATTTTTTTTACATTTCTTTTTATTTTTTTTACTTTTCTTATCATAATTATTAAGGTAGCCTACAAACAAAATTTTTGTAGAAAAGTTGACTTTTATAGCAAAGTAACTACACAATTTTAGTTAGCTTCTAGACAAGCAATTCCTGAAAAAAAGTTGATATTTACTACAACATAACTACATAAAGTAACTGGCAAGAAATTGGTTATTCTACTTATAAGCCCAACAATTCAAATTATAGAAGATAATTTGAAGATAAATTCAGTTATTGGAGATTCAATTGCTTCCAAAAAACGTGTAATTAGCAACAGACAAACAGTAACAACATTTAAGAAAAGAGACCAAAAACTTCCAGTAATATTTGGTGCTTTCCCATGAAAATAACACAGCTATAACAAATTCAAAGTAGTAATCACACTAGACACAACAACTCTAGAGTATTATTAATCAATTTACACTCACTGCAAGCAAAAATTTAACATTTCAGACGAAATTAAAATTATTAAAAAATCACTATACTAATATATTGAAAACTGCATCAACAATTATTTTTTTGGAAATTACAATATTTCAGAAATTAGAAACAATTTCTACAATAATTTATTGTGCTATTTACAATTGAGAATTAAAAATCTTAATAGTAAAACACTTGGCACCTACTTCCAAGAACTTAACTTTAGCATTATTCAGTATTGTAAAAAAAAATATCTAGTACAATCCAAATACTTTCTTGACTTTAAAACAGAAACAAAAACAAGCAACAAAAGCAAACAAAAAGTGAAACAATACTCAAGAACCACTCCAAACACTCTAATACTACCAAAGACAACTGCCAAACACTTGCAAACACCTGAAAAAAAACCAGTATCAAATTACCACTTTTTATTATACTATTTTCAATTTTACTTGTTCAATTACAAATACCAAATTCACCATTTATTCATTTCTCAAGACCAGAAGATTTTTAGTTACCTAAAAGTCCTACTTACTAGCAGAAACCAATATTAATCAGCACCAATATTATTGATTACTTACAAAAAAACGAAAATAATTATTCAGAAAACTTAGAAAGTGAAGAAACTGAATCAGAACAAGAAGAAACTACAGAAAATAAAAAAAATAGCAACTGCTTATATTGCAAAAATCTCAAAATTTACTGATAAAGATAATAATACCAGCCTTCAAGAATAGTTGGACAAAGTTCAAAAAGCAGGAAATGCAAATAAATAGAATGCAACAAGAATGCTCAAAACAATCCTATACTTTCTTTAAGGAACTACAGAAAAATAGTTTGAAAACTTAAAAAAACCATTTAAAAACTGGCAAGCATTCAAAAATGTTTTTTTACAACAATTTACTAACAACAACACTTCTATTACTTTCTGCAATTGCTTTCACAATATCAAACAAGAAACATTTAAAACTGTCATAATCTATTTTAGAAGATTCAACAAACTTCTTTGATGAATTTGACAATTAGAAACCAATAAATACTATTCCAATGCCCAGATTTTAGATTAGTTTATAGCAGGATTAAAAGACAAATTGATCAAAAAAATTCATTTACATATCCTAGAAGACTTAGCAACAGTCATTAGATATGCAAAGAACTATGAAATAGCAATACAAGAAGCAAACTATACTAAACTTGTGAATCTTGCTATTGGAGAAACCAGCTCAACAGTTGAAAAAAAAATTAACCAACTCACAAAGAAGGTTGAGAACTATTTCACCAACCAACAATAATAGCAACAATCACAAAAATATCAGCCACCACAATGACAAAACCAAAACAACTACTCATCATTATCAAACAGTTAAAACCAAAGCTGTCATTATTGTGGGATTCCAGAACATTGGAAATGAAATTGCAAAAAGCTACAAAGAAACCAACAAAACAGAAGTAATCAACATTATTCTTTAATACAGCAATTTTATTATCAGTCTTTACTACCAGCCTACTATTCTACAAGATCTCAATAGCAAAACAATTACTATCAGCCTGCCTCACAACAGCAATATTAACAAACTTTACCAATTCAACAGTATTTACAACCACCTACATAACAATATCAAATATCAGCCCAAAAATTGGTTCAACAAAACCAATTCACACCCCAAAATCAATTCCAGAATAATAACAACAGAATCAATCCAAACAACCAATTGGTTCTCCAAAATCCTGGTCAGCAAAAACCCAATCACTATTACACTCAACCCAGTTATCTTACAATGCCAGAAGAATTGAATTTTCAACAAACTGCATTTTTTGAAGGTAAAGCTGCTACATTAAAATCAAACTCTTCCAACAATACTATTCTATCAGTTTAAATTGCTCAAAATGCCAACCTCTTAGATATATTTCCATTTGAATTTAAAGCCAATAAATTACCATTCTTGCTTAGTAATATAGCAGTTAATAAGCAAAAAGCAATTACTGCTATGTATACTGAAACTGAAGTAAAAAAAAAACAAATTTGCTTAATTCTAAACAGTAGATCCGCTGGAAGTATTATTACCTACTAACTAATGCAACAGCTTGGAAAAAATATTGACAGACTAGTTCAAACTGTCATTGTTATTGCAGATAAGATAAAAAAGACACCAGTAGGAGAAATTGACAAATTTCTATTTACTATTGATGGAATTACCATTCCAGTCAAAGTTTTAGTCATAGATGCACTCCAATATCAAGCTTTCATCAAAAATAATTGGCTTCTCAAGACCAATGCAAATTTAAATTAGAAAATCCAGGAATTAAAGATTTCATACTAAAGACAATACACTAGAGTACCTGCCATCTGTGGTACTTTTAATAAAAAATCTGAAAAAGCCCTGGTATTTGAGTTTGAAGAGAAGAAAAAACTATCAATTACCAAAACCTTTATGGCTTTTAGATTACCATCCAATTGGATTAAAGAAACAGAACAAAAAATCTTTAAAGAAACCAAAAAATTGAATGTTGTTTAATATTCTATGCCAGAACTAAGAAAACAACCACCCTATATCACACTCAAATACAGAGATTGCAAGAAAAAACTTTCATTAATAAGAGCATGTATTTTTTTAGAAGAGGAATATGAAACTCACATCTGTTACTGTAAAATATGCTGTTACTTATAGAATATAGGAAGTATATTAGCATATAAATTAGCCAACCAGAAGTAGTCATAGTAAATGTGGAATTTCAGAATTCCTTTCAAAGAAATTGCAAGATTTCAGAAATTTTAAAATTTTCATAAGAAGAATTGCAAGATTTCAAAATTCCAGAATTCTTTTTAAAGAAATTACAGGATTTCAGAAATTCTAGGTTACCTGAGATAAAGAATTGAGAAATTAAGAAATTTCAATTATGTATATATAGCAGTAGCATTAGAAGTAAAAAAACAGACTTTTCTGTTTAGATTTTATCTAAGCAATATTTTAATTCACAAATATCAATAAATAATTATTTGTTATCTCAATCTACTCTTCACTATCAATACTTTATATTAATAGTAACTGATATTTAACTATATTGGAACAATAGTTCTTAATTACAGCTATTAATAGAATACTAACATTCATTGTCTTAGCTACTTCTTTCTTTTCTTTTATTTTTTTCTTTTATTTTTGTTATTTTTTATTGTTGACTAATTGATTAAAAAATAAAGCATTAAGTTATTGATGTTAAAGATTGCTTGATAAAAGACCTCTGTAAGTGGGTAAAACATGTAAGAAATACAAATTGCTTACTAGAAGATTGCCAGCCACCAAGCTGAGAAAAAAATTGATGGAATTGTGATTCCAAGAGGCTATTAAAAACAACCATTGAATTTTTGTCTATTATACAAAAGACTTAACTAAAACTTTTAGACAATCAAAACTTTCAGATACCAATATCACTATACCATAACTTGAGCATCAAGTTACAAATTTGTTATTTGATTTAGGATCCCAAATAATCATTTGTAACATTTGATGCTTCTTGTGAGATATAATTCTACAGAGAACCAGCACCAACACACAATCATTCAAAAATAGCAGAATCAGAAAGAATAAGGACAAATCATTTAGAATTTGCCAAATTTTTATTCCAACACTACTGTCAACACTTGGAATTAACCAACAATCACCTATTAGCAGAATCAGCCTTTAATTTCTACATCAATGAGAAAATCTCATATTTGTTAAGAGTAC
The DNA here is from genome assembly GCA_016748015.1 of Geosiphon pyriformis. NCBI lineage: Eukaryota > Fungi > Glomeromycota > Glomeromycetes > Archaeosporales > Geosiphonaceae > Geosiphon > Geosiphon pyriformis. Next base: position 189,015 of record JAAOMT010000591.1, on the reverse strand, counting down.
CAGTAGAAACCAACTCCACAAGAGGAAATTTTTACAATAAATTAATTCAAAATACCAGCCTACCAGCAAATTATAATTTCACAACAATCCTTACTGAAATCAATAGAAAAATTGAACATCATACTCAACAAAGATATCCAATTACCTATGCAAACAAAAACAAAGGAAAACTACAAACATTAATAGTAACACTTCAAAGAATACAATCACTTACTTGGAAGAAAACAAAAGTAGAATCCCCAATCAACCCATTATATTACTATACACTTGGAAGCATTATCAACATTTTATTACCAGGCACATTCACCTTAAATGTGAAACTATTGTTAGTTCAACTTCTATTTCAAAGTAAACAAAAGAAAGCAGAATTATTAGGGACCTATGGTGATTATTTTGAAAGATTTAAATTATGATTGCCAATACCATTAAAATTTCAATTACTACTACTTCAACCAGATTTAAGAACATGAGTTCTTGGGAAGTAATAAAATTAGAAGAAAAAAAAAAGACAAAGATTGAGAATTTAACTACCAAAACCTGATTTTGGAAAATCTGGAAATTGAAACTCTAAATATTCAAACTCTACAAAATCAGAACAATTCAAACCACAACATTAATAATCAACAAAACTTACTTTCAATAATTATTATTAATCTATTACCAATTGAACTAATTCAACAGCCACAAGTACCACTTCAGCAACAACTACAACAGCCACTTCAACAACCACTACAACTGCAACAGCTGCCACTCATAATTCCAATGGCATATGTTCCAATTACAAAAATCAAAAAATTTACCAGCAAAGAAGATGACACTCAGGTATGGCTAAATGATGTCAAAAAAGCCATCGCAGCCAATAGATAGAATAATGCCAGAGCCATACAAACCATCTCATACTTTTTTCAGAATACTGTCAACTTATGGTATCAAAGCTTGGCCAACAAACCTCAGGATTTCAATGCATTCAAGCTTGAGTTCCTATAATATTTTAGCTACAATAATAGTATTAATTGTCTAGCCAATACTTTTATCACTATCAAGCAAGAAGAAACTGAAGCAGTCACTATTTATCTAGAATGCTTTCACAAGAATCTGCACCAAATTTAGGCAATACAAGCTGATTATTTCACAGTGCCACAAATTTTAAATCAATTCATCAGAGGCCTATACAATAGCATTTTTCAATGCATACAGCTATTACACTCAGCAAATCTTCAAGCAGCTGTTACCTATGTCCAAGATTTTAAAACAGCTAAATTAGAAGCCAACCATGCCCAAGCCATAAATTTAGTAATGAATAGATCATCTAATCTGAATTCCAAATTAAAGCAGTTTAGTAATTCAGTTAATCAAAAATTAAAGGAATACTTAGCTAACAATCAGGCAATCTATCAATCTCCACAATAATGTAATAATTCAGAAAACTCAAATCATTTCCAAAATCAGACACATTTATTATTATTGACTAATCAATTGTAGCAATTAAAGATGCATATTTGCTACAATTGTGGTAAACAAAATCATATTAGAGCTAGCTGTTGAGTTTATAACAATAACTTATGATCAGAAAATCAATATCAAAATCCTAATTGCAGATTCCAAACTCCAAGTTATTACTCAAATCAAGATCAGTACTAACCTAATTACACCCAAATGATGCAACAACCAATATATGTACTTCCAATATATCAACCAGCAACACCCATAATATATCAATCACCACAGCCACAACTAATTTATCAATCTCAACCCATTCAAATACCACCACAAATGACTGTGCCCAATGGAAATCAGAGGCCAAAAACCATCCAGCAAAACTGGAAATTGGCAATAATTGTCTATCAATTAATTTTCAGCACATCTCAACAACTATTAGAATCACATCCAAGAAACTCGGAAACTAAGTATGCCCAAAATCTGAGTTCTCAGAACTATTTAAGTCTCCTGGTTATTCCAGAAAAAGCCTTACCCAACAATTTGGAAATCAACCCAAAACCACTTACTAACAATATTCTATCAGCAACTGTCATCAATAATAAATTGTTAGCAGCAATTTTTCTCTTTAAGATCAAGGAACCAACTGAAGTACCTCTTTTTAGTGGAGCCACCTTTGATGTGAAACCCATTACCATGATGTACATGGATGCCAAAGTTAATGGTCAGTCTATTAAACTGATCCTTAATAGTGAATCAGCAGACAGCATCATCACATAACAATTCATGGACCAATTAAGTCACTGAGTTAATCATGCTGCCAGCACCAGAATTATTACAGCCAATAGAGCAACCAAAACTCCTATAAGCAAAATTGACAACTTCCCTTTTGAAGTCAATAACATTATAGCTCTTATCAAAGTCTTGGTAATAGAAGCAACTCAATATTAAGCACTAATGAGCAATGACTGGTTGTTTAAAACCAATGTGGTGCTTAATTAGATTACATAGGAGCTCCAACTCAGTCAGAACAGACAATACACATATGTACTAGCTGTGTGTAGTCACTTCAAGACCACTCACACCCCAGCACCACTAATTGAGCTTGAAAAAAAAAAAACCTACCTAAGAAGCCTATCAAGTTTTTTGGGCTGACACCAAACACAATGAGTTACTATCAGTACTTTCTTAAGATAACAAAGAGAAGAGAAAAAAAGAAAGAAAGAAGACACATTAAAAGAAAGAAAAAATAACTAGTAACTGAGAAAGATCTTACTTATATAAACTATTGAAGCAACTGCTATATATTTTACTTAAATGCCAAGATTGTGGCAAGAAACTTTTTTCTATAAGAGCTTAGATTGTGCCCAACAAAGACTACTGGATGCAAACTCACTATTACTACAAACTATGCTATAAAGAACAGTATGACTACCCAAAGCAACAAAACAAGTAGGACAATGAACCATGTTTTGCTTATGGAGAGCAGCTACTTAATGAAGAAATATGAAATGACATTTCTAATCAAGGAGGAATATGCAATGCATCATACCAATACATGATCCTTATCAGTAACTAGGTAAGTCATAAGACACTCATAAATGCTGCATAGCACTGAGCAATCTCTCACTTGGACAGTTATTCACATGACAAGAATGAGATCTAAAGAATAGCAAACACCAAAATCAAAGGTGCTTTACCCAGCAAAATCTTAGAAATAAAAAACAACCCACCAAAACCAGTTGAAGTTATTTTTATTCCCAACTTAGAAGCATTTTTGGATATTAAAGCAGGTCTAAAAAAATTTTATAAATATTACCAGAATCTAGCACTCACTAGAAAAAAGCAAGAGCAATGTTTAGAACAACTAAATACTTGATTATGTGACTACTGTTTGATTTCATGTGACTTTCAATATTGTAATAAGTGTAATCTCATTTACAATCTACCACCATACATAATCTACATGATTTCAGAGGAAAAAAAACCAATCAACAGCTGTGAAATGGAATCGGAATTACAGTTCAATCTCAATTTAGACTTTGACAATAAAAATAACAGTTTCAGCTCCATTCAAAATAGCAATAACAATGACAACAATTCAAACTCCAATTCAAATCCAGAACAATATATTACACTCCCTGATTTGTTCAAGAAGCAAGAACTTAAATGGTGTTACAAATGATTATTTGGGATCTCAAGTCAAATAACAAACTCATAACTTGGTGCTTGATTGGTATTTTTGGTGTTAATATCTGAAGATTTTGGTGTAGAGTTCTTTGTATAATGGACAAAGATTTAATAATTGTGTTATTCATAGCTTCTTGAAACCACAGTTTTGTCAATTTCTTTCTCAGCGTGATGGCTGGTATTTTTTTTGGTAAGTTATTCTCAATTAAGTGTCTTATTCTTATTTTTGGGTCTTTTACTAGTTATTATATCCTGACATCAGTACCTCCATACATGAATCCTTTAATCAAGTTAATAAACAGAAGAAATAACAAAAGAAAAAAATAAAGAAAAGAAAGAAAAATAAAGAATAAGCCAAAACAATAATAGTTAGTATTCTGTCAATAGCCATAATCAAAAGCTATTGTTCTAGTGTAGTTAAGTATCAATTATTATTAACATAAAATGTTGATAATGAAGAGTGGATTTGAGATATTGAATAATTATTTATTTGATATTTGTAATGTGGAAGGTTGCTTAGATTAAATCTAAATGGAGAGGTCTCTAACTAAAGAATTTTGTTTTTTCTCCTTCTAGTACTACTGCTATATATACATAATTGAGATTCCTCAATTTCTCAATTCTTCATACCAGGAATTCTGGAATTTTTGGAATCTTGCAATTCTTTTTGAGAGAAATCCTGGAATTCTGGAATTCTGTAATTTCTTGTACAAAAATCCTGAAATTTCTGGAATCCTGTGATTCCTCATAAAAGGAATTCTGGAATTCCACATTTACTATGACTATCTCTGATTGGTTAATTTGTATGCTAATATACTCCCTATATTTTATAAGTAATATTATTTTTTCCTTTTAATATTGAGCTCTGTCAAGATCTTCCAAATCTTCTAACTCTAATTCTCTGTCTTTGAGTATTTCTTGAACTTTTTTTTCAAGAATTACTTGAGTTATTTTGTTCTGTAATTTTTTAAATTGGGTGTTGGTTATTTTTCCTATTTGGTTAACTGTAATGGAGTCCATTTCCAGATTAAGTAAAATTTCTGGTCTGTCTTGGAATCCAGCATGCAATCAATAGATAGCTCTTGCTTGTGTTGTTAGATTGTTCTTTCTCACAAATTGTTCCAGTTGTTGCAGTATTGTTGTGTTGAATAATCGTTTTGTTTTATCTGTGTATAAGTTCTGAATATTCAAATGTCATCACAAGTGGAAATAACAAAAGTTTCTTGGAAATTTGTATATCTACCATTTCCACGTTTTTCTGGTCAATTCTTGATATGTGGTGACACTTGTTGGTTCTTCTATTGCTAATTTTATTTTCAGAACCATTTTGTCAATAGTGTTTTCTGTTTTCTTTTGACTTTTGTATTTGGATATCTTTCTGGTATTTCAGTATTGAATGGTTTGTTGATTAATAGTAATTTCCATATTTTGTTGTTGGATCAATTAAAAGAGTTGTTGTGCTAGTAAGTAAATGTTGTCAGTGATTTCCATTTTTCTGAAGTCTTTTGTCACATCTACTATGTTTTATATCCTTTTTTTATTGTTCAATTTTATGTGTTTGGTTTAATAATTATGATTGGTTCCAGATCTCATGGAATCTCGTCTGGTTGGACTAGTATTTTCTGTATTTCTAATTATGGAATATTACTGATGAATAGTAACACTATATAGTGATATGATTTCAGTCAATTACTATGTGCTGTTTTGGCTAAGATTTTGTTGTTCTATCTTAATTTATAAGTTCTATTTCCAAGAATTTCTTCTATGTGAAATGATTCATCTCATTTGGGGTCAAATTTTCCACTCTATTGTTTTTCCACTTTGGTATGATGTAGAAGTACTTTGTCTCCAATCTTGAATTCAACTGGTTTTTCTGGTAGTTGGTTATCATGTTTTTTTTTTTTTTTTGTGACTTTTGGATGTTATCAGCTGCTCTTTGTTGTTTGTTTTCTAATGTTTCCATTAAGTTATATAGCAACATTTCCTGAAAATTGTCTTTAGTTATTGGTTCTGTTGAATAAGTGTTGACTTTTATCTCAACTGGTAATATTGCTGTTCTACTATATACTAATTCAAATGGTGTTGCTTGTGTAGTGTCTTATTTCATTGTCTGATAAGCAAATAATACTGATGATATAAACAAATCTCATTTATTCTGGTTTTCTTAACTGATCTTGACAACTGCTCTACACAGTGTTTTATTGAATCATTCAACTAATTTGTTGGTTTGTGGATGGTATGATGTTACAGATGATTATTTGGGGTCTCAAATTAAATAACAAATCCGTAACTTGGTGCTCAATATCTTGACAATGTTGGTGTTATCAATACATTAGTTGTATCTGAAGATTTTAGGGTTGAGTCTTTTGTATAATAAACAGAGATTCAATAACAATGTAGTTGGTTGGTAAGTTGTGTTCCCAATTTCTGTCTTCAGCTTGGTAGCTGGTTTATTTTGACATTTGTGCCTTTCTGATAAGCTATTTGTTAATATATATATAATTTTACCTTTATTTCTGGGTCTTTTATCAGACTATCCATAATGTCAATTACTTAGTGCTTTAATCCTTAATCGGTTAATATACAACAATAAAATCAAGAAAAAGAAATAAAAGAAAAACAAAAAAATAAGCCAAGGCAATACACAAGTTAGTATTTGTCAATAGCCATGATCAAGAGCTATTGTTCTAGTGTAATTAAGTATTAATTACTATCAACATAAAGTGTTAATAGTAAAGAGTGAATTTGGATAGTAGATGATTTATTTATTTGATATTTGTGGATGGAAGATTTCTAACTAGAGATTCTGCTCTTTCTACTTCTAATGCTACCACTATATATACATAATTGATGTTTTACAAGATCATTCACATTCCCAAGCAATGTGCTACAATTTCTTGAGTAATGCTCATATTGCTAAACAATGTGTTCTAATTTTCTAACATTGCTCCATATTGCTGAGCAATGTGCCATGCTTTCTGACATTGCTCTATATTGCTGAGCAATGTGCCATGATTTCTGACATTGCTCTATATTATTGAGCAATATGCTCACGTGCTAAATACTATTTTCTTATTGGTCTACTATTTTCTATATCTGTTTTCTTTTTATAAGTAACATTATCTCCTTCTTTTAATATTAAGCTCTGTCAAAATCTTTGTTTTGAATTAATTCTAATACTTTTTTTCAAGTATTGTTTGTTTGACTCTGTTTCTTACGTTTTCTACTTGTGTATTGTTCATTCTTCCCTATTGGTTAATGGTTATAGTTTTTATTTCAGAGTGTAACAGTATTTCTGGGTTGTTTTGAAATATGTTGTGTAGTTAGTACATTGTTTTAACATATAATGTTGAATTTGTTTTCTTTCCAATAAATTCTTCAATTTGTTGTATTATGTCTTGGTTAAATATTCTCTTGAATTTGTTGATATACAACTCCTGAATATTCAACTTTCAACCTAACTGATAGTAACAGTATGATATTAGAAGTTGTTCTGTCCATTGCTTCCAATTTTTTTTTATAGGTTTTTCTGTTAGTGTCATAATAGGTATTTTTCCAAAAGTGTTCTTTACTTTTTTTATTATGTTGTCTGACCAGTTTTTATCATTCTTTGGTAACCATTAATATGATGTATTCTTTGTCTTTTTTTTGGTGTTTCGATAGCAAATTGTTTGGTTGTTAACAATAATTTTCATGTCAAAAGATTGTTGACTTAAGGCCTGGAATAATTGTTAAGCTATGGCGTAAATATGATCTGGTATTTCCATTTTTCTTAGTTGTCTTTGTTGTGTATACTGTGTCTTTATATACTTTTTTATTGTTTGATTTTATGTGTTTGGTCCAATGATTATGATTGGTTCCAGATCTCATGGAATCTTATCTGGTTGAACCAGTATTCATTGTATTCCTAATTGTGAAATGTTATTGGTGAATAATGATGCTATTAGGTAATATGATTTCAGTCAATCACCATGTGCTGCTTTGGCTAAGATTTTGTTGTCCCATCTTAGTTTATAAGCTCTATTTCCAAGAATTTTTTCTATGTAAAATGGTCTGTTCTATTTGGGATCAAATTTTTCACTCCATTGTTTTTTTACTTTGGTACAATATAGAAGTACTTTGTCTCCAATCTTGAATTCAACTGGTTTATCTGATAATTGGTTATCATGTCGTTCTTTTTGCTTTTTTTGAGACTTTTGAATGTTATCAACTGCTTTTTGTCGTCTGTTTTTTAGTGTTTCCATTAGGTTATATGTTCTTCTCAACAATGTTTCTTGGAAATTAGCTTTTGTTATTGGTTCTGTTGGATATGTGCTGATCTCTCTCTCAACTGGTAATGTTGCTGTCCTACCATATACCAATTCAAATGGTGTTGCTTGTGTAATATCTTGTCTCATTGTTCAATAAGCAAATAATACTGATGGTATAAACAAATTCCATTCATTTTGGTTTTTTTGACTGATTTTGGCAATTGCTTCACATAGTGTTCTGTTAAACCTTTTGACTAGTCTATTTGTTTGTGAATGATATAATGACAATAATAGTCTTTTTATCCCAAATCTTTGACTTAATTTTGTTAATGTTCTATTTACAAAATGAGTTCCTTGATCTGATAATAATTCTTTTGAACATCCATGTTGACATATCAAATCTTGATGAACAAATTTGGCAATGGATTCTGCATCTGCTTTTTGAATGGCTTTTGCTTTTGGCCATTTTGTGAAATAGTCTATGACTACTGCAATATATCTATTGTTTCTGCTGGTGATTGTTAATGATCTGACTAAGTCAATTCCAATGTGATCGAATGGTTGTTCTACTTTAATTGGTCTTAATGGTTCACTTTGTCTTGTTCTATCTCTTCTCTAACAAGCATCACAATTCTGAACATATTAGATGATGTTTGGATACATCAATGGCCAATAATATCTCTTTCTGATTCTTTCCATGATCACTTCTTTATGAAAATGTCCTGCTGTTGGGTCTAAGTACATGTTGAATAATATTGTCTCTTTCTCTGGTTCAGTAATTACTCTAGTTGGTTGATCTGAATTTCTTCTGTTCTTCTGGTAAAGTATATTTTGATGGTTAATAAAATTTTTTGATTGTTGTTTTATGTTTTTTTGTTCTTTTTGAAATAATTTCTCCTTGAAAAATTGGGTATTTATATAATATTGAAATTATTGGTATTTTTGTATATTTATCTTTTGTTATATTTTTGGTTGGAATGTTTTTAGATTTGTCTCATTCACAACAGTTTGTCAGTATTTCCATTGTCTTTTCCTTTTTTATAATGTACTGTATAATTAAATGGTGAAAGTTTTATTTTCCATCTGGCATGACAATCATCTGCAAATTTTTGTTTTTGGATTAAAGTCAATCCTTTGTGATTAGTGTGTACTTCAAACTTTTGATTCTAGTATTCCTTCCATTTGATGACAGCCCAATAGATAGGTAAGTGTTCTAGTGCTGGAGTTCCATAGTTCTTTTCAGCTGGACTTAAGCTTTTAGATGTTCTCTTTCATCTGATCTTTTCTGTAATAGTACTGCTCCCAATGCTTGACCTAATGCATCAGTGATAATTATAAATGGTTTGCTGTGATTTGAATACATCAATACTAGAGCTTAGATAAGCTTTTTTCTTAATGTGTCAAATGCTTCTTGTTGAGCTTTGGTCCATTCATACTTTATATTCTTAGTCTGTAGATGGTGAAGTGGCTAAGCCAGTTTTGAAAAGTCTTTGATAAAATAGTGATAATAGCCTGCGAAACCTAAAAATGCTCTTAGTTCTGTCAAGTTGGTTGGTACTGAAAAGTTTTTAACTACTTCAATTTTGTCTGAATTCGTTTTGATTCCATCTTTGCTCACTACATATCCCAAAAACTTGAGTTCAGTTTTTCCAAAGAAACATTTAGTTGCATTTAGTTTTAATCCTGTTCTTCTTAATTTTTTGAACACTTGTTAAAGATGATGCAGATGATCATTGAATGTTTTTGAGAACACATTGGTGTCATCCAAGTATACCATAGTAATTCAGTATAGACAATTTCTATGAGCCATTGGAATGTTGCTAGAGCATTTATCAAGCCAAATGGCATAACTTCAAACTCAAAATTTCTTTCTTTTGTGGTAAATGTTATTTTTTCTTTGTCGGCTGGATTCATGGCTACTTGCCAGTAACCACTATCTAAATCTAGTATTAAGAACTATTTATTTCCTCTAAAAGTATTGAATAGTTTTTGGATCTTTGGAGTTGGATAGTCATCACTTTTTGTTATTCCATTCAGTTTCTAGTAGTCTACACAAAAACGGATTTTCCCATTTTTCTTATGAACCAGTACCACTGGTGATGACTATGGACTCATTGATGGCTGAATTAGCCTATTGTTAAGCATTCAGTTAATTTCTTGACAAATAATCTTATAACTAGCTGGGGGTACTCTGTATGCTCTTTGTTTAATTGGCATTGCATCTTCAGTCTTGATTTGATGATGTTGGTTTGGCCAAATTTATTTTTGCTAGCAAAGATGTCATTGAAATTGTTGAGTAACATTTTGAGTTGCATCTGTTGAAGTGGATCTAAATTTCTTATGTTCATCTGTTCCAATTGTTCTGGTTGGAGCAGATAACATTCACTTCTTCTATAGATGATTTGTGATGTAATGTCCACATATCTGCAAAGCTGTAAAAAATCTGAAATGTGGTTTGGTGGTTGATTCTCAACTTCGGTGATTAAATATCCAATAATGGTTTCTTTTGGTATTTTGATAATCTTTTCAGTTGCATTATAGATGAAAATTTTGATGTTTTTGGGGCTTTTGGCTGATATGTAGAGATTGGTGAGTCCAATCTCTCCTGATTCACAAATAGTGGCTTCTGCTTTAAACAATTGAGCTTGATCTCTTATTTCTCTTTTTATGGCTAACATATACTGGTCATATGGCAGAATGGAAATTGTTTGATGGGTTGAGATAATTTCTCCTTTGTCAACAATTTTTTTCTCTGCCATATTAACTGATATATCTATTCTACCTGTGGATCCAAATCTCTGTATCCCTCTTGCTGTTATTCCTAATTCTTCTCTGTTTCCCACTGATATTAATTTAGTTACTTTCATTAGAGACAAGAATATTGCCTGTGCTATCTTTTCATTTGGCTCTATGATATAGGCCTTTTTTGAGTTATTTTGTAGCATAGCAATGATATTTCTTACATACTCTGCATCAATTATTCCTCCTCTGATGTTGATTCTTTTTTTCGCTAGGCTATTCTTAGATGCTAATTGAACCATGGTTGTTGCTAGAATTTCTAAAGCTATTTTAAGATCAATATATGTGTGCAAATTTGGTTTTAACTTGATGGCTTCTTTTCCCAAATATCTCAGATCAAACCTTGTATTAGTATCATACATGTGTTCTGACATAATACCTTTATTATTGTCACTATACCATTTAAGTTTCTGCTTCTTAAATAGATTAAAAAGTGCAATATATATTTCAAGATTTGAATCAGAGTCTGAATCGTTGATATTTTTGTTGTCATATTAAGCAGAGCTGGAACTGATGTTTTTCTCATTGTCGTTGTCAGAGTTTAAATCGGAATTGAAAGTTAATTCCAATTCCAATGTGCAGTTGCTTATTGGTTTGTCTTCTTTTGAGATTATGTAGATTATGCATGGTGGTGGATTGTAAATGAGGTCACACTTATTACAATACTGGAAGTCACATGAGATCAAACAGTGGTCACATAATCAGGTGTTTATTTCTTTTAAGCATTGTTTTTGCTCTTCTCTGGTGGATATTAATTGTTGGTAATATTCATGGAATTCCTCTGGGTCATTCTCAATATTGCTAAAAATGTCAAAAGTTTGGACATATTTGGGTTTAGGAAGAAATAGAGGGTTGTTTTTTATTTCCAGTAGTTTACTGGTTGTCATGTCTTCTGTTTTTGCATATGCCATTCTCCAGAGTTCATGTTCGTTATGAGGATATTTTTCTAATCATCACAATGCTCTTTTCCAGGTGTCATTGATAGGAGTTCTTTTGCGTACCCAGTCATTTATTAAGATGGTATATTGGCATGTCTTATCACACATCTCTTCTTGTCCAAGAATGTCATTCCATATTTCTTCATCAGACAAGATAGTTTCACATGTGAGACATGGTTGATTGTCCCACTTTTTTTGTCATTTTGGTCATCCAAAGCATTCTATGATGCATGGGTGGCAATAAAATTTTGTTGCTGTGACATATTCTTTATTGTTACCATAACAAGCACCCATTAATGACAGTTTCTTGCTGCAATTGACACACTCTAATTTTGGTTGACAATAATTGGATGGTTGTGATGAAGTATAAGCATATAGACTGTAAGTATTGTTGATAAGGGTAGTTTCTTCTTCCTTCTTCTTTTTCTTTCCTTTGTTAGTTTCTTCCCACTCCCAAGTTGCAGATTCATCTTGATTATTATTTGTTTCTCAGGCTTGGCTGGTATTTCAGATAAGTTTTTTGTTTTTCTTCCCTTTTTTTTTGTCATTCCAAGAAAGTATTGGTGGTAGCTCATTGTGGTTTTCATTGGCCCAAGAGACTTAGTACACTTTCCAGGTAGGTTTCTCTTTGTCTTCCTCGAATTCAATAAGTGGGGTTGTCGAGTTGGTGGTCTTAAAATAGCCACATATGGCTGGTACACATATGTATTGACTGTTTTGGCTCAGTTGGAGCTTCTGCATCATCCAGTCCAGTATGGTATTGGTTTTAGATAACCAGTTATTCCCTACTAATGCCTGATATTGAGTTGCTTCTATCACTAAAACTTTGATGGGAATGATGATGCCATTAACTTCAAAAGGGAAGTCATCAATCTTACCAATGGAAGTTTTGGTTGTTTCATCAGTGGTTATGATCCTGGTGCTGACAGCACAATCAACTTAGTGACCTAATTGGTTCATGAGTTGTTTTGTAATGATGCTGCCAGCTGATCTACTGTCTAGAATCAGTTTGATGGAGTGGCCATCAACTTTGGCATCAGTATACATGACAGTAATGGGTTTTTCTTCCAGAGCGGCTCCACTAAATAATGGTGTGGTCGACAGTTCTTCGAATTCAAATGGAAAGATGACATCTAGTGATTTGTTCTCGGTGATGGTAGCTAGCAGAATGTTGCTGATAAGTGTTGGATGTTGGTTGGTTTCTAGGTTATTGGGTTGAACATCTTTTGGGGTAACCAGTAGACTTAAATAGTTTTGGGAATTCAGATGTTGGATATACTCAGGGCCCAAATTTCATTGTCAAGATCCTGCTGATTGTGTGGAAGAACTGGGAATCAGTTGGTGGACTACTATCAATGATCTCCAGCTTTGTTGGGTCAATCTCAGCCTTTAGATTCCATTTTGAGGTAAGTTCTGTGGTGGTGTTTGAATTTGTTGGGGCAGATATATTACCTGAGATTGTGGCTGATAAATGGATTGTGGCTGCGGCTGATAATTTGCTGGTTTTGTTAGTTGATAAATTGGCATTTGATATACTGGTGGTTGATAAGGTGGCTGCTGTGTCATAGGTAAGTAATTCTGATAATATGGTTCTGAGTTTGGTGGTTTATTTGGAATTTGAAACTGGCAATCAGGGTTTTGATATTGATTTCCTGATCATTGGTTATTTAAGTGATGATAGCAATCAATTTGTAGGTGTCTTTGTTTACCACAATAGTAGCAAACACGCATTTCCTGTTGCTACTGTTGATTGGTCGACAATAATGAATGTGACTGATTCTGGAAACGATTTGCATTTTCAAAATTATTGTGTCATTGTGGTGGTTTATAAATTGCATGATTGTTAACTAAGTATCTCTCTAATTTCTGATTGATGGAATCACTAAATTGTTTCAATTTAGAATTTAATTCAAATAATCTATTCATTACTAGATTAATGGCTTGGGCATGGTTAGCTTCGAGTTCAGTGGCTTTAAAATCTCTGGCATTTATGATGGCTGCTTGCAAATTGATGGAATGCATTGGGTGTATGTGTTACAGGATGCTACTGTGTAATTCGTGAATAAACTGATTTAGGATCTGGGCTATTGTGAAATAATTGGGGTCGATGGCTTGGATCTGGCACAGATTTTTGTAGAAGTGTTCTAAGTAAGTAGTGACTGCTTTATTTTTTCCTTGTTTAATGGTAATGAAGGTGTTTGCTAACCTGTTAATGCTGTTATTATTGCTGAAGTATCTTAAGAACTCTATTTTAAATATATTGAAATTTTGGGGTTTGTTGACCAGGCTTTGATACCATGAATTATTCTGAAGAAAATATGAGATGGTTTGTATGGTTTTGGTGTCATTCCATTCATTAACTGCAATGGCTTTCTTCACATCATTTAGTCATACTTGGGCGTCATCCCCTTCGCCAGTGAATTTTTTGAGTTTGGCTATTGGTGCATATGCTATTGGATCTAAGTTGGGTTGTGGTGGTTGTTAAAGTGGTACTAGTGGCTGTTGAATCTGCTGGTGTGGTTGTTGTAGTGGCTGGTTAATCGGTTCAATTGGTAGTGGGTTAATGATAATAATGAGAGGTAGATCCAGTTGATTAATTAGATCAGAGTTCTGATTGTTCTGATTTGGTGGTAGTTGAATATTCGGAGTTTCAATTTCCGGGTTTTCTAAATTTGAATTTTGCTGGGTTTAAAGATTCAGGATTCCAAATTCCAAGTTTTCCATAATCGGGTTCTGGTAAGTAAATTCTTGATTTTCAGATTCTTTTTCTTCTTTTTCTTCTAATTCTGTTATTTTTCAAGGACTTGTGTTTCCGAAATCTGGTTGAGATGGTGGTAATTGGAATCCTGATGGTGTTGGCAATCACAATTTAAATTCTTCAAAGTAATCATCATATGGTCCTAATAACTCTGCTTTTCATTGTTTGTTTTGAAATGGGAAGCATCTAAAGATTGATGTTGTGTTTAATGTAGACGCATCTGTTGATGAGATGTTGATAGCACTTCCAGGTGTATAATGATATGATGGATGGGTGAGTGATTCAATTTGGGTTTTCTTCCAATTGGGTGGTTGGATTTGTTTTAGTATTACTGCTGGGGTTTGCAATTTTCCTTTGCCTTTATCTGTGTAAGTGATGGGGAATTGTTGTTGTGTATATCTTTTAATAGTCTAATTGATTTTCCTAATAATTGGTGCAAAACTGTAGTTTTTTGGTAAGCTGGTATGTTGAAATAATTCTGTATAGAAATTTTCTCTTGCAGATTCAATGTTAACTGTTTCTCTTAATCAGTCTGTAATTTTATTATTGACATAAAAATTAAAGACTGATTCCGCTGGGAAATGATTATTGTTCAATCCTAATTGTTAACTGTACTATTGGAATAAGGATTTGGCGAATCCTAAATGGTTTGTTCCTATGATTTCTGATTCTGCCACTTTTGAATGATTGTTAATAGTGCTGATTTTCTGTAAAATTATACCTTACAGAGAGCACCAAATGTTACAGATAATTATTTGAAGTCTCAAATCAAATAACAAATCCGTAACTTGGTGCTCAATATCTTGACAATGCTAGTGTTATTAGTACGTTGGTTGTATCTAAAAGTTTTAGCATTGAGTCTTTTGTATAATGAACAGAAATTCAATGATGATGTAGTTGGTTGGTGAGTTGTGTTCCCAATTTCTGTCTTCAGCTTGGTGACTGGTTTATTTTGGCATTTGTGCTCTTCTGGTAAGCTATCTGTTAATATATATATAATTTTATCTTTATTTTTGGGTTTTTTACCAGGCTATTCATAATGTCAATTACTCAGCACTTTAATTCTTAATTGGTTAATATACAACAATAAAATCAAGAAAAATAAATAAAAGAAAAATAAAAAAATAAGCCAAGGCAATGCACAAGTTAGTATTCATCAATAGCCATAATCAAGAGCTATTGTTCCAACATAGTTAAGTATCAATTACTATCAACATGAAGTGTTAATAGTGAAGAGTAGATTTGGATAGTAAATAATTTATTTATTTAATATTTGTGAATGGAAGATTTCTAACTAGAGATTCTGCTCTTTCTACTTCTAACACTACTGCTATATATACATAATTGATGTTCTATGAGATCACTCACATTCCTGAGTGATGTGCTATAATTTCTTGAGCAATGCTCACATTGCTGAACAATATGCCTTAATTTTCTAATATCACTTTACATTGCTGAGCAATATGCTATGCTTTCTGATATTGCTCTACATTGCTGAACAATGTGCCATGATTTCTAATATTGCTCCACATTGTTGAGCAATGTGCTCACATGCTAAATACTATTTTCTTATTGGTCTACTATTTTCTATATCTGTTTTCTTTTTATGAGTAACAATAGTAATGACAATGGTTTTTTAATTCCAAATCTTTGACTTAATTCTGTCAATGTTCTGTTTACAAAGTGGGTTCCTTGATCTAATAGTAGTTTTTTTGAACATCCATGTTGACAAATCAAATCTTGATAAAAAAATTTGACAATGGATTTTGCATCTGCTCTTTGAATGGCTTTTGCTTCTGGCCATTTTGTGAGATAGTTCATGGCTATTGCAATATATCTGTTGCCTCTGCTGGTAATTGTTAATGATCCAACTAAGTTAATTCTAATGTGGTTAAATAGTTGTTCCACTTTGATTGGTCTTAATGGTTCACTGGATTTTGTTTCATCTCTTCTTTGACAAGCATCACAGTTCTGCACATATTGGATAATATCTGAATACATAAATGGCCAATAGTATCTTTTTCTGGTTTTTTCCATGGTTGTTTCTTTATGAAAATGTCCTGCTGTTGGATCTGAATGCATGTTAAATAGTATTATCTTTTTTTCTGGTTCAGTGATTACTCTGGTTGGTTGATCTGGATTTCTTCTGTTCTTCCAGTAAAGTATATTTTGGTGGTTGATAAAATATTTTATTTGTTGTTTTATGTTTTTTTGTTCCTGTTGAGATAATTTCTCCTTGAACAATTGGGTATTTATATAATGTTGAAGTTGTTGGTATTTTTGTATATTCATCTTTTGTTATATTTTTGGGTTGAAATGTTTTTAGATTTGTCTCATTCACAACAATCTGTTGGCATTTCCATTGTTTTTTTCCCTTTTTATAATGTACCATATAATTGAATGGTGAAAGTTCTATTTTCTATCTGGCATGGTAATCATCTCCAAATTTTTGCTTCTAAATTAAAGTCAATCCTTTGTGATCCATATATATTTCAAACTTTTGGCTTAAGTATTTTTTCTATTTCATGACTGTCCAATAGATTGCTAAGTGTTCCAATACTAGTGTTCCATAGTTCTTTTCAGCTGGACTCAAGCTTCAGCTGGCATATGCTACTAGATGTTTTCTTCTATCTGGTTTATTTTGTGATAGTACTGCTTCCAATGCTTGGTTTGATGTATCATTAGTAATAATGAATAGTTTGCTGTGATCTGAATACATCAACACTGGAGCTTGAATAAGCTTTTTTTTCAGTGTGTCAAATGTTTTTTGTTGAGCTTCTGTCCATTCATACTTTACATTCTTAGTTTGTAAATGATGGAGTGGCTGGGCCAGTTTAGAAATGTCTTTGATAAAGTGGCAATAGTACTCTGCAAATTTCAAAAATGCTCTTAGTTCTGTGAGATTGTTTAGTACTGGAAAGTTTTTGACAACTTCAATCTTGTCTGGATCTGTTTTAATGCTGTCTTTATTTACAACATGTCCCAAGAACTTTAGTTCTGTTTTCTCAAAGAAACATTTGTTGGCATTTAGTTTCAATCCTGCTCATCTGAGTCTTTCAAATACTTGTTGGAAATAGTGAAGATGATTATTGAATGTTCTTGAGAACACATTGGTGTTATCCAAGTATATGATTACTGACTTCCATAGTAGTCCAGTGTACACAATTTTCATTAGCCATTGGAATATGACTGGTGTATTCATCAATCTAAATAGCATGACTTTAAACTCAAAATTTCTTTCTCTTGTGGTAAATGCTGTTTTCTCTTTGTCAGCTGGATCCATGACTACTTGCCAATAACCACTATCTAAATTTAGTGTTGAAAATCATTTATTTCCTCCAAAAGTGTCAAATAGTTCTTGGATTTTTGGAGTTGGATAGCTATTATCTTTAGTTACTCTATTCAGTTTTGGATAATCCACACAAAAACAAATCTTTCCATTTTTCTTCTGGACTAGTACTACTGATAATGACCATGGGCTCATTGATAGCTAAATTAGCCTATTGTCAAGCATTTGGTTAATTTCTTGATGAATGATCTCATGGCTGGCTGGTGGTACTCTATATGTTCTTTGTTTTATTGACATTGTATCTCCAGTCTTGATCTGGTGCTGGATTATGTTAGTCCTGCCAAATTCATCTTCACTGGTAAAAATGTCATTGAAATTATTAAGTAATATCTTGAGTTGTATCCATTGAAGTAGATCTAAGTTTCCCAAATTCATCTGTTTTAATTATTCCAGCTGGAACAGATAACATTTACTTTGTTTATAAATGGTTTGTAATGTGATATCCACATATTCACAAAGCTGTAAAAAATCTGGAATGCAGTTTGGTGGTTGATTCTTAACTTCAGTGGTTAAGTATCTGATGATGATTTTTTTTGGTATCTCAATAACATTTCCAGTTGTGTTGTAGATGGGAATTTTGATGTTTTTGGGGCTTTTGGCTGATATGTAAAGATTAGTGAGTCCAATTTTTCCTGATTCACAGACAGTAACTTTTGTTTCAAACAACTGAACTTGATTCTTTACTTTCCTCTTTATAGCTAATGTGTACTGATTATATGGTGGAATAGAAATTGATTGACAGATTGAGATAATTTCTTCTTTGTCAACAATTTTTTCTTTTGTCATATTAACTGGTATGTCTATTCTATCCATTAATCCAAAACTCTGTATCCCTTTAGCTGTAATTCCTAATTCTTTTTGGTTTCTCATTAATACTAATTGAGGTACTTTCACCAGAGACAGGAATATTGTCTGTGCTATCTTTTCATTTGGCTCTATGATATAAGTCTTTTCTGAATCATTTTGTAGCATTGTAATAATATTTTTTATATATTCTGCATTAATTATTCCGTCTCTGATGTTGATTCTTTTTTTTGCTAAGCTACTCTTAGATGCTAGTTGTACCATAGTTGTTGTTGAAATTTCTAATACTACTTTGAAATTGATGCATATGCACGAATATGGTTCCAATCTAATGGCATTTTTTCCTAAATATCTTAGATCAAATCCTGCATTAATATCATGCATGCATTCTGGCATAATACCTTCATTATTGTTACTGAACTATTTTAGTTCTTGTTCCTTGGTAAAGTTAGGAAGTGTGATATATTGTTTGGAGTTTGAATCGAAGTTTGAATCTGAGTTAAAATTGTTGCTATTTTGAGCAGAGCTGTAATTATTATTTTCGTCATTGTCATTGTTAGAGTTTGAATCGGGATTGAAAATTAATTTTGATTCTGATGCACAGCTGTTGATTAGTTCTTTTTCTTCTGGTATTGTGTAGATCATGTGTGGTGGTAGATTGTAAATAAGGTCACATTTATTACAATATTGAAAGTCATATAGAATCAAACAGTGGTCACATAATTGAGTATTGATTTCTTCCAAACATTGCTCCTGCTCTTCTCTTGTAGATACTAGCTCTTGATAATGTTCATAGAATTGTTCTGGATCCAAGAGATTTATGACTGGTTCTGGATCTCAATTAAGTTCTACAGGCTCTAGTGGATTGTTCTTGATTTCTCTGATTTCTTCAGGTAATGCTCCTTCTATTTTGGCAATTGCCATTTTCCATATCTCATCATCGTCATGTGGACAACTGTCTAATCACTGTATGGCTCTTCTCCAAATGGCTTTTATTGGTGTTTTTTTCTTAACCCAATCACTGATAAGAATTATGTACTAACATAAAGCATTGCATATTCCTCCTTGACCAGAAATGTTATTCCACATTCTCTTGTTGAGTAATGTTTCTCCACAAGCTAGACAGAATTTGTTGTCCCATTTTCCTTGCCATTTTGGTCATCCAAAGTGTTCTATAATACATGCATGGCAGTAAAATTTGGTCACTGTTGAGTATTTCTCATCATTATTACAGCATGCACTTATTGATGACAATTTTTTGCCACAATCAATGCATATTAGCTTTAGTCAACGATAGTGAGACTGTGGTGATGTAGTATAGGTGTATAGTCTATTAGTAGTGTTGGTTGAGACTGTTTCTTCTTCTTTTGCCTTTTTTTTTTCTTTTTTATTCTCTTTCTATTCTCAAGTTTGTGGTAACTTTTGATAGTTATTGTCAGCCCACAAGGTTTGATCAGTACTCCAGATAAGTTTTTTTTTCTTTTCCTGTTATTATCTCAGAATAATATCAGTGGCAGCTCATTGTGGTCATTGTTGGCCCACAATACTTGATATGCTTCTCATGTTGGTTTTGGCTTCTCTTTCTTGACATCAATTAGTAGTGTTGACATGACGTTGCTGGGTTTGAAGTGGCCACATGTTGTTGGTACTTGTGTATATTGGCTGTTTTGATTTATTTGCAGCTTTTGAGTGGTCCAGTCAAGCATCACATTGGTTTTGGATAGCCAGTTATTACCAACTAGAGCTTGGTATTGAATGGCTTCTATTACCAGAACTTTAATTGGTATTATAATGCCATCAATTTCTATGGGAAGGTTATCTATTTTACCAATTGGAGTCTTAGTGGTTCTATTAACTGTAATTATCTTTGCACTGGCAGCTTGATCAATTCAGGGACCTAATTGGTCCATGAACTGTTTTGTGATGATGCTGCCAGCTGATCCACTGTTTAAGATCAGTTTAATAAAATAGCCATCAATTTTAGCATTAGTATACATGGTGGTAATTGGTTTTTCTTTAAGTGCAGCTTCATTGAACAATAGTATGGATGACAGTTCTTTGAATTTGAATGGGAAGATAGCTGTGAGTGATTTGTCATTGGTGATGGTAGCTAGTGGGATGTTGTTGGTAAGATTTTTCTGGTTTGTTTTCAAGTTGTTGGATGAGGTGTCTTCTGAAGTAACTAGGAGACTTAAATAGTTCTGAAAACTTGGGTTTTGGTTATACCCAGTTCCTGAACTTTACTGGCATGATCCCAAAGATTGATTAGATGAACTGAGATTGGTTAGTGAACTACCATTGCTGATCTCTAGCTTTGCTATGTCATTTTCAGCCTGTGAATTCTATTTTAAGATAAGTTTTGAGGTGGTGTTTGAATTTGTTGGGGTTGATAAATTACTTGAGACTGTAACTGATAGATGAATTGAAACTGCGGTTGATAAACAACAAGATTTGTTGGCTGATAAATTAGTGGTTGATAGATTGGTTGTTGTGTCATAGGTAAGTAATTTGGTTGATATGGTGCTGAGTTAGATTGATAATTCAGAGCTTGAAACTGGCAATTGGGATTTTAATATTGATTTCCTGATCATAAGTAATTACTATAAAATCAGCAGTTGGCTCTAATGTGGCCTTGTTTACCACAGTTATGGCAAACATACATCTCTTGTTGCCACAGCTAATTTGAAGAAGAAGAAGATGATAATAGATGTGACTGATTTTGGAAACAATTCGTGTTTTCTGAGTTATTGCGTTGTTGTAGTGGTTGATAAATTGTGCAATTGTTAGCTAAGTATCCTTCCAATTTCCAATTAATTGAATCACTGAGTTGTTTCAATTTGGAATCCAAGTCAGATGATCTATTCATGACTAGTTTAATGGCTTGGGCATGGTTTGTTTCAAGTTCTGCTAATTCAAAATCTTTCACATTGGTAACTGCATTCTGAAGAATCTGTAGGTGCATTGGGCATACGCATTGAAGAAGACTACTGTGCAGTCCACAAATGAACTGGTTTAGGATCTGTGGCACTGTAAAATAATCAGCTTGAATTGCTTGAATTTGGCACAAGTTCCTGTAAAAGCATTCCAAGTAAGTGATAACTGCTTCAGTTTTCTCCTGTTTAATTGTAGTAAAGATGTTGGCCAGGTGATTAATACTGTTATTATTACTAAAATATCCCAAAAATGCAATTTTAAATTCTTAGAATGTTTGAGATTTAGCAGCTAAACTCTGATACCATGAGTCAGCAGTATTCTGTAGAAAATAGAGAATTGCTTGAAGGGCTCTGTCATCATTCCATTCATTGGCTGCGATGGTTTTTTCCACATTGTTGAGTTATACTTGGGCATTATCCTCTTCACTAGTAAATTTCTCTATTTTGGCAATTAGAACATAAGCCATTGGTTGTTGTTGTGATTGCTGCTGGATTTGTTGTTGGAGTAATAGTTGTGGCTGTTGTTGCTGTTTGGTAATTGGTGGAGCTAGTGGTGGATTAATTATGATTACTGGAGGTAAGTGTTGTTAATTATTAATGTCAAGGTTTTGATTGTTCTGGTTTTTCAGGTTTTGATTAACCAGAGTCCCAATTTCTGGTTTTTCTAAGATTGTGTTTTGATTACTATTTTCCTGATTGCTATTCTCTTCTTCCTCAGAATCAGTTATTTCCTAAAGACTAATGGCTCTGAAATCTGGTTGTGGTGGTGGTAATCAAATTCCTAATGGCGTTAGGGATCACGATTTAAATCTCTCAAAATAATCATCATATGTTCCTAATAACTCTGTTTTCTTTTGTTTATTTTGGAATGAGATTCTGTTTAGTGGTGTTTTCATGCTTTCTGTAACTGTGCTTATTATATTGATAGTGCTTCCAGGTGTGTGGTAATATAATAGGTTAGCAGATGAATCAAATTTTTGTTTTTTCCAATTGGATAGTTGGATTTGCTTTGGTGTTCCTGCTGGTGTTTGTAACTTTCTTTTTCTTTTATCGGTAAAAATGATAGAAAATTTCTGTTTGGTGTATTTTTCAATTTTTCAGTTTATTTTTGTAATTAGGAGTG
Source organism: Geosiphon pyriformis (assembly GCA_016748015.1). Taxonomy (NCBI): domain Eukaryota; kingdom Fungi; phylum Glomeromycota; class Glomeromycetes; order Archaeosporales; family Geosiphonaceae; genus Geosiphon; species Geosiphon pyriformis. Next base: position 166,434 of record JAAOMT010000591.1, on the reverse strand, counting down.
CAAATAGGTAGTTTTGTGGAAGAGTAGTGCTTTGGAGCAATTCACTGAAAAAATTGTTAAAGGCAAATTCTAGATCTTTTTGGTCTTTCAAATGATATACTATTCTTTTGTTGATATAGCAATTAAAAGCTGATTCTGTTGGCCAACTATTATTTGTTAATCCAAAATGAGTGTGATAATGTTGTAATAAGGATTTTGCAAATCTTAAATGGTTTGTTCCTATTTTTTTGGATTTTGCCACTGTTTGGATGGGATTGTTGGTGCTGGTTTTCTGTAAAATTATACCTTACAAGAAGCACTAAATGTTATAAGTAATTATTTAGAGTCTCAAGTCAAATAACAAACCCATAACTTAGTACTTGATTGGTATTTCTGGTGTTGATATTTGAAGATTTTGGTGTAGAGTTCTTTGTATAATAGACAAAAATTTAATAGTTGTGTTATCTATAGCTTCCCGAAACCACAGTTTTGTCAATTTCTTTCTTAACATGATGACTGGTATTCTTCCTAGTAAGCTATCTTTAATTGAGTGTTCTACTCTTATTTCTGGGTCTTTTACCAGTCACTATATCTTAACGTCAGTACCTTTGCATGTGAATCCTTTAATCAAGTTAATAAACAGAAGAAATAACAAAAAAAAATATAAAGAAAAGAAAGAAAAATAAAGAATAAGCCAAGGCAATAATGGTTAGTATTCTGTCAATAGCCATGATCAAGAGCTATTGTTTTAATGTAGTTAAGTATCAATTATTATCAACATAAAATGTTGATAGTAGAGAGTGGATTTGAAATATTGAATAATTATTTATTTGATATTTGTGATGTGAAAGGTTGCTTAGATTAAATTTAAATGAAAAGGTCTCTAATTAAAAGATTCTGTTTTTTCTCTTTCTAGCACTACTGCTATATATACATAATTGAGATTCCTTAATTCCTCAATTTTTCACACCAGGAATCTTGGAATTCCTGGAATCTTGCAATTTTTTTTGAGAGAAATCCTGGAATTCTAAAATTCTGCGATTTCTTGTATAAAAATCTTGAAATTCCTGGAATCCTGGAATTCCACATTTACTACAGCTATCTCTGATTGGCTAATTTGTATGCTAATATACTTTCTATATTTTATGAGTAATAATGGTTCAGTGATAATGATGAAGGTATTATGCCCAAACATGTATATGATACTGACATAGGGTTTAATCTAAGATATCCAGAGAAAAAAACCATAAAATTGGAACCACATTTACACACCTGTATTGATTTCAAAATAGCACTGGAAATCTCAACAACAATAATAGTTTAATTAGCATCTAAGAATAGTTTAGCAAAAAAAGGAATCAATATTAGAGGAGGAATAATTGATGCAAAATATGTAGAAAATATTATTGTAATACTACAAAATAACTTAGAAAAAACCTATATCATAAAGCCAAACAAAAAAATAGCACAGACAATATTTCTGTCTCTGGTTAAAATAGCTCAATTAGTGTTAGTAAAAAAAAAGAGGAATTAGGAATAATAGCAAGAGGAATTAGTAGATTCAAATTCAGAGATAGAATAAATATACCAGTTAATATGGCAGAGAAAGAAGTTATTAACAAGAGAAAAATTATTTCCACTCATCAATCAATTTCTATTCCACTATATAACCAGTATATATTAGTCATAAAAAAGAGAATAAAAGATCAAGCCCAAATTTTTGAAGTGGAAACTACTATTTGTAAATCAAAAAAGATTGGACTTATCAATTTTTACATACTAGTCAAGAGCCCAAAACATATCAAAATTCTCATCTACAACACAACAGGAAATGTTCTTGAAATACCAAAAGGAACTACCATCAGATATTTAAGCACTGAAGTTAAAGAACAATCACCAAATCTTATTCCAGACTTTTTACAACTGTGTAAATATGTGAATATTACATCACAAACAATATATGGACAAGACAAATGTTATCTGCTCCAACCAAAACAATTAGAACAGATGAACTTGGAAAATTTAGACCCACTACAATGGATGTAGCTTAAGATGTTACTCAATAACTTTAACAACATCTTTGTAAGTAAAAATAAATTTGGTAGAATAAACATAATTCAACATCAAATCAAGACTGGAGATATAATACCAATTAAACAAAAAGCATACTGAGTACTATTTGCAAGCCATAAAATCATCTGACAAGAAATTAACTGGATGTTAGACAATAGGTTAATTCAACCATCAATGAGTCTATGGTCATTACCAGTAGTACTAGTCTATAAGAAAAATAGGAAAATTCACTTTTGTGTGGATTACTGAAAACTTAATAGAATAACCAAAGAAGATAGCTACCTAATTCCAAAGATCAAAGAACTTTTTAATGCTTTTAAAAGAAAAAAATAGTTCTCAATATTAGACTTAGACAGTAGTTACTGGCAAGTAGTCATAAAACCAAAAAATAAAGAGAAAATGGCTTTTACAACTTGAAAAAAAAATTTTGAATTTGAAGTTATGCCATTTGGTCTGATGAATACTCTTGTCATATTTCAATAACTTATGGAAATTGTCTATATCAGATTGCTATAGAAATCAGTAGTCATATATTTAAATGACACCAATGTGTTCTCCAAGACATTTAATGATCATTTGTACCATCTTCAACAAGTATTTAAAAAACTAAGAAGAGTGAAATTAAAATTAAATGCAATCAAGTATTTCTTTAGAAAAACTGAACTCAAGTTTTTGGGTCATGTCATAACCAAAGATGAAATCAAAACAGATCCAAACAAAATTAAAATAGTTAAAAACTTTCCAGTACTCACCAATTTGATTAAACTACAAGCATTTTTGGGATTTGCAGATTACTACTGATGCTTTATCAAAAACTTTTCCAAACTGGCTCAGCCATTATACCAGCTCTAAACAAAGAACACCAAATATAAATGAACAGAAACTCAGCAAAAAGCTTTTAATATGTTAAGAAAAAAGCTTATTCAAGCTCTAGTACTGATCTATCCAGATAATAGCAAGCTATTTATAATCACAACCAATATGTCAGGTCAAGTATTAGGAGCAGTACTATCTCAGAAAAAATCAAATAAAAGAGAACATCCAGTAGCATATGCTAGTTGCAGCTTAAGTCTAGCTGAAAAAAACTATGAAACACCAGTATTAGAACACTTAAAAATCTATTGGGCAGTTATAAAGTAGAAGAAATACTTAAGCCAGAAATTCAACATATATACCAACCATCAATTTAGAAGCAAAAATTTGGAGATGATTGCCATGCTAAATAAAAAATAGAACTTTTACTATTTAATTATATAGTATATTACAAAAAAAGAAAAAAAAATGGTGTTACTCATAAAAAAAAAAACAAATATAGAAAATAGTTGACCAATAAAAAAATAGTAGATAGCACATGAGCATATTGCTCAGCAATGTGGAACAATGTTAGAAAATTAAGACATATTGCTCAGAAATATAAACATTGCTCAAGAAATTATAGTACATCACTCAGAAATGTAAGTGATTTCATAGAACCTCAATTATGTATATATAGTGGTAGTATTAGAAGAAGAAAAAACAGACCTCTCAGTTTAGATTTGATCTAAGCAATTTTTTACCTCACAAATATCAATAAATAATTATTCAATATCTCAAATCCACTTTTCATTATCAACATTTTATGTTGATAGTAGTTGATACTTAACCACACTGGAACAATAACTCTTAATTACAGCTATTGACAGGATACTAACTTGCAATTGTCTGGGCTTATTTTTTTATCTTCTTTTTATTTATTTTTTATTTTTTTGGTGATTTCTTTTGTTTTACTAATTGATTAAGAATTAAAAAGTGCTGAGTTACAGATGTTATAGGGACTGGTAAAAAACTCATAAAACAAGGGTAGAACACTCATAGAATTGAGAATAGTTTACCAAAAAGATTACCAGCCACCATACTAAAAAAAAATTTGACAGAATTGCAATTCCAGGAAGCTATTGAAACAACAATTGAATCTCTGTCCATTATACAAAAAACTAATCCAAAACCTTCAGATAACCCAAAAACCTTCAGATACAAACAACCTTTAGAAACCAAGATCATTATATCAATTAAGCACCAAGTTACAGATTTGTTATTTGCTTTGAGACCCCAAATAATTATCTGTAACATTTGGTGCTTTCTGTAAAATATAATTCAACAGAGAACCAACACCAACAAACACCTATCCAAAACAGTAGCAGAATCCGAAAAAACAGAGACAAATCATTTGGGATTCACAAAATCTTTATTCCAACATTATTACACTCATCTTGAATTAACAAATAATAGTTGACCAACAGAATCAGCTTTCAATTGCTATGTCAATAAGAGAATAGTATATCATTTAAGAAACCAAGAAGATTCAGAATCTGCCTTCAACAATTTCTTTAGCAAACTACTCCAAAACACTACTCTCCTATAAAACTACTTATTTGCACCCCTAATTACAGAAATAAACAAAGAAATTGAAAAATACACCAAGCAAAGATTTCCTATCACTTTTGCTGACAAGAAAAAAAGAAAATTACAAACACCAGCAAGAACACCAAAACAAATCCAACTATCTACTTGGAAGAAACAAAAATTTGATTCACTTATTAATTCATCATACTACCACATACCTGAAAGTACCATCAATATAATAAGCATGACTACAGTAAGTGTGACAATACTACTAAACAGAATTCTATTTCAAGGTAAACAAAAAAAAGCAGAGTTATTAAGAACATACAGTGATTATTTTAAGGGATTTAAATTTTAATCCCCAACACTATTAGGAATTTGATTACCACCACTACAACCAGATTTTGAAACCATTAATTTTTGAGAAATAACTGACTCTAAGAAAGAAGAAGATAGCAATTAAGAAATTAGCAAGCAAAATTTGGTCCTAGAAAATTCAGAAATTAAAACTCTGGTTAATCAAACTTTGGAAAATCAGAATGATCCAAATTCCAATATTATTACTCAGAAAAACTTACCTCCAGTAATCATAATTAATTCACCATCAGCCCCACTAATCAACAAACAGCAACAACAACAATCACAACTACCACCCTAGCAGCAAATACAACAACAACTACAACTGCAATAACAACTACCATTAGTATCAATAGTATATACACCCATTGCCAAAATTGAGAAATTCACTGGCAAAGAGAACAATGCACAAGTATGGCTCAATGATGTGAAAAAAGTCATTGCAGCCAATGGATGGAATGATAACAGAGTCTTTTAAGCGATCCTCTATTTTCTCCAAGATACTGCCAATTCATGGTATCAGAGTTTAACTGCTAAACTCTAAACTTTTCAAGAATTCAAACTGGAGTTTGTGAGATATTTCAGTAACAATAATAGCATTAATTGCTTGGCAAATACATTTACAACTATAAAGCAAAAAAAAACTGAAGCAGTCACTACTTACTTAGAATGCTTCCATAGGAACTTACATCAAATACAAGCAATTGATGCAAATTACTTTACAGCACCACAGATTCTAAACCAGTTTATCCATGGATTATGCAGTAGCATCCTCTAATGCATATGCTCAATATACCTATAAACTCTTCAAGATGCAGTTACCAATACAAGAAATTTTGAATCTGCTAAACTCGAAGCTAATCACACTCAAGCCATTAATCTAGTGATAAACAGATCATCTGAATTGAATTCTAAGTTGAAACAATTCAGTGATTCCATTAACCAAAAATTAGAGGAATACTTAGCTAACAATTAGACAATTTATTAACCTTTACAATGACACAATACTCAAGGAAATGCAAATTAGTTCCCAAATCAATTATGCTCATCCTCCTCAACCAATCAACAATGGTAGCAGGAGATGCATATTTGTCACTACTGTGGTAAACAAGGACATTTGAGAATTGATTGCAGGTTAAAAATAGATAACCAATGATCAAGAAATTAATATTAAAACTCCAATTACTGGTTTTCAACTCCGAGATATCAACCCAATCCAGAAATATATCAATTAAATTATCTATTAGTGACACAGCTGCCAATTTATCAACCACTCATTTATCAGACTCCAGCACTAGTTATTTATCAACCACAGTCACAAATAATATATCAACCCCAACAAATTCTCACACCACCACCAAACTCAGCTCAGATGATGTCAGAAAATCTCAGATCAAGAGTCATTCAAAACTGGAGATTGGTAATGGTTGTCTACTAACCAATTCCCAGTTTATCCAACCAGCCATCAGAATCATGCCAGCAAAGTTCAGGAACTGGATACACTCAAAACTCGAATTCTCAGAACTATTTAAGTCTTTTGATTAACCCAGAAAATGCCTTATCCAATAACTTAGAAACCAACTAAACACCACTACTTACTAGCAATATACTTCTAGCCACCATTACCAATAACAAATTACTAGCAGCAATCTTTCCATTTGAACTTGAGAAACCATCATCCATGTCATTGTTCAGTGGAGTCGCACTTAAAGAAAAACCAATTACTATCATATACACTGATGCTAAAGTTGATGACCATCCCATCAAACTAATATTAGATAGTGGGTCAGCAGGCAGTATTATCACATAACAACTCATAGACCAATTAGATCACCAAATTGATTATGCTGCCAGTACCAGAATTATAACTGCCAATGGAGTAACCAAAACTCTAATTGGCAAGATTAATAACCTCTCTATAGAAGTCAATGGCATTATAGTATCAATCAAGGTATTGGTCATAAAAGCCACCCAATATCAAGCACTAGTTGGTAATGATTGGCTGTTCAAAACCAATATAGTATTCGATTGAACTATCTAGGAACTCCAGCTAAGCCAGAATGGCCAATATACAAGAATACCAGTTTCTTGTGACTACTTTAAACTAACCATTACATGACCACTAATCAAGCTAGAAGAAAAAAAAACTAAATTCACCTGGGAAGCTTATTAAGTTTTCTGGGCCAACAATGATTACAATGAGCTGCTGCCAGTACCATTGTAGAATAACCAAAAAAAAGGAAAGAAAAGAGAAAAATCTATCTAGAATACTGACCAATTATGGTGGACTGACAATGATCAAAGTGAGTTATCAACAATTTGGGCCTGAGAAGAAAAGGGAAAAAAGAAAGAAAGAGAAAACAAAAATACACAAGATTCCAACTCTACATATATTCCATATTCGACATCACAACCACAAACCAATTACTGTTAATCCAAGCTAGTATGTATTAATTGTGGTAAGAAATGGTTATCAATGGACACATGTTGTGGTGACAATGAGAAATACTCCACAGCAACCAAGTTCTATTGTCCTTCATGCATCCTAGAACACTTTGGATAACCAAAACAACAAGGAAAATGAAACAATGAACTATGTTTGGCTTGTGGCAAAATGCTGTTAGATAAGGAGATGTAGAATGACATTCCTGGATAAAAAAAAACATGTAATGAATCATGTCAATACACAATTTTAATCAGTAACTGGATAAGAAAAGAGACTCTTATAGAAGCCATCTGAAGAAGAGCAGTAAAATGTCTAGATAATTGTCCACACGATAACAATAAAATATGGTAAATGGCACTTGTCAAAATTGAAAGCACATTGCCAGAGGAAATCAGAATAATAAAAAATAACCCTCCAAAATCCATAAAACTTAACTGGAACCCAGAACCAGTCATAAATCTTTTGGATCCAGAGCAATTTCATGAACATTACTAAGAATTAACGTCCATGAGAGAAGAGCAAGAGCAATACTTAGAACAGCTAAATATTTGACTGTGTCAATACTGCCTAATTCCATGTGACTTTTAATATTGTAATGAGTGTAACCTTATTTATAATCCACCATCACACATGATCTACACAATCCCAGAAGAAAAAGAACCAATCAACAACTGCACATCAGAATTGGAATCAACTTTTAATCCTAATTCAAACTCTGATAATAACAATGATAAAAACAATGATTCCAACTTCACTTAATATGACAATGAAATTAACAATGATTTAGACTCTGGTTCAAACCCCAAAACATATATCACATTTTCTGATCTCTCCAAGGAGCAGAAACTTAGATGGTTCAGTGATAATAATGAAAGTATTATGCCAGAATATGTGCATAATACTAATACCAGATTTGATCTGAGATATCCAAAAAAGGATGCCATTAAATTAGAACCACATTCACACACATGTATTGATTTCAAAGTAGCATTAGAAATCCCAGCAACGACAATGGTTCAACTAGCATTTAAGAATAGCTTAGCAAAAAAAAGAATCAACATCAGAAGAGAAATAATTGATGCAGGATATGTAAAAAATATTATTGCAATGCTACAAAATGACTTAGAAAAGACCTACATTATAGAGTCAAACAAAAAGATAGCACAGGCAATATTCCTGCCTTTAGTTAAAATAGCTCAATTAGTATCAGTGTGAAACAGAAAAGAATTAAGAATTACAGCTAGAAGAATACAGAGTTTCGGATCTATGAGTAAAATAGATATACCAGTTAATATAACAAAGGAAGAAATTGTTAATAAGAGAAAAATTATCTCTATCTGTTAATCAATCTTCATTTCACCATATGACTAGTACATGGTAATCATAGAAAAAAAATAAAGAATCAGGTACAGATTTTTGAAGCAGAAGCAACACTTTGTAAATTCAGAGAAATTGGATTAGTCAATCTATACATATCAGCCAAGAACCACAGGCACATCAAAATTCTCATTTACAACAACATGAGAGAAACCATTGAGATACCAGAAGGAACCACTATTGGATACTTGACCACTAAAGTTAAGGACCAACTACTCAATACCATTCTAGACTTTCCACAACTGTGTGGATATGTAAATATCACATCTCAAACAATATACAAATAAGAAAAATGTTATCTGCTCCAACCAGAACAATTAGAACAGATAAACTTGGGAAATCTAAATCCACTACAATATATGCAGCTTAAGATGTTACTTAATAACTTCAATGACATTTTTGCCAGTAAAAACAAATTTGGCAGAACTGACATTATTCAACATCAGATAAAAACTGAAAATGCAATGCCAATTAAACAAAGAACATACCAAGTACCACCAGCCAGCCATAAGATCATTTATTAAGAAATCAATCAGATGCTTAACAATAGGCTAATTCAGTCATCAATAAGCTCATAGTTATTATTAATAGTACTAGTCCATAAAAAAAATAGAAAAATCCACTTTTGTGTAGATTACTGGAAACTGAATGGAGTAACCAAAGGAGATAGTTACTTAACACCAAAAATCCAAGAGCTGTTGGATGCTTTTGTAGCAAAGAAATGGTTCTCAACTTTAAACTTAGACAATAGTTACTAACAAGTAGCCATGAAACCAGAAAACAAAAAGAAAATGGCTTTTACAACTCAAAAAGAAAATTTTGAATTTGAAGTGATGCCATTTGGCTTGATGAATGCTCCAGCCACATTTCAATGACTCATGAAAATTGTCTATATAAGACTGCTATGAAAATCAGTAGTCATATATCTGGATAACACCAATGTATTCTCAAAAACATTTAATAATCATCTGCATTATCTCCAACAAGTATTTGAAAGACTCAGATAAGCAGGATTGAAATTAAATACAAATAAATGCTTCTTTAGCAAAACAGAACTCAAGTTTTTGGAACATGTTATGAGCAAAAATGGTATTAAAATGGATTCAGATAAGATTGAAACTATTAAAAACTTTTCAGTATCAAATAATTTTACAGAATTAAGAGCATTTTTGGAATTTGCTAGATACTACCACCACTTTATCAAAGACTTTTCCAAAATAGCTCAACCTTTACACCAACTGCAAACAAAGTACACCAAATATGAATGGACTGAAATCCAACAAAAAGTCTTTGACATACTGAGAAAAAAGCTTATTTAAGCCCCAGTATTAATCTATTTAGATCACAGCAAACCATTCATAATTACCACTGATGTATTTGATCAAGCATTGGGAGCAGTATTTTCTCAGAAAAGACTGGATGAATGAAAACATCCAGTAGCTTATGCCAGTAGAAGCTTAAGTCCAGTTGAAAAGAACTATAGAACTCCAGCACTAGAACATTTAACTATCTATTGGGCTGTTATCAAATAGAAAAAATACTTGAGTCAAAAATTTGATATGTTGTTACAGATAATTATTTGGGGTCTCAGATCAAATAACAAATTCATAATGTGATGTTTGGTTGGTATTCTGGTGTTGATATCTGAAGGTTTTGTTGTAGAGTTTTTTGTATAATGAACAGAGAGTTAATTAATGAGTTTATCCATAGCTTCCCAAAACTACAGTTTCATTAAATTTTTTTCTTAGCATGATGGCTGGTAATCCTTCCGGTAAGCTATCCTCAAATCTATGAGTGTTCTACTCTTGTTTTATGGGTCTTTTACCAGTCACTATGACATCTGTATCTCAGCACTTTTAATCCTCAATCGATTAGTATATAACAATAGAAATCAAAGAAAGAAAAGAAAATAAAAGAAAAGAAAAATAAAGAAAGAAGCCAAGGCAATGCACAAGTTAGTATTCCATCAATAGCCATGATCAAGAGCTATTGTTCCTGTGGGGTTAAGTATCAATTACTATTAACATTTCATGTTAATAGTAAAGAGTGGATTGAGATAATTAATAATTATTTATTGATATTTGTAATGTAAAAAGTTTTTAACTGATGGATTCTGCTCTTTCTACTTCTAATACTATCACTATATATATATAATTGAGGTTCTATAAGATTGCTCACATTCTCAAGCAATGTGCTATAATTTCTTAAGCAATGCTCACATTGCTGAGTGATGTGCTCTCATTTTCTAATATTGCTTCACATTGCTAAGCAATATGCCGTGTTTTCTGACATTGCTTCACATTACTAAGCAATGTGCCATGATTTTTATCATTGCTTTATATTGTTGAGCAATGTGCTTATGTACTACATATTATTTTTCTATTGGTCTACTATTTTCTTATATCTGTTTTTTTCTATGAGTAATATTATCTCCTCTTTTTTAATATTGAGCTCTGTCGAAATCTTTGTTTTGAATTAATTCTAATACTTTTTTTTCAAGTATTGTTTGTTTGACTCTGTTTCTTATGTTTTCTACTTGTGTATTGTTCATTCTTCCCCATTGATTAATGGTTATGGTTTCCATGTCAGAGTGTAACAGTACTTCTGGATAGTTCCGAAATATGTTGTATAATCAGTATATTGTTCTAACATGTAGTGTTGAATTTGTTTTCTTTCCAATAAATTCTTCAATTTGTTGTATTATGTCTTGGTTGAATATTCTCTTGGATTTGTCAATATACAACTTCTGAATATTCAACTTTTGACCTAACTGGTAGTAGCAATATGATATTGGAAATTGTTTTGTCTATTGCTTCCAATTTTCTTTCATAAGCTCTTCTGTTAGTGCCATAACAGGGATTTTCCCAAAAGTGTTCTTCACTTTTTTTATTAAGTTATCTGTCTAGTTTTTATTGTTTTTTGGTGGTTGCTGATATGATGTATTCTTTGTTTTTCTTTGGTTGTTTTGATAGTAAATTATTTGGTTGTTAATAACAATTTCCATGTCTAACTGTTGTTCACTTAAGACCTGGAATAATTGTTGAGCTATAGTGTGAATATGATCTGGTATTTCCATTTTTCTTGGTTGTTTTTGTTGTGTATACTGTGTCTTTATATACTCTTCAGTTTGTTCAATTTGACGTGTTTAGTTTAATAACTATGATTGGTTCCAGATCTCGTGAAATCTCATCTGGTTGGACTAGTATTCTTTGTACTCCCAGTTGTGGAATATTATTGGTAGATGATGATGCTATCTGATAATATGGTTTTAGTCGATCACTATGTGCTACTTTGGCTAAGATTCTGTTGTCTCATCTTAATTTATAAGCTCTATTTCCAAGAATTTCTTCAATGTGAAATGGTCCGTCTCATTTGGGATCAAATTTTTTACTCTATTGTTTTTCCATTTTAGTATGATGTAAAAGTACTTTGTCTCCAATCTTGAATTCAACTGGTTTGTCTGGTAGTTGGTTATTGTGTTTCTTTTTTTGTTTTTCTTGTGACTTTTGAATGTTATCAGCTGCTCTTTGTCGCTTGTTTTTTAGAGTTTTCATCAAGTCATATGTTCTTCTTAGCAACGTTTCCTAAAAATTGTCTTTAGTTATTGGTTCTGTTGGATAAGTGTTGACTTTTATCTTGACTGGTAATGTTGTTGTTCTTCCATATACTAATTCAAATGGTGTTGCTTGTGTAGTGTCTTGTTTTATTGTCTGATAAGCAATAGTACTAATGGTATAAACAAATCCCATTCATCCTGGTTTTCTTGACTGATCTTGACAACTGCTTCACACAGTGTTCTATTGAATCTTTCAACTAGTCCATTGGTTTGTGAATGGTATGGTGATGACAATGGTCTTTTAACTCCAAATCTTTGACTTAATTCTGCCAGTGTTCTGTTCACAAAGTAAGTTCCTTGATCTGATAGTAGTTCTTTTGGACATCTATGTCAACAGATCAAATCTTGATAAATAAATTTAACAATGGATTCTGCATTTGCTTTTTGAATGGCTTTTGCTTCTGGCCATTTAGTGAGATAATCCATAGCTACTGCAATATATCTGTTGCCTTTGCTGGTGATTGTTAATGGTCTGACTAAGTCAATTCCAATGCAATTGAATGGTTGTCCCACTTTGATTAGTCTTAATGGTTCACTGGGTCTTGTTTCTTTTTTTCTCTGACAAGCATCACAATTTTGAACATATTGGATGATATCTGGATACATTAATGGCCAATAGTATCTTTTTCTGGTTCTTTTTATGGTTGCTTCTTTATAAAAATGTCTTGCTGTTAGGTCTCAGTGCATGTTGAATAATATTGTCTCTTTCTCTGGTTCTGTGATTACTCTGATTGGTTGATCTGGATTTTTTTTGTTCTTTTAGTAAAGTATATTTTAATGATTGATAAAATATTTTGATTGTTGTTTTATGTTGTTTTGTTCTTTTTGAGATAATTTCTTTTTGAATGATTGGGTATTTATATAATATTGAAGTTGTTGGTATTTTTGCATATTCATGTTTTGTTATATTTTTGGGTTGAAATGTTTTTAGACTTGTCTTATTTGCAACAATCCATCAGTATTTCCATTGTCTTTTTTTTTTTATAATGTACTGTATAATTAAATGGTGAAAGTTCTATTTCCATCTAGCATAGCAATCATCTGCAAATTTTTGTTTCTGAATTGAAGTCAATTCCTTGTAATCCATATATATTTCAAACTTTTGGCTCAAGTATTTTCTCCATTTCATAACTGCCCAATAGATTGCTAAATGTTCTAGTGCTGGTGTTCTATAGTTCTTTTCGGCTGGACTTAAGCTTCTACTGGCATAAGCTACTGGATGTTCTCTTCTATCTGGTTTTTTTTGTAATAGTACTGCTCCCAATGCTTGACCTGATACATCCGTAGTAATAATGAATAGTTTGCTGTGGTCTGAATACATCAACACTGGAGCTTGAATAAGCTTTCTTCTCAATGTGTCGAATGCTTCTTGTTGAGCTTCAGTCCATTCATACTTCACATTTTTGGTTTGTAGATGGTGAAATGGCTGGGCTAGTTTAGAAAAATCTTTAATAAAGCAGTGATAATAGCCTGCAAATCCCAAAAATGCCCTTAGTTCTGGCAAGTTTGTTGGTACTAGAAAGTTTTTTACTATTGCAATCTTATCTGGATCCATTTTGATACCATCTTTGCTTATCACATGTCCCAAAAACTTGAGCTCAGTTTTGCCAAAGAAGCATTTGTTGGCATTTAGTTTCAATCCTGCTCATCTGAGTCTTTCAAATACTTGTTGGAAATGATGTAAATGGTTATCAAATGTCTTAGAAAATACATTTGTGTTGTCTAAGTATATGACTACTGATTTCTATAGTAATTCAGTATAGACAATTTCTATGAGTTGTTGGAATGTCACTGGAGCATTCATCAAGCCAAATGACATGACTTTAAATTCGAAATTCCCTTCTATTGTTATGAATGCAGTCTTTTTTTTGTCAGCTGAGTCCATGGCTATTTGCCAATAACCACTATCTAAATCTAGTGTTGAAAACCATTTATTTCCTCCAAAGACGTTGAATAGTTCTTGGATCTTTGGAGTTGCGTAGTTGTCTTTTTTGGTTACTCTATTCAATTTCTAGTAATCTACACAAAAGCAAATTTTTTCATTTTTCTTCTGAACTAGTACCACTGGTGATGATCATAGACTCATTAATGGCTGAATTAGCCCATTGTTAAGCATCTGATTAATTTTTTGACAAATAATCTTATGGCTAGCTGGTAGTACTCTGTATGCTCTTTGCTTAATTGGCATTGCATCTCCAGTCTTGATCTAATGCTGGATGATGTTGGTGCAGCCAAATTTATTTTCACTTGCAAAGATATCGTTAAAATTGCTGAATAACATCTTTAGTTGCATTTGTTAGAGTGGGTCTAGATTTTCTATGTTGATCTGTTCCAATTGTTTTGGTTGGAGTAGATAACATTTACTTCATTCATATATAGTCTGTGATGTAATATTCACATATCTGCAAAGTTGTGGAAAATCTGGAATGTGGTTTGGTGGTTGATCTTTAACTTGAATGGTTAAATATCCAATAATAATTCTCTTTGGTATTTCAATGATCTTTCCAGTTGTGTTATAAATAAGAATTTTAATGTTTTTGGGGCTTTTGGCTGATATGTAGAGATTAGTGAGTTCAATCTCTTCTGATTCACAAATGGTGGCTTCTGTTTCGAACAATTGAGTTTGATCTTTTATTTCTCTTTTTATGGCTAAAATATACTGGTCATATGGTGGAATGAAGATTGATTAATGGGTTGAGATAATTTCTTCTTTGTTAATAACTTTTTTCTCTATCATATTAACTAGTATGTCTATTCTACCCATTGATCTGAATCCTTATATCTCTTTAACAGTAATCCCTAATTTTTTTTTGTTTTCTACTAACACTAATTGAGCTATTTTCACCAGAGGTAGGAATATTGTCTGTGCTATCTTTTTGTTTAGATCTATAGTATATGTTTTTTCTGAATCATTTTGTAACATAGCAATAATATTTCCTACATATTCTGTGTCAATTATTCCTCCTCTGATGTTTATCCTTTTTTTTCACTAAACTACTCCTGGACACTAGTTGAACTATTGTTGTTGCTGGAATTTCCAATGTTTTCAGATCGATGCAAGTGTGTGAATGTGGTTTTAATTTAATGGGATCTTTTTCTGGATATCTTAAATCAAACCTTGCATCAGTATCATGTATGTATTCTGGCATGATACTTTTGCTGTTATCACTGAACCATTTAAGTTCCTGTTTCTTGAAAAGGTTAGGAAGTGCAATAAATGTTTCAGGGTTTGAATCAGAGTTTGAATTGTTGTCATTTTCATTGCTATTTGGAGCAGAGCTAGAACTATTGTTTTTATCATCATTATTGTTGGAGTTTAAATTGGGATCAAAAGTTGATTCCAATTTCAATACACAGTTGCTTATTGGTTTGTTTTCTTCTGGGATTGTGTAGATCATGTGTGGTGGTGGATTGTAAATAAGATCACACTCATTGTAATACTGGAAGTCACATGGGATCAAACAGTAGTTATATAATCAGATGTTTATTTCTTCCAAGCATTGTTCCTGCTCTTTTCTGGTGAGTGCTAATTGCTGATAATGTTCGTAGAATTTCTTTGGATCATTTTCAATGTTGCCAAAGATGTCAAAAGTTTGGATGTATTTGGGTTTAAGAAGAGATAGAGGATTGTTTTTGATTTTCAGTAGTTCACTGGTTGTCAGACCTTCTGTTTTTACACTCGCCATTCTCCAGAGTTTATCTTTATCATGAGGATATTCTTCCAATTGTTGCAATGCTTGTTTCCAGGCATTATTGATTGATATTCCCTTGCATATTCAGTTGTTGATTAGGATCATGTACTGACACATTTCATCGCACATTCTTTCACACCCAGGAATGTCATTCCACATTCCTTCATCAGGTAAAATAGTTCTGCATGCATGACAGGATTGGTTGTCTCATTTTCTTTGCCGTTTTGGTTGTTCAAAGCACTCTATGATGCATGGGTGACAGTGAAATCTTGTGGTGATGAAGTATTCCTCATTGTCACCACAGCATGCACCCATTGACAACAATTTCTTGCCGCAATTGATGCATACCAATTTTGGTTGGCAATAGTGTGATGATTGTAATGAAGTGTAAACATATGAACTATAATTGCTACTGGTGAGGGTGGTTTCTTCTTCCTTTTTCTTTTTCTTATCAGTTTTTTTCTACTCCCAGTTTGCTGATTTTTCTTGGTTGTTCTTCATCTCCCAGACTTGGTTGATATTCCAGGTAAGTTCTTCCTTTTGTTTTTTTTTGTTGTCATCATCCCAGGAGAGTATTGGCAGCAACTCATTGTGGTTTTTGTCAGCCCAAAAGATTTGGTACACTTCCCAAGTAGGTTTCTTTTTTTCTTCTTTGAATTTGATAAGTGGAGCTAATGGCATGGTAATGGGTTTGAAATGGCTACATGTGGCTGGTACATGTGTGTGTTATCCATTCTGGCTAAGCTGGAGCTCTTGGGTGTTCCAGTCGAGTGTCGTGTTAATTTTGGACAGCCAGTCATTACCCACTAATGCTTGGTATTGAGTGGCTTCCATAACTAATACTTTGATTGGTATAGTAATACCATTGATTTCTATGGACAAGTTATCTATTTCACCAATTGGAGTCTTGGTGGTTTCATCAGCTGTAATTATTTTTGCACTGGTAGCTTGATCAACTTGGCGACCTAATTGGTTCATGAGCCATCTTGTGATAATGCTGCCAGCTGATCCACTATTTAGGATCAGTTTGATAGACTGACCATCAATTTTGGCATTCGTGTACATTGCTGTAATAGGTTTTTTCTCAAGTGTGGCTCCACTGAACAAAGAAATTTCTGTTGGTTTTTCAATTTCAAAAGAAAATATAGCTGCTAGAGACTCGTCTTTCATGACAGTGACTGGTGGAATATTGGTAAGTGATTGCTTCTGTTTAGGTTCTTGAGTGTTAGATGAGGCATTTTCTGTAATAACCAGAAGACTTAAATAGTTCTGAGAACTCGGGTTTTGAGTATACCCAGTTCCTGAACTCCGCTGTCGTGATTTTGATAGCTGGTTGAATGAACTGGAGATTGGTTGGTGAACAATCATCACTGATTTCTAGTTTTGGATGACTCTCGATCTAGAGTTTCCTAATGTTATTTGAGCTGGGTTTGATGGCAGTGTTTGAATTGTGGATGTCTAATAAATTATTTGTGGCTGTAGTAGTTGATATATTATCAGTAGCTGTGGTTGATAAACTGAAAGTTGATATACAAGTGGTTGATATATTGGCTGTTGTATCATTGGCAGGTAAGTCGGTTAATATGGTGCTGGATTGAATTAATAACTCAGAGTTGGGAACCAGTAATTGGGGTTTCAATATTGATTTCCTGATTGTTGGTTATTATTATAAAATTAGCAGTCAGCTCTAATATGGCCTTGTTTATTACAGTTATGGCAGACACACATCTCTTGTTGCCATGGCTGATTTGGAGATGATAATAGATGTAACTGATTTTGGAAACAATTCATGTTTCCTGAATTATTGTGTCATTGTAGTGGTTGATAAATGGTGCAATTGTTAGTTAAGTATTTTTCCAATTTCTGATTAATTGAATCACTGAATTGTTTCAATTTGGAATCCAATTCAAATGATCCATTTATTACTAGATTAATGGCTTGGGCATGATTTGCTTCAAGTTCTGTTGATTCAAAATCTTTGGCATTAGTAACTATAGCTTGAAGGTTTGCTGAATGTATTGGACGTATGTGTTGGAGGATGCTACTGTGCAAACCTCTAATAAATTGGTTTAAGATTTGTGGCGCTGTAAAATAGTCAGCCTGGATTGCTTGAATTTGGCACAGATTCCTATGAAAGCATTCTAAGTAAGTAGTGACTGCTTTATTTTCTTCTTGTTTAATAGTGGTGAAAGTATTTGCTAGCCAATTAATACTATTATTGTTGCTGAAGTATTGTAGAAATGCAAGCTTAAATGCAGCGAAATCTTGGAGTTTGTTAGCCAAGCTTTGATACCATAAATTGGCAGTATCTTGGAAAAAGTAAAGAATAGCCTGTATGGCTCTGGCGTCATTCCAGCCATTGGCTATAATGGCTTTCTCCACATTGTTTAGTCACACTTGGGCATTGTCTTCTTTACCAGTGAATTTCTCAAGTTTTGCTATCAGAGCATAGGCCATTGGATTAACGTTTGGTTGTTGCAGTTGTTGTTGCAGCTGTTGAAGCAGCTGCTGTAGTTGTTGAAGTGATTGAAGTAGCTGCTGTTGCTGTTTGTCAATTGGTGGAACTGGATTAATCATGATTACTAAAGGTAAGTGTTGTTGATTATTGATGTCAGGATTATGATTGTTCTGATGATATTGTATTTGGAAATTCAGAGTCTCAATTTCTGAATTTTCTAAATTTGGATTTTGCTGAGTCTGAAAATTCGGGGTTTTAATGTTCAGGTTTTCTGGGATCAGGTTCTGGTAAGTAAATTTTTGATTTTCAGATTCTTCTTCCTTTTCTTCTTGTTCTTCTTCCAAATCCGTTACTTCTTAGAGACTTGTGGTTCTAAAATTTGGTTGTGATAGCAGAGATCAAAGTCCTGATAGCATTGGTGATCATAACTTAAATCCTTTGAAATATGCACTGTATGGTCCTAGAAGATTTTTTTTTTCTGATTACTCTGAAATAAGAAGCATCCATATGTGAATGTTGTATTTAATGTGGACATTCCTGTTGATGTGATGTTGATGGTGCTTCCAGGTGTATAGTGGTATGATGGATTTGTTGGTAATTCAATTCTGTGTTTTTTCCAAGTAGGTGGTTGGATCCATTGAAATGTTACTGCTGGTGTTTGTAATTTTCTTTTGCTTTTACTGACATAAGTGATTAGGTATCTTTGTTGTGTGTAATGTTCAATTTTTTTATTAATCTCAGTAATAATGAATATGAAATTATAATTTGTTGGTAAGCTGGTGTTTTGGATTAATTTGTGGTAAAAAGTTTCTCTCACTGATTTAGTGTTTACTGGTGTTCCTAACAAATAGGCAATTTTTTCATTGATGTAAAAATTGAAAGCTAATTCTGCTAATTCTGCTAATATCTGATTGTGGTTCAATCCCAAGTGTTGACAGTAGTATTAAAATAAGGATTTTGCAAATCCTAAATGGTTTGCTCCTATACTTTCTGATTTTGCCACTGTTGATTTATTTGTTGATGCTGGTTCTCTGTAGGATTATATCTCACAGGGAGCACCAAATGTTACAGATGATTATTTGGGATCTCAGGTTAAATAACAAATCCATAATGTGGTGCTTGATTGGTATTCTAGTGTTGATATCTGAAGGTTTTGTTGTGGAGTTTTTTGTATAATGGACAGAGAGTTAATTGATGGGTTTATTTGTAGCTTCCTGAAACTGCAGTTTTATCAAATTTTTTTCTCAGCATAATGGCCAGTAATTCTTCTGGTAAGCTATCCTCAAATCTATAAGTGTTCTACCCTTGTTTTATGGGTCTTTTACCAGTCACTATGATGTCTATATCTCAGCACTTTTAATCCTCAATCAATTAGTATACAACAATAGAAATCAAAGAAAAAAAAGAAAATAAAAGAAAAGAAAAATAAAGAAAGGAGCCAAGACAATGCACAAGTTAGTATTCCATTAATAGTCATGATCAAGAGCTATTGTTCCTGTGGGGTTAAGTATCAATTACTATCAACATGAAGTGTTGATAGTGAAGAGTGGATTAAGATAATAAATAATTATTTATTGATATTTGTGATGTGAAAAGTTTCTAACTGATGGATTCTGCTCTTTCTACTTCTAACGCTATTACTATATATACATAATTAATGTTCTACAAGATTACTCACATTCCTGAGCAATGTGCTATAATTTTTTGAGCAATGCTCATATTGCTGAGTGATGTGCTCTCATTTTCTAACATTACTCCACATTGCTGAGCAATGTGCCATGTTTTCTGACATTGCTCCACATTGCTAAATAATGTGCCATGATTTCTATCATTGCTCTACATTGCTGAGCAATATGCTCATGTGCTATATACTATTCTCCTATTGGTCTACTATTTTCCTATATCTGTTTTTTTCTATAAGTAACAATGTATATTAATCATAAAGAATTAATTTCAATCCAAAAGCAAGAATTTGAAGACAATTGCCATGTCAAATGGAAAATAAAACTTTCACTATTTAATTATATGGTACATTATAAAAAAGAAAAAAAAAACGGAAATGCCAATGGATTGTTATAAATAAAACAAATCTAAAAAAAAAAAAACATTTCAACTCAAAAATATAACAAAAGATAAATATACAAAAATATCAACAACTCTAACATTATATAAACACCCAATTGTTCAAGAAAAAATTATCTTAAAAAGAACAAAACAGCATAAAACAGCAATCAAAATATTTTATCAACCATCAAAATATACTTTAACAGAAAAATAAAAGAAATTCAGATCAATCAACCAAAGTAATTACAGATTCAAAGAAAGAAACAATATTATTTAACATGTATTTAGATCCAACAGCAAGACATTTTTACAAAGAAACAATTATAGAAAGAACCAGAAAAAGATACTATTGGCCATTAATGTATCCAGATATTACCCAATATGTGCAAAATTGTAATGCTTATTAAAGAAAAGAAGAAACAAAACCCAATGAACCATTAAAACCAATTAAAGTAAAACAACTATTTAATCATATTGGAATTGACTTAGTCAGACCATTAACAATTACCAACAGAGGCAACAAATATATTGCAGTAGCCATGGATTATCTTACAAAATGGCCAAAAACAAAAGCCATTTAAAGAGCAGATGCAAAATCTGTTGCTAAATTTGTTTATCAAGATTTGATCTGTTAATATAGATGTTCAAAAGAACTACTATCAGATCAAGAAACTCACTTTGTAAATAGAATATTGGCAGAATTAAGTCAAAGATTTGGGATAAAAAGACTATTATCATTACTATACCATCCACAAACAAATGGGTTAGTTAAAAGATTTAACAGAACACTGTGTGAAGCAATAGCCAAGATTAGCCAAGAAAACCAGGACGAATGAGCTTTGTTCATATCATCAGTATTATTTGCTTACTGGACAATAAAGCAAAACACTATACAAGCAACACTATTTGAATTAGTATATGGTAGAACAGCAATATTACCAGTTGAGATAGAAGTCAGAACATATTTAACAGAACCAATAACAGAAGAGAATTTTCAAAGAACATTGTTGAAAAAAACATATGACTTAATGAAGACATTAGAAAACAAATGGCAAAAAGCAGCTGATAACATCCAAAAGTTACAAGAAAAACAAAAAAAAAGACACAATAACCAACTACCAAATAAACCAGTTGAATTCAAGATTAGAGACAAAGTACTTTTATATCATATCAAAGCAGAAAAACAATGGAATAGACCATTTTACATAAAAAAAATTCTTGGAAATGAAGCTTATAAATTAAGATAAGACAACAAAATCTTAGCCAAAACAACACATAGTGATCAATTGAAATCATATTACCATATAGTATTATAATTTACTAATCATATTCCACAACTAAGAGTACAACAAATACTAATCCAAACAGATGAGATTTCACAAAATCTGGAATTAATTATAATTATTAAACCAAACATATTAAATTAAGACTTCAAAAACATTATATAAGGAATCAGCACATGACAAAAGATATCAAAAAAATAGAAATTACCGACAATATATACATACTGGCACAACAACTCTTCCAAATGATTTAACAACAGAATATGGAAATTACTATTAACTAACAAACCATTTGATATAAAAATACAAAGAAAAAACCTTAACACAAAAAACAAAGAAAATCAGAAAATACTATTGATAAGATAATAACAAAAATAAAAGTAGTAATAAAAATACAAACAGAAGGTGTACTATATCAAAAATTAATGATAAAAATATGGAATTGGTAGATACAATAATTTCAAAGAAACTTTTGTTATTACTACTTGGAATAACATCTGAATATTTAAAACTTATATATAGATAAGACAAAGTGATTATTCAACCCAGAAATATTACAACAACTTGAACAATTTGTGAGAAAAAACAATCTAATCACATAAGCATAAACCATCTATTGATTACAAATTGGATTTCAAGACCAATCAAAAATTTTACTCAATCCAACAATAAATTTCATTACTATCAACTAAATAGAAAAAATAACCAATGCCCAATTTGAAGAATTATAGAACAAAATAACACAAGTAATTTTCAAAAAAGAAGTTCAAGAAATACTCAAAAACAGAGAATTAGAATTAAAGATTTTAATGAAGCTCAATATTAAAAAAGAGAGAATAATATTACTTATAGAATATAGAAAGTATATTAGCATATAAATTAGCCAATCAGAAGTAATCATAGTAAATATAGAATTTCAGAATTTCTCTCAAAGAAATTGCAGGATTCCAGGAATTTCAGAATTTTTGTACAAAGAATTGCAGAATTGCAGAATTCCTCTCAAAAAAATTGCAGGATTCCAGAAATTCCAGAATTTTTGAGATAAAAAATTGAAAAATTGAGGAATCTCAATTATGTATATATAATAGTAATATTAAAAGTAGAAAAAACAGACTTTTCTGTTTAGATTTTATCTAAGCAACATTCTAATTCACAAATATCAATAAATAATTATTTGTTATCTTAATTTACTTTTCACTATCAACACTTTATGTTAATAGTAACTAATACTTAACCACACTAGAACAATAGCTCTTGATTATGGCTATTAATGAGATACTAACATTTATTGCTTTGGCTTATTTCTTTTTTTTCTTTTATTTTTGTTATTTTTTGTTGTTAACTAATTGATTATAGAATAAAGCACTAAGTTATTAACATCAAGAATTACCTGATAAAAAACTCTTATAAGTGGGTAAAACATATAAGAAATACAAATTGCTTACTAGAAAATTGCCAGCCATTAAGCCAAAAAAAGAATTGACAGAATTGTGATTTCGGAAGGCTACTGAAAACAATCATTGAATCTCTGTCCATTATACAAAAGACTCAACCAAAAACTTCAAACAATTAAAACCTTTAGATACCAACATCATTATATTATCAATTGAGTACCAAGTTACAGGTTTGTTATTTGATTTGAGACTCCAAATAATCATCTGTAACATCAAAAAAGATAGTTCACATTTATAAGAAGTTGCAATCAAACCTCTATGCCTTATAACCAAAAAACTCAATAGGTAAATTTACAACCAGTAGATAAGACTTTTATAGACTGATAATCAAGACTAAGTCAATAAAATTATGCAAAACATGTATTACTAATAATTAAGAGCACCAAATATTACCATTTCTCTACTCCAAGTTTACCTGTAATATTGATAACTTGCCCTTAAAGAAAAACCACACCAAAATTACCTGACTAGAAACTTTTTTAATTTTAAAGACATAATGAACCAAAAAATTGTTCATAACAATAGCCATCTCAGGACCAAAAAAACTCTTGTCCAAACCACATGAAAAAATCTGCACTTTTTCAAACTTATTCATAATCCAAAACCTAATGCCAGATCTCAATTTTGTTTCAGTAATAATAGAAACTATATTGCCAGAGTCCACATGCCACCACACTACATCTTCTTGCTTAATGGAAACATTAATGCCTCTAATATTACAAGTAGCAATTTTTCAAATAAGATTTGTTATTGAGAGGAACAAGTATCAAACACCAAACCAGTATTGTTCACTTTGGCCAGTAGGCTTATAACAGTAACTGAAAAATTGTTCAAAGTTATTTCCAATTTGGAAATTACAAATTGATCAAAAATCACTGCTCCTGCAACAGTTTTACTACTAATGATCACATTTGAACTCTTACTTATTACCATATCCATCTCTTGATTCTGTGATAAAAGGGTTACCAACAACTAACATCCAGGATTAAGCTAGGAAACCAATAGCCTGAATGTGTCTAATCTCTTAGCCAGCTTATTAATATGCTCTACAAAGCTAGCAAAACTGTATTCAAGAACAGCAAACCTATTATTTAATCTCATAAACACCAGCAGTATTATTTATAAAATATAAAAATTAAATATTAGTACATAAATTAGCCAATCAGAATAGATATAATAAAAGTGAAATTTCAGAATTTCTCTTAGAAGAATTGCAGGATTCCAGAATTACAGGATTCTCATATAAGTAATTACAAGATTTCTGGAATTTCAGAATTCTTGGCTAGAGAATTAAGAAATTCAAGAAATCTTGTACAATAAAATTTATGTATATATAGCAATAGTATCAAAAGCTAGAAAATTAGTCAATTAGACTCTTAGACTCCTAGAGTCAATTAGACTCACATGTCATAATTATTAAATACTTTTCCATTTAAAGATAGTTGCTATCAACTAAAATGAAATTATATCAATAAAATATATCTTCAATTCTTCAAATCTATGTTATTATTCATTACTTAACTTGCTGGCACAATAGTTCTTAATCATGGCTATTGACAGAACACTTATTTTTTATTTTTTATTTTATTTTCTTTATTTTTTTATTTTTTTTTATTTTTTTTATTTTATTTTTTTTTATTTTGTTGTTTACTAAATTGATTAAAAAGATTAAGTGCTAAGTTATTGACATCAAGGATAGTCTGGTAAAAAACCCAGAAATAAAGATATAAAATTTATAAATTAATACATAGCTTATCAGAAGAACATAACTGCCAGAATAAACCAGCCATTACACTGAAGAAAAAAATTTGATAGAATAACCATTCTGGGAGGTTATAAACACTAAAACATATCAACTCAAGAGTTGGAGAAGAAAACTAGAAATATTACATTAAAATATCAACATTGAATTTCTGTTCATTATATAAAGAACTCAACCAATATTTTTAGATAACCAAAACCTACAAAAATCATCAACTATATACATATTAAGCACCAAGTTACAGGTTTGTTATTTGATTTAAGACCCCAAATAATTATCCGTAACAGCAGAATAGGTTTTACTTTAAAAAAAAGCCAAAATTTGACAAACTATTACTAATAGAAAAAAAAAAAGAGAACCTACTAATGACTTTTGCTTAAAAAACACCACTAAAAAAACAGAACAAGTTATTGGCACTGAACATTTGGCATAGATGAATTCCAATCTGCTTTTATCTGTCTTTAACAGCACTTTATAAAATAGGCTATTAGAAGAATTATTCCCATCCAAGACACAGTTCAATAACATATGACCAAATTTCTTATATTTGGCACACTTGACAAAATTCAGATGGGACCAGTGCAAGGTAACTTTTTTCAGTACTGACATGATTTCCATAGTAGTATCTAATGATTTAGCAGAGTCAAAACAAATAATAACACATCTGATCTGAACATATGAAACTGAATGACAATCAATAATGCATGTTTTCCCACTCACAAAACCAATAAAGTTTCAGATGTCATAAGCATTAGTTCTCACAAACAGTATATAGAGCAGCACCCTATGATAATTCCTAACATTCCATAATTTTTTGTCTAAATTCACCTTAGCAATACACACAGCATTTTTTCTAATTAAGATAGACCAATTTGCTGTGACCAAATCAGCATAATCCAATTGCTCAAACTCAACTACAGTCTTTGCCATAGTTTTATCAACTGTATTTTAATTGACTTAATTATACCAAACTTGGAAAGCACAGCATACACAGTCTTAACAGACATTTCAATTGGGATTTCTTTTACTACTATAATCCGATTTAAATGACCAGTATTTTTTTTAAAATTAGTGTTTACCAAGATTTTTATCTTCTTAGCCTTTTTAAAGACCTGAGTCAGGTTTGATTCAGACATGAAAGTTATCTTAATGATCTCAGAAAATTTTGAGAAGGTTGTTACCGGAGGTTTTTGGTCTCTTTTCTTAAATGTTGGTAATGTTGATTTGCTGTGAATTCACATTCTCAGAAAGTAGTTGAACCTCCAATAACTGAATTTATCTTCAAATTATCTTCTATAATTTGAACTTGCTGGGCTTATAAGTGGAATGGCCAATTCCATGCCAGTTACTTTATGTAGTTATGTTGTAGTAAACATCAACTTTTTCCCAGGAATTGCTCGTCTGAAAGCTCACTAAAATGTATAGTTACTTTGCTGTAAAAGTCAACTCTTCTACAGGAATTTTGTCTGTAGGCTACCCTAATAATTGTAATAAGAAAAGAAAAGAAAAATAAAAAAAATGTAAAAAAAATAGAATTTTGTCAAGAGAAACGTTTTCTATCCAGGTCTGAAGTCACTAACAGTTTACTGAAATTGGTAGCTAATCAATTTCAAAACGTTAGTTGGGTTTTGAGTGCAATAATTTAAAGAATTTGGTTTTTCAAATTATTTGATATTTATTTCTTTTTGTGTGTGTAGGAATGGTTCTAAGTGATAAATCTAAAGTAAGATACATTTTCCAGAAGAGAAAAGCTCTTCTTTTATACAACTTGTTGTAGTACTAGTCTATGAACTTGCACTTTTTCTCTTCGCTCAAATTTTGGCAAACTAAAGATACATTTTGATGAACTACAAGTTATTTCGCTGAACTATTGATTAATTTGGGTGAATTATTCATAATTTCGGCGAATTTCTGTAAATTTCGGCGAATTTTTGAATGTTACAAAGTTCAGAGTATTGTGTAATTCGATCATCCTACTTTCTGTTATACTAATTAGATTATTTTAATTGAATCGTGATATGTGATAATTGATTAAATAATAAATGATAATTCGAAATAATATTAATATACTAATGAATTATAGGAATTATAAGAGTAATTTCATGCTAATTAATAGCTAAAATTCTACTGGTAACATAATCTCTTCCTCAAGACTGAGTTCCATCGAAGTCCAAGCACTATCTGTAATATTGAGATAGTGATCTAAAATAATTGAAGTAATTTGGTCTGAAAATTGTTGAAATTTCAGTTCTGTAAGTTTGCCAATGTATTGGACTTTCATTGGTTGCAATATTGGATTTTGTAGAACATTTTCACAAGTATTAAACAAGTCATAGAGTCTAAGAGCTGCTCTAAGTCTGTAGCAAGTGTTTATTGGTCCAGCTGCTGTTTTGAATTCATTGTGGATTTGTTTTTGTATAACTTCAGGAGTGAGATTTGTTGCTTCAAGTTCCAGTTTTCGTTCATAAAGTGTTTTTCCAATTTGAAAGTATTTATAGATAGGGGTGTGTTTATTGTTCTGTTTATTAAGAAGTAATAGAAGTTTTTGTTGTATTGTAGCATTTGGTAAAATGTCAATAGGAGCAATTAAAAAATTTTCTTCTAGTGCCTGCTTCAAAAGTCTTGGTAATTTATTCTCAGAATGACTTCTTGTTTTTCTTCTATAGGGGTGATAGTTTTGTAAATGATTTGCTACTAGGGCTGTGGTTTCTTTCTGAATGTAATTAATTTGACTTCCATTAATTGTTATAGATAAGTTAGGAAGTGTTTTCAAGGCTAACATTAATTTTTGGGATATTTGTTGAATATTTCGGAGAATAATCATGATAAAATTGACTAATTATGAAAAGAGAGAATAAAAAAAATTATTTTTGGATATGGGGTTTTTATTTGTTTTTGGGTTTGAGTGTTTTGTAATTATTTACTATTTTTGTCTTTGTGTTTTTAGTAGAGAATTATTGTAAAATTTAAGTGTTTAAGTTTGGTTGTTGTTCTATTATAATTATTGGTTCTAAATTTCGGGAAATATCTTCAGGATTAATTAAAGGGGAATGTATACCAATTTGTGGAATTAATGGTTCAGGATTGTTTCTGGAATAATAGTGTTTCAATTTGTCTCTATGTGCAACTTTTGCTAATATTTTGTCATCAAGTCTTAACTTATATAATCTATTGTCTAGAATTTCGTGAATCTAAAATAGTCCATCCCATTTGTTTTCAAATTTCCCACTCCATTGTTTTTCAGCCTTAGTTCTGTGTAAGAGAACTTTATTTCCAACTTTAAATTCGTTGGTAATAGGTGGTAATTTGTTGTTATGTCTTTCTTTTTGTTGAGCTTGGGAATGTTCAATATAAGTTGCTGCTATTCTTCTTTTTCCTTCCAGTGTACTAAAAAAAGTGTAGACTCTTCTTTTGAGTGTCTCTTGAAAGTTTTCTTCATTGATTGGTTGCACTGGGTATGTTTCCACTGTAAAATTAATTGGTAATGTTGCTGTTCTTCTATAAGTAAGATCAAATGGTATGTGTTTTGTAGTATCTTGTTTTAGTGTTCTGTATGCTAGTAACATTGATGGAATAAAAATATCCCATTCCTGCTCAAAGTCTGTTGAGACTTTGGCTAGAGATTCACACAATGTTCTGTTGAAATGTTCTACAAGTCCATTTGTTTGAGGGTAATAAGATGATAATAGAGGTCTTTTGACATTGAACCATTCACAAATTTCTTGTATCAAGTTGTTCACAAAATGTGTTCCTTGATCAGATAAGAGTTCAATTGGGCATCCATGTCTACAGATAATGTCTTCATAGATGAAATTTGCTACTGATTTTGCATCTGTTCTTTGGATGGCTCTAGCTTCAAGCCATTTGGTAAGATAATCCACTGCAACTGCAATATAACAATTTCCTTGGGTTGTGATAGGTAATGGTCTGACTAAATCAATTCCAACTCTGTTAAAAGGT
>JAAOMT010000591.1:4932-136159 GCA_016748015.1 Geosiphon pyriformis | reverse complement strand
GGATCTGATGTTGAACAATGTCTGTTTTTCCCAAGTCATTGTTGTCTTTTGCAAATATATCTGCAAATTCAGCTATCAATTGTTTCAATTGTCTTTGTTGTTGAGGTTCTAAGAGACCCATATTGATTTGAGAGAGTTTTTCTTCCAACAAGTGGTAGTTTTCAGTAGTAGAAATAATATTTGGATTTGGGAGTAGAATGTGCTTTACAATTTCGATGAAATTAGAGACAATTTGAGGGTTTTCATCTTGAAAGATATTGCTGTGTATGATTCCAATTTCTAATTTGTTTAATAAAACAATAGAGTAATTATTGGGGTTGTAGAATGTAACTCGAAATTTTTTCATTCCTTTGGGAATATAAATATTTAGAATTGATATTTCATGCTTTAAACAGATTTGTTCATTGGATTCAAAGATTTGTTGTGTAGTGGTGGTTTTGAGCAAGTGTAAATTTCGTAATGTTCTCCAAAAGGTAAAATGGTAATTGGCTGAGGAAGTTGAAGAATCTGGTGAGATTCATTTTGTATATTAAAAACTATGTTTACTGGGATTATAAATCGTCCAGTTGAACCAAAATCTTGAGTTCCTCTTTCACTTTTTCCCAATTGTTCTCTGTTGTTTACTGATTGTAAACCTGAAATGTTGATTAAGGATAAGTAAATTGCTTGAGCAATTTTTTCAGCATGTTCAATTTTGAATAGTTTGTCTGTCTCATTCTGTAACATGATGGTAATGTCTCCAGTGTATCCTGCATCTATAACTCCTCTTCTAATATTGATTCCTTTGCTTGCCAATGATGATCTGGAGGCAATTTGAATCATTGCTCCTGCTGGAATTTCAAGAGCAATTTTAAGATTGATTTTTGTCAAAAACTTTGGTTGGAGAATCAAAGTATCTTTTCCTGAGTATCTTAGGTCATATTTAGCATCAATTTTGTGTGCTTTTTCTGGTCTGATTCCTTGGCTATGGTTGTCAAAATATTTAAGTTGTAGAGGTAGTTGCTTTTTAAGAAGATAGATGGGAATGGTTGGTAGTTCTTCTACTAGTTCAGATACTCCAAATTCGATTTCATTTTCATTATTCTCATCTGGCAAAGGAATGCTAAGAGCATAACATTCTAAACACTATTGGTTATCACAAGGCATAACACATTCTTCACACAATTGAATGTTCATTTGCTTTAATCATTGAATTTGAGCTTCTTTGGTCGGATATGTATGACTTGCAATTTGGTGGTAGGTTTCTACTTCATCTTCATAATCAAATCCAGCTAATTTTATAGTATACTCAATATATTCAACTTCTTTTATTTGGTGGACATCTTCTTGGGTGGCTCCATTGATCAATGCCATTGCTAAGTCAAAAATCATTTCAGCATTATGAGGGTAGTGGTAAAGTTTATTGAAAGCACTGTTGTATGCTGCATCAAATGGTGTTTCTCTTCTGACTTTTTCCGAAATTGATAGAGCATATTGACAGGTTTGATCACATACTCCTCCTCTCATTGCTACATCAATCCAATTGTATTCTTCTGGTAGCATTTCTCCACATGTAAGGCAAGGTGTGTTGTTCTATTTTCCACTTCTTTTTGGAGATCCAAATCGTTCTCTATGGCATGCTTTGCAAAAGTAACAGGTACGAGTTTTATATTCCTCTTCTGGAGAAATACATGCTCTCATTGATGAAAGTTTTTTGTTGCAATCTTTGCATTTGAGTGGAATATAGGGTGGTTGTTTCCGTGATTCTGGTGTAGAATATCTAACTTTCTTCCATCCTCTTGATTCTTTAAAAATCTTTTATTCGGTTTTTTTAGCCCAATTGGATGTTGATCCAAGAGCCATGTAGGTTTCAGTAAGTGGCATTTCTTTCTCCTCTTCAAATTCAAATATTGGAGCTTTTTCTGCTCATTTGTTAAAGGTACTACAGGTTGCAGGTACTATGGTATATTGTCCTTGGTATGAGATTTTAAGTTCTTGAGTTTCCCAGTTCAGGTTTGCATTGGCCTTAAAAAGCCAATCATTTCTGACTAAAGCTTGGTATTGGGGTGCATCCATAACAAGAACTTTAACTGGAATGGTAATTCCATCAATTGAAAAAGAGAAATCATCAATTTCTCCTATTGGAGTCTTCTTCATACCATCAGCTGTGACAATAACTGTTTGAGCTGGTCTGTCTATGTTTCGTTTGAGTTGTTGCATTAGCTGGTAAGTGATGATACTTCCAGCTAATCCACTATCTAAGATTAAGCAAATGGGTTTTCCTTCCACTGTAGCTTCTGTGTACATAGCAGTAATTGCTTTCTGTTCATTGACTGCTGCATTACTAAACAGAAATGGTGATTTATTTGCTTCAAATTCAAATGGAAATATATCTAACAGATTAGCATTTTGGGCAATTTGA
This sequence comes from Geosiphon pyriformis, assembly GCA_016748015.1. NCBI lineage: Eukaryota > Fungi > Glomeromycota > Glomeromycetes > Archaeosporales > Geosiphonaceae > Geosiphon > Geosiphon pyriformis. The sequence goes on along the minus strand of JAAOMT010000591.1, from coordinate 133,758 downwards.
ACTGGTGAAATGATATGGTTGAAAGAGTTTGATCTTAGCACTGCAACTTTATCTTCAGAAAGTGCAGTTTGTTGAAAATTCGATTTCTCTGGTATTGTAAGATAACTGGGTTGAGTGTGATAGTAATTGGATCTTTGCTGGCCCGAATTTCGGGGAACCAACTGGTTATTTGAATTGATTCTGTTGTGGTTATTTTGCAATTGATTTTGGGATGTGAATTGGTTATGTTGAACCAATCTTCTTGCTGGTACTTGATATTGTTGAGTGGGTGGTGTCTGATATGGCTGAATTGGTAAAGATTGCTGATATTGTTGCTGTATTGATTGTGGAGCTGGTGGATAGTAGTTTTGATTTTGTGGTCTTGGTGAATAATAAGTTGGTGGTGAAGATTGGTAATAGAATTGTTGTGGTGAAAAGTAACGTTAATTACTCCTGTTTTGTTGGTTTCTTTGCAATTTCCTACAATCTCATTTCCAGTGTCCTGGAATTCCACAATAATGACAATTTTGAGATTGGTTGTTGGATGGTAATCCAAAATTGTTTTGGTTGCATCGTTGTGGTAGTTGATATTTTTGTGGTTGTTGCTGCTGTTGTTGTTAATTTGTAAAATAGCTTTCAACTTTCTTTGTGAGTTGGTCTATCTTTTTTTCAGCTGCTGAGCTGGTTTCTCCAATTGCAAGGTTTACAAGTTTGGTGTGATTTGCTTCTTCCATTGTCATTTCATAGCTCTTTGCATGTCTAATAGCAGTTGCTAAGTCTGCTGGAGCATGTGGACAGATTTTCTTAATCAGTTTGTCTTTTAATCCTGTTATAAACTGATCCAGAATTTGAGCATTAGAATAGTAGTCATTGGTTTCCAATTGTCAGATTCGTCTAAGAAGTTTGTTAAATCTTTCAAGATAGGTTATAACAGATTCAGATGTTTCTTGTTTGATATTGTGAAAGCAGTTTCTGAAAGTGATAGAGGTATTGTTGTTAGTAAATTGTTGTAGAAAAGCATCTTTGAATGCTTGCCAGTTTTCAAATGATTCTTCTAAATTTTCAAACCATTCTCCTGCTGTTCCTTGAAGAAAGTAGGGAATTGCTTTGAGCATTCTCGCTGCAATCCAACCATTTGTGTCTCCTGCTTTTTGAACTTTGTCAAGCCATTCTTGAGGACTGGTATCATTGTCTTTACCAGTGAATTCTGGGATTTTTGCAATGTAAGCAGTTGCCATTTCTTTTTCGTTTTCTGTAATTTTTTCTGGTTCTGATTCAGTTTCTTTACTTTCCAAGCTTTCTGAGTGATTACTTTCGTTTTCCTGTAAGTAATCAATGATATTGGCACTTGTTGATATTGGTTCCTGCTGTTGAGTAGGATTTCTAGGTGACTGAAAATCTTCTGGTCTGGAGAAACGGCTAAGTGGTAAACTTGGTGTTTGTGGTTGAACAAGTGAAATTGGAAATAGTGTAATAGAAAACAGTAATTTGACACTGGTTCCTTGTTCAGATGTTTGCAAGTGTTTGGCAGTTGTCTTTTGTAGTGTTGAAGTGTTTGGAGTGGTTCTTAAGTATTGCTTCAATTTTTGTTTGCCTTTGTTGCTTGTTTTTGTCTCTGATTCAAAGTCAAAAGAGTATTTAGACTGTACTGGGTATTTTTCTTCACAATACTCAATAATGTTAAAATTAAGTTTTTGAAAGTAGGTAGCAAGTGTTTCACTGTTCAGGTCTTCTGTTCCCAATTGTGAATAGTGCACTAAATTATTGTAGAGATTGCTTCTAACTTCTGAAATGTTGTAGTTTCCAAAAAGATAATTGTTGATGCAGTTTTCAATGTATTGGTATACTGATTTCTTTACAACTTCAATTCCGTCTGGAATGTTGAATCTTTGCTTACAGTGGGTGTAAATTGACTGGTAATACTCTAGAGTTGCTGTGTCTGGTGTGGTCACCATTTTGAATTTGTTGTTGTTGTGTTATTTCCATAAGAGAGCACCAAATGTTACCAGAGGTTTTTGGTCTCTTTTTTTAAATGTTGGTAATGTTGATTTGCTGTGAATTCACGTTCTCAGAAAGTAGTTGAATCTTCAATAACTGAATTTATCTTCAAATTATCTTCTATAATTTGAACTTGCTGGGCTTATAAGTGGAATGGCCAATTCTATGCCAGTTACTTTATGTAGTTACGTTGTAATAAATGTTAACTCTTTCTCAAAAATTGCTTGTCTGGAAGCTCACTAAAATGTATAGTTACTTTGCTGTGAAAGTCAATTCTTCTACAGGAATTTTGTCTGTAGGCTACCCTAATAATTGTAATAAGAAAAGAAAAGAAAAATAAAAAAAATGTAAAAGAAATAAAATTTTGTCAAGAGAAACGTTTTCTATCCAGGCCTGAAGTCACTAACAGTTTACTGAAATTGGTAGCTAATCAATTTCAAAATGTTAGTTGGGTTTTGAGTGCAATAATTTAAAGAATTTGGTTTTTTAAATTATTTGATATTTATTTCTTTTTATGTGTGTAGGAATGGTTCTAAGTGATAAATCTAAAGTAAGATACATTTTCCAAAAGAGAAAAGCTCTTCTTTTATACAACTTGTTGTAGTACTAGTCTATGAACTTGCACTTTTTCTCTTCACTCAAATTTCAGCGAACTAAAGATACATTTTGATGAACTACAAGTTATTTCGCTGAACTATTGATTAATTTGGGTGAACTATTTATAATTTCGGCAAATTTCTGTAAATTTCGGCGAATTTCTGTAAATTTCGGTGAATTTTTGAATGTTACAAAGTTCAGGGTATTGTGTAATTTGATTATTCTACTTTCTGTTATACTAATTAGATTATTTTAATTGAATTCTGATATGTAATAATTGATTAAATAATAAATGATAATTTAAAATGATATTAATATACTAATGAATTATAGGAATTATAAGGGTAATTTCATGCTAATTAATAGCTAAAATTCTACTAGTAACAGGGTAGAGACCCCCCCCAAAATCATTAACTTTTAAAAATAACTTTCTAATAACTACAAGCTTCTTCTAAGATGATTTTTTAACAACTTTATCTAGACTAATGTTCAGAACAAATGAATTCTTAACAGACACATTGACTGGATTTTTCAGCAAAAAAAAAAGAACTACAAAAGCATCTAAGAGAATATTATCATTATTAATATCACTTAAAAAATTGATCTTTTTTAATAATATATTCAAAGCTTTTTTTGTCATCAATTTTGGACTTTTTGGTATTTGGTTAGAATTATTTTTATTAAATACATCCTTTTTTTTATAATCTACACTGGTTTTTTCTACTAAATACTTCTTTTTTATATTAACACTATTAGATTTGGTAATATTATCAGCTTTAGACATTCAAGAACAACTGACTGCTTTTTTAGAAAAAATTATTTTATAAATAGTACTATCTTTTAGAACATCTCTCTTTTTCTTTTTTTTAGAGGCAATATTTTTGCCAACAGTATTAGCACCAAAGCCTTTAACAAACTTTTTTATTACAGCAATACTTCAGCCAATAGTGACCTTGTAATTAAGCAAAAAAAAATTGAATTTATTATACTGAATTGTAAAAACTTTTTTTCAAAAAACTTTTAACTCTTTTTTGGAAATTTTAGATGAAGAAGAGAAAAAAGTTTGTTAATTTACAATATTTTTTTTTAAAAAAACCAGTTTTAATATTTTTAAATTTTTTAAATTTTTAAATAATTAAAAACTTTTTTATTATTACTTATATTAAAACCAGTCTTATTTACAAATTTATTTTTTATACTATTAATATTAATATTAATTATTTTATTTTTATTATTATTGAAATTAAAATTCTTTTTAATCTTATTTTTAAAAATATTTTTGTTAAAAATATTTAATATAATCAATTTTTAAATAAAAAAGTTGTTAAATACAATATTTTTATTTATTTAACAAATATTCAAAAAATTTTTAAACCAAAACACACATTATAATTTTTTATAATATTTAATATCTTTAAATACTGTAATAAAAAAACTATTAATAAATTTATGCACAAATTATTTGTATATAAAATATTATTTTTTTCTATTATAGTTTTAACCAAAAAGTTGAACAACCAAATATACTTTTTATAACCAATTACTATTTTATAAACAAATTCAATATTATGTATATATAAAACAAAAAAAAACAAAAAAAACTTTTTCAAAAAAACTTTGTTCTTTTTTGTGATTTAAAAATTAATAAAAAAAAGAATTTTATTTTATTAATATTATGATTAATTTAATTTAAAAATAAAATTACAAAAATAACACATAGTTTTTAATTAATATATTATATTAGTTGTAATTTATTAAAATATTATTTCAATTTATTTAATATTAATTATAATTTTTAAATTATTGCTTTGACAAAGTGTAATTTATTAAAATATTATCTTTAAATAACAAAAACATCAATACTATATACTAATGGTTAATGGAACTTTGTGAATCAAAATTATGTCTTTCGTTAATCGTGGCCGTTCGCTGTTCTCTCTTCCTTGTATAACGCCCTATTATTCTTTCTCTTCATATCTGCCCTACGTTTACCTTTCCCAACTCCCCTATGCTACTGCTCTCCGTCTTCAAGAAAACCTTGTTACAAGGAGGTTAACCGCACGCCAACTTTTAAAAACTGGTTGTTCAACCGTAGAAGCTGAGAGATACAAAAGAATAGCCTCCACTGATGTTTTGCTTTTGTTACAACACCCACCTACCTATACAAATGGTAGAAGAGATAGAGGGAAAACGGCGAAGGCGATCGAAGAAGCAAGATTAAGGGATATGGGTGCGGAATGTTTTCAAGTTGGGTTTATTGCTTAGTTATTCTTTAGATAAACGAAAGTAAGACTTTAGGAACAAAAAACCCTGTCTTATATTTAGAATATTTTAAAATAATGTTGGAGAAAATTTAAAAAAAAATTTATTTAAAATTGGATAAAAACATATAAAGACCTTACGTGGTGGGCAAACTACCTTTCATGGCCCAGGTCAGTTGGTCGGATATCCCATCTTCGATTTAAAAAATTTCAAGGTATTTTTTTACAATATATTTTTCTATTGTGCATGAAATTGAAATAATCTTACCTTGGCTTTAATTCATTCAAATACTCTTCCAAGAAAGCTTTCGGTAAGATGTTATGTAGCCGCCATTGAACATGTCATTATAGAGACATGTGCAGCATATAAGATTAATGCTGGGAAAACCGAGCACACAGGTGTATGGGTTGGAGAGGAGAAAATTTGCGCGATTGGTACAGTAATCATTAAATTCTCCTGATTTTTTTTATCCTTTTAAATTTTTAATTGTTCGATTCGATTAAAAGGAATACAGATCCAACGCTATATCACATCCCACGGATTCGCTCTCAATTGTAACACCGACTTGGATTGGTTTGAGTATATCGTTCCGTGTGGATTGAGTAACAAGAAAATGACCTCGATCACTAAAGAATTTGGAAAATCGCGAAACAAAACCAATGGGGTCAATATAAGTGTTGAAGATGTTTTGCCCGTGTTGTGCAAGAAACTCGGTGAGGTTTTTGGTAGGGAATTAAAGGCGCTCGAAACAATTCCAGATGAGATGGTGGGTGGATTGAATAAGGTTCTCGATGAGATCTTGGTTGCACAGAAATAATTCAACTTTTTTTTATCCAATTGAATGGTATTGAAGAAATAACATCGTATAGTTATTATTTCAATAATGTAGAAGATTGACATCAATTTTCTACATATTTATTTCAAGAGAATTAATCAAGTTATGAATTGTTAAAATATTGCAACAATATTTTCTTCGAAAACCTGTTAGTTCATATTAAACACCTCAAAAACTAGCGAGTTTGAACAAGCTTGCATTTTGCTCAACATAATCTCAGGCAAAATTATACTAAATCATTCATATAATGGATGTTACAAAGGACTTGAAATTCCAGGTGTTGGTGAACTGTGTGTACCATAGTTAATTATAACATTAGATATGTTAATAGCAATAAGCTAAACATCACAAAAGAAAAAGAGTAAAGCAAACACAAAGATAAGTTTTCAAAGTCAATGGATTTTGCTGTTTATTATCCCTTATTCTGCGTGTGTAATTAAAACAGAGTGGTGAAAATTTAACCGTTCGATTTGAAGACTAAGACTGATTCGTTACAGTACTTTGAGATTTAAATTATATTTGGTATTTAAATTTTCTCATATCTTACGAAAAGTTCTAATACCCAATAAACAGTTCATTCATGTAAAGGTGAATAATATACAAAATAAGCTTTTTTATTATGATGTTTGGAAATTTACACACAAATAAAAAACTTTACAAAACAAAAGTAAATATATCAGAATTTTTAATATGCAATTTTAAATTGCATATTTACAATATTGATTTTAGTATTAATGTAAAATACTTTAAATATGAAAATTATATATGTCATGAGTTGAAACAGGATTTGAGTTAATTCGGAATCATTAATTCAACACTGTGTTGATTCTGAATTAACTCAACCAATCACATTATTTGGTTAATTGGCCAGTAAAAAGTTTTCCTTTCATTAGCCAATCAAAAAAATCAAAGTATTGATATTTGATGCATTTTTTTATGGCTTTTCAACACCATTTATTATTGATAAATTATAAATGACTTATTCAAAAAACATTTTCTGATCTTTTTGAAAGCTATTTATTAGCTAAAAGTGAAAAAAAATGAGCCAAAACTTTGCTTTCTTAAAATTATATAAACCAATACAGTGAACTCTTTCTATAGTCCCTCTGGTTATAGTCACTATTTTCTTATAATCACATTTTTTTAAAAACCAAAACCATTTATATATAATATTATCTTCTTATAGTCATTTTTACTATATATATCTCCTTATAGTCCTAATTCCCACAAATATAATAGCAGAATATAAGTAATTTTCACTCTCTATAGTCACACTATAATTATATAATATTAGATATAAACATCAGATGTTATCTTATATTTAATCAAACATATACAGTCAGGAAAATTTCCCGATTTGTCAATGAAAATCATTTTTTTTATGGTAGTAAAAAAAATTAGAAAAGTTTCTGGAAACGATTGTAGAACACTAAACAAAATTTCTGAAATATTACAACATTCAATTACTCTTCTTCTTTATAAGCCATCATCATTATCAGAAAACAATAACAGAACTATTATATTTGGCTTGTTGTTTGCAGGTATTATAAGAGTTTTAATAATAGTTGACATATAATACAGTACTGCTGCTCTTGGTGCTTTGGAGACTGGTGGTGCTTCAGAGGTTAGTAGTGCTTTAGAAACTATTGCTGTGGGTATCAATGAAGTTACTTTGAATCAAACTTTGGCTAATGAGATTATTTTTTTTCCATATTGGGATAAGAAATTAACAAACCTATGAGTAAGAATAATGGTCCAATGAGATCCTTCAGAAACAAGTTTGTTAATGGGACATTGTTTGAACAAATCAACTGGGAATGGAGTTCGAATTTACCTTTCCTTAAGAAGAGAAATGTGACCAGTAATAAAACTCAAAGCATGAGGATTCCAATATATACTGTTATGGTTAAAACTTATACTTCTTATTAATTATTACATATATTAGCCAATGATGTCATATAAATTAGCCACTTTATTTTTAGAAAGTAATCATTGACCTGATTATTGACTTGATAGTTGACCTAATCAATAACCTGATTATTGATCTGACCGTTGACCTGATCATTGACCATTTTTGATAGCTATATAAGTGATGAATATTTTAGCTGTAAAAAAGTATAAAGAAATCAAAGAAATAAAATAAATAAAATAACAACTTTTATCTCAATCTCTCTCTTATCACTAATTTTCTTTTCTCTACTTTCAAGTATCTGAACATCTTAAAGATAAAAGATTACTTGTTGGTTATTCCTTACCCTTTTCTTGAAATGTGTAATTGTAATATTTGAAGATTATTAAATAAAACATAACTAAAAAGCACATCTGATACTTGATATTAAATTCTAAGAGTGCCAATGTGAGGCATAAAATTATACCAAGTGTGATTATTTGTTAACAGTATGGACTATCTTTCTATCTTCAGATTCTCTGGTTATCTTTGAAAAGTATAGTGACTGAGATATTTTATGAGACTGATCTCACATATTGAATTCATACTTATTCAATTCACTCTTTGAAGTTGAATTCCCTTTGATTATTTTCATCACCTTACAATTCTGTTCTCCTTTGCTATCCATTAACTTGTTATTCCAACCTGTAACAATACTCAATAAATACATTTTTACACCAACTTTGGCATTCACAATTAAAAAAGAGCTCTATACTAGCAATCATATTTATCATTTGACCAATATTTAATATTAGCAAGCAAAAGTTTGACTGATAGTTTTAAAGATGTATTAAAAATCAACTTTTTTGGGGCAAATAAATCCATGTTGAATGCTTTTCATAATCTAAACATAATCATGCAAAATGGAGATTCGGACCTAGACTAAACATATTATGTTTTAAAAATGCCAATTATAAATAGTAATACATCCAACCCTATATAAACAAAACTGTACACAATACAATATATTTCTAACTTTTTAAAGAATATTTATTAAGCTGTTACACAATTAACTTGATAAGTTTCAAAAACATAATCACTTAAAAGAGATATTAGAGAGTTAATAATAGATAATAGTTGTGATTTTATTAACAGATTTATATTTTTTGATGATCTGCTTCTTCACTTGTTACTGGAATTGGTTTCCAAGTACTTAACAATGTTTTCTTAATTTGCCTTGCTTTAAGAAAGTCTATTCTTTTCATCCATGCAATTTCACTGAATTTTTTCATTTCTTCACTTAATATCTATTCATGGCCAATATTATAAAAAACATGATTAGAGACATTTGGATTTACAAACTGTGTTTTTTTTATCTGAACTCAAAATTGATTTGATTTAGCAATAAAGCTAGGATGTGTATGAGATCTGTATATTTCACTTTTAGAATATCTGATGACATTAAAGAAGTTAGTATGCAATTTCTCAAATTTGATACAGTTATGCACTGCAATTTTCCAATGCCATTGTGAAGGTGTAGAAAAAATTAATGATTTGAGCATTTTGTTAATTTCTTTAAATATTGTATCATGGCCTTGATGTTGATTTGAAAGTTTAGATTGAGAAATTACAATTTTTTCTTGAATCAGCTTGCAAACTTCAGGCTTTAATTATAGCCATTGTTCTTCATTAGGAATTTTAATTAATTGGTAAATAGAATGGCACCAAGCAGACCAAATTGGTATAAACATTTGTCTAGCTGCAAGTCTTAATGAAGACCTATTGAAATGAACTTCAGTGCAAAAGTTAATAATTGCTTGTAAATAAAAAAGACTTGTTCATACTTTAACTTAAACATAAAATTTGTTTCATTTTAGGTCCATTCTAAGTAATTTTTAACAGATAGATTTTCCTTAGAAACAACATATAGTCACATTAATTTGGAAGCCATTGCATGCTTATATATTGTTATGGTTAAAACTTATACTTCTCATTGAATATTACATGTATTAGACACTAATGACATATAAATTAGCCACTCTATTTTTAGAAAGTAATCATTGATCTGATTAATAACCTGATCATTAACCTGATCATTGACCTGATTATTGACTTAATCAATAACCTGATCATTGACTTAATCATTAACCTGATTATTGACCTAGTTGTTGACCTAATCATTAACCACTTTTGATAGTTATATAAGTGATAAATCTCTTAACTGTAAAAAAGCATGTAAGAATCAAAGAAAAAAAAGAAATAAAATAACAACTTTCATCTTAATTATTTTCTTATTGCTAAATTCTCTTTCTTTACCTTCAAGTATCTAAACATTTTAGGATAAAAGATCATTTGTTGGTATTTTCTTACTTTTTCCTGAAATGTATAAAGTGTAGCATTTGAAAATTATTGAATAAAACATGACTGAAGAGCACATCTGATACTTGATATTGAATTCTAAGAGCGCTGATATAAGGCATAGAATTATATCAAGTGTGATCATTTATTGACAGTACGGACTATTCTTCTACCTTTAGATTTCCTAGTTACTTTTTGAAAAGAATAGTAACTGAGATATTTTATGAGACTAATCTCGCACATTGAATTCATACTCATTCAATTTGCTCTTTGAAATTGAATTCCCTTTGATTATTTTCATCACCTTACAATTCTGTTCTCCTTTGCTATCCATTAGCTTATTACTCTAATCTATAACATAAAAGTGGTGCTTCCTGTGAGGTTGTTAAAATTCACTTTGTTTCCTATTGTATGGGTGATTATTCATATCTGCCACAACAATCAGAAGAACATTTTAAAGCACACAACAAAAATGAACTAGACTTTATTGAACTTAATCTTTTGCTCTTCTGCTTGATTTGCTTCTCCATTGAAAATCAATCCAGTAGACAATTCCAAAATTTTTGGAACTGGTTCCTGAATGAGCATTCAGCTGAAACCTACACAGCCTATACAACTTATTACTTTGATCAAGCTTATTTTGAAGACAACTTTGAAAAAAGAAACAACAGCATCAATCAACTTTTATACTCCACAACCTTTGAACAACAGCCCCCTAATTCCGAATATCTGAATCATTAAATTTATATTTGGATTGCTGCCCATCAAGCAACTAAAACACCCTTTGAAACAAAAGAAGAAAGCTATTAAACTGCCTCTGTTTTTGACTTTTTATCAAGTGAATCAAACTTATCTATATAAACAGTTACTTCTGAACCAATGGCTAATGATCTCATGCAAGCAAACATTCTGGCCACCCTCCAAGGTATACAAACTGCTCTAGAAAAAAGAAACAATACTCCACTATCACTATTTAAAGGTGATGCACAAGATCCAATTGAATGGTTAGATAATTTTGAGAAAGCAGCTACTGCAAATCAGTATGATAAAAAATACAAGTTCCAAATTGTTGGTGGCTATCTGCAAGGCTCTCCTGCTATCTGGTTTTTACAAGAAACAGATGCCAATGCTCAACACAGAATAATCAGATGGACACCAATCAATGCTGGAGAAAAAAATACCTCTTTCACTACCCAGTTTGAGACCAAGTTCAGAACCCCAATATTAATATCCAAATGGCACATGGAATTAGAAAAAAGAACCCAAAGCCCTAGAGAAGTAGTAACTGAATATGTCAAAGCTATTAAAAAGCTAATTAAACGTGTAGACTCTAGGAGAAACTGGACAGAAGAGCAAAAGATCTATTTCTTTACAAAAGGATTAAGAACTAATTTATTGTATGTTCTTTGGTCTCTCTTGGCTTTAAAAGACAACTCAACAATAAACATGGCTATTAAACTGGCACAAAGAATTAAAGATAACCAAAAGATGCATTTGGAATTCACACTTCCAGTTTTTGCTCCTGCTTCTGTCATGGCTCTAGCTCCACAAATGGCTGCTGTCTCTTTTGCTGCCCAAATTCAAGACCCAAATGAACAGTTAATAGATAGACTTACAACTAATCTTGTCTGGTTACTAGAACTCTTAGCCCAAGCTGTCAGAGAGAATTAACAACCCCAAAAACCCAGATTTGAACCCCATTTTAATTAACCCCAGCAATTCCTATATCAAAGACAACAAAATTGTGGCCCACCTGTGTGTTACCACTGTGAATTAACTGGACATTTTTCCAAAGATTGTAACAATCCTTCTCTGTTTCCTCCAGCTCTTAGAAACAATAACAATCAATACAACAGAACCATCAACAACAATATTTCCAATCAAAGATCCAATCATGCTAACATCAATTTCTTTGGAGAGGATTCTTTAGTTAAAGCTACTGTTTATTAGCCTTTAAACTGGTAGGTGCATTTCCAAAGGGTAAAAGTGCAAGCCAACCAGAAAAAAATCCCTTTTATGCTTTTAATCTAAATGATAATAATCATGATATGGATGAACTAGCAATCAACACCTCTGAATCAACCAGAAAGAAGAAGAAAGCCAAGGTTAATTTCATCTTGGACTCAAACAAAACATCCAAATCCTCTGCTGATGACAATGAGCCACCAAAGGCCAAAGTTTTTAAGAATTCTCCAAAGTTAGAACTCCCAGAAATAGTACAAAAATCTGGTCCTTATTCTGTTGTTAAAGATCTCATGGAAACTCCAGCACATATTACATTTGGCCAACTAATGACCCACTTACAGTTCAAAAAAGATCTTTGTAAATCATTAATACCCAAGAAAAAGACACCAAAGACCAACAAATGTCCATGTTAAGCTGGACTTGCTGACAACAACAATGTTACCCCTCTCATTTGTAAAGCCCAAATGACTGGTTATTTTATTGATCTGATTCTGGACAGTGGATTATCTGTTAGCGTCATTGCCAAACACTTTTTAGAAACAATTGGCAGAAAGATTAATGAACTATTTACAAGACCAATAACCAATATACATGGTGACAAGAAGAAAGGTCTGGGCATAGCCAAAGCTGTTCCTGTTTGCATTAATAGTATCAGCATTGAAACTGACATGGAAGTATCTGAAGCCAAAGAATACACCATAATAGTTAACAATGAATGGCTTAAGAAAGCAAAAGTCTTACTTGACTATGAACTTTGCAAGCTAACCATCAGATATGATGAGAAACCCATTGTGGTTAAATGCTATTATTAGATAACTCCTCCAGTAACCAAACAGAAACAAGAAGAAGAACAATTAGATGAATCAGATGATGATGAGAGTAATGATGAAGAAGATCAAAAAGAACAAGAAAAAACTGTTGAACTTGTCTATACCATTTTTATCAGCAATGGCAAGCCACTGGACAATGTTAAAGCTGACAAAGAAGGAATTATGGTAAATGACAAGCTAATCTGCTGGTCCTACTATGACATTCTCAGAAGAATCTTTGATAGAAAACCTGGCAAGAAAGCCAAATACAGCTATTGGTAACATGGTTCTTGTGTTAGGTGCTGATGTAATAAACCTTTGTATTCCCCTAGTGATGAATACAAGTCCTGTCTAATCTATTACAAAAATTGGGAGCCAATTAGTTTGATACTCAGAGAAGAACTAAAAGAAGTACAAAAGTCCTTTGAGAATAAACCATCTGAAATCCAATCATTAGTTGTAGAACAAAGAGAATCTTCTTTTGAAGAAAGAAAAGTGGACATTGAAAATCTGTTGGCTAAAAATAGCCCAGTTATTTCAAAAAAAAGTGATACCCCTAGATAAACTCATATAATACAACACACCATCACCACAAAAGAAACTCATTTCATTCATTTGAAGCCTTATCAATCCAATAGATGCAATGATAAGTTTATTAAAAAAGAAATAAACCAGATGAAAAATCTTGAATTCATACAAGAAACCAAGAGTGAATGGGCTTTTCCAGTTGTAGTGGTATCCAAGAAAGATGGAACTCTATGTTTCTGTGTTAACTACTGCCAATTAAATGCTATTACTATAAGAGACATATACCCACTTTCCAAAATTGATACAATGCTAGATAAATTCAATGATGCTGCTTTTTTCTTAACTATTGACTTAACTGCTGGATTCTGGCAAGTAGAGATGGATCCAGAAAGCAGAAAGAAAACTGCCTTTATTACCAAGTATGGCACTTATGAATTCACAGTCATGCCTTTTGGTCTCACCAATACTCCTCCTATCTTTCAATGCTTAATAAATAAAGTGTTTGAATCAGTAAAGGAAAACTTTGTTCTGGTTTACTTTGATTATATAATGATATATTCAAAAACCTGAGATGAACACCTTGAACATTTACAGAAGGTTTTTAATCTGTTCAGAAATGCTGGTTTTAAGATCAACCCAATCAAATTTTTCTTTGAATGCCAATCCACCCAGTTCTTTGGTCATCTTATTACAAAAGATGGAATCTTCCCTGACCCAGCTAAAGTTGAAAAAGTTCAGAACATTAAACAACCAATAAATGTTCTTGAACTACACTCTTTCTTTGGTTTGGCCTCTTACTATCACAAATTTTTCAAGGATTTTTCCAAAATTACCTTTCCTCTTAATTAGCTACTCAGGAAAAATGTCAATTATTATTGAGACACTTATCAACAAAAAGCTTTTGAATTTCTGAAGGAAAAACTTGTTACTGAACTAATTCTCAAACAACCTAATCTGGACCAATCTTTTATTTTTCATACTGATGCATCTGGCTATGGACTTGGTGCTGTTCTTTCACAAAAAGATGAAAATGGCAAAGAACATACCATAGTATATGTCAGTAGATTTCTTACACCAGTAGAAAAGAACTATTCAGTTACTAAACAAGAATGTTTAACAGTAGTTTGGACTACTAACTACTGAGATCAATATCTTCTTGGTGCAAAATTCTTAGTGGTAACAGATTATTAAGTCTTGGTTTGGCTGTACAATAAAAAAAAGCTGGAACACAAATGAATAACTCGCTGTATACTTCATTTGGATGAATTTGATTATAATATTCAACACCACAAAGAAGCAAATCATCAAAATGCCAATGTTTTCTCTAGACTTATCATCTAGTGATAGTACAACCCCTCAAACCAAACCAACTTAATTATTAGTAACTCCTTCACAAACAAACACAATAATTAACTTGGACAACTATTCTGGTTTAATGAAATTTTTGGATAAAGGACAATACCCACCAGAATACACTCGACAACAAAGAGAACATTTGTGCAAAAAATTAAATTTCTATTTGATCTGCCAGAACCAATTATACAAAAGAAACAGAAAAGATCCTGACCACCCCCAGAGAGTCATTAGATTTGAAAAAAGAGAAATTGTAATATACAATATGCATACTGACCCATTAGCTAGACACTTTGAAAAAACAAAAAAAATTCAAAAAACTTTAGCTCATTATTATTGGCTTACCTTAGGAAAAGACATTGCTAAATACATTAAAACCTGTAACATCTGCCAAAGAAAAGGCAAACCCAATCACAAAGAAGATATCCATCCAATTTTTGTTGGTCAACTATTTGACAGAATTGGTATAGATGTTGTTAGACTTTTAACAATAACTCTTGATGACAACAGATACATTATTACAGCTACCAACTACCTTACAAAGTGAGTAGAAACAAGAGCCACCCCAGACCAAACAGCAATCTTAATAGCCAATTTCATTTATGAAGATATTATTTGCTGTTATGGCTGTCCCAAAGAACTTTTATCTGATAGAGAAAGAGCTTTTTTCAGTATACTGGTTAAAGAACTTTATAGAAAAATGGGAATACATCATAAATTTTCCTCCCCTTATTACTCCTAAACAAATAGCCTAGTAGAATGTTTTAATAAAACATTATGTGAAACCCTAACCAAAACCAGTGAAGAAACAAACTTATGGGACAAAATACTGCCTTTAGCTTTGTTTGCTTATAGAACTGTGAATTATAACATAACAAGTTATGAATCTTTTTATCTGCTCTATGAATGCATGGCAACACTACCAATAGAAACTGACATTGAAACAATACTTTTTGAAAAAATCACAATAAGAAATTACAAAAACATTTTGCAAAGAAGACTTAGTACTATTTTTGACTCCTTGGTAGAAGCATGAATAATTGCTTTTGAAAAAATAAAACAGTTCTAAAAAAAGCTTAAGAAAAAAAAAAACTTATAAAACACTTTCTTTAAGTAGTGACTTGGTACTAGAATACCGTTCTGACAGAGACAACATTTATGGTGATAAATTTTCTAGCCAGTAGAAAGAACTCTTTATAGTCAACAAAGTTTTGAACAATGATTCTTATATTCTTCAAGATTAATCTGGAACAATCTTCAATAATCATCCTGTTTATGGTATATGACTTAAAAATTATCATAAATAACTTAATTGGCTGTCTGTTATGGTAATATTGACTTAAATAATCAGCAAAAATCAAGTATAAATAAATGCACCATTCCCAAAACAGAGATATCTTTAATCAACATGAACAATTATTTTCTGGATCAAAATATTCAAAATATCTTCTATACTCTCCATAAGTATTGAATCAAAAACTATCCAAATGCTACTCTGACCATTGGAAAACAAACTACTATAACTGATAACAATAGAACACATATTGTTATCAGACCAAAAAAAACTACTACCAGAAGAAAAAAAATTGGTAGTAAAATAAATAAATATCTGTTGGAAAGTATAACAGCAGTTATACTTCTACCTTCCAACACAATTGAAAAAACACTCCAAGAAATCTTACCCATAGACAAAAACTTGTCATATGGAAGGCAATTAAAACTCTATGGTTGTCTAGGTGAAATCATAGAGGATATAAAACTTATGAAGAAAACAACTTCAAAGATACAGGCAGAAATTTTGGGCATTATATGGTTAGATGTCCCAAGAGTTTTAATTATTGCTAAAAGAGCCAAAACTTTAATACAAAGATTTGGTTTCTTGGATACAAAACTTATTTCACCTCAAGTATTATATATCTTATCCACAAAAGACTTCAACAAACTAGTTAGCTTTGAGTTAGATAAAACTCTTTAAATAGATTATATCATAAATAGCTTGATTTTGCCAGAGCTTAATCTCTTTGGAGAGGATAATGTTACAGTTGAAACTTATACTTCTTATTGAATATCACATGTATTAGCCACTGATGTGATATAAATTAGCCACTCTATTTTTAGAAAGTGATCATTGACCTAATTAATGACTTGACTATTGGTCTAATCATTGACTTGATCATTGACCTAATCATTGACCTGATTATTGATCTAGTCATTGACCTGATCACTGACCACTTTTGATAGCTATATAAGCAATAAATCTCTTAGCTGTAGAAAAGCATGTAAGAATCAAAGAAAAAAAAGAAATAAAATAACAACTTTCATCTTAATTATTCTCTTATTGCTAAATTTCCTTTCCTTACCTTCAAATATCCAAACATCTTAAGATAAAAAATCACTTGTTGGTATTTTTCTAACTTTTCCTGAAACATATAAAATGTAGCATTTAAAAATTATTGAATAAAATGTGACTGAAAAGCACATCTGATACTTGATATTAAATTTTAAGAGCACTGATATAAGACATAGAATTATACCAAGTGTAATTATTTGTTAACAATATGGACTATTCCTCTATCTTCAGATTCCCTAGTTACCTTTTGAAAAGAATAGCGACTGAAATATTTTATGAGACTAATCTCACACATTAAATCCATACTTATTTAATTCACTCTTTGAAGTTGAATTCTCTTTAATTATTTCCATTATCTTATAATTCTGTTCTTCCTTGCTATCTATTAGCTTGTTACTCCAACCTGTAACAATATATTATATATCAAATTTCATGACTTATGATGATCAGAACATTTTTTAAAAAACTGTAGTTGATTTTTATTCCAATATCTTTAACATTGTACAAAGTATTTTATATTGATATTCCAATTGATATAGGCATTGCTGTGTTTAGAGAGCTTAACAACATGACATTGTGCTATTTTCTACATGATTATACAAGTATGCAGAAGATCAAATTGACAGCCTTTATTATTGATTATCAGTTGGGAATAAGAGGCAAAAAGTGTCGTAGATGTATTATTGAAATTAGGTTTCTTTTTACTGATGTTACAGATGATTATTTAGGATCTCAAGTTTAATAACAAATTCATAACTTGGTGCTTAATTGATGTCAAAGTGTTGATCTGAAGGTATTGTTGGTCTGAAGGTTTTGGTTGAGTCTTTTGTATAATGAACAGAAATTTAATTAATTGTTTTATCCGTAGCTTTCTGAAACTGCAGTTTTATCAAATTTTTTTCTCAGCGTGGTAGCCAGTAATCCTTTTGGTAAGCTATCCTTAAATCTATGAGTGTTTTATCCTTGTTTTATGGGTCTTTTACCAGTCCCTATAATGTCTGTACTTTAGTATTTAATCCTTAATCAATTTTAGTAAAACAAAAGAATAACAAAGAAAATAAAAGAAAATAAGAAAATAAGCCAAGGTAGTGGCCAGTTAGTATTTCATCAATAGCCATAATCAAGAGCTATTGTTCTAGTGTGATTAAGTATCAATTACTATCAACATGAAGTATTGATAGTGGAAAGTGGATTAAAATAGTGAATAATTATTTATTTGTAATGTGAAAGGTTGCTTAGATCAAATTTAAACTAAGAGGTCTGTCTTTTCTACTTCTAATGCTACTGCTATATATACATAATTGAGATTCCTCAATTTCTTAATTTTTTACACCAGGAATCCTGCAATTTCTGGAATTCTGCAATTCCTTTGAGAGGAATTTTGGAATTCCACATTTACTATGGCTATTTCTGATTGGCTAATTTATATGCTAATATACTTCCTATATTCTATGAATAACATTATTCCCTCTTTTTTAATATTGAGCTCTATTGAGATCTCCCATATCTCCTAACTCTAATTTTTTATCTTTGAGTATTTTCTGAACTTTTTTTTTTCGAGAATTACTTGTGTTATTTGGTTCTGTAATTCTTCAAATTGTGTATTGGTTATTTTTCCTATTTGGTTTACTGTAATAGAGCCCATTTCTGAATTAAGTAAGGTTTCCAATCTGTCTTGAAATCCAGTATGTAGCTGATAGATGGCTCTTGCTTGTGTCATCAAATTGTTTTTTCCCACAAATTGTTCTAGTTGTTGCAGTATAACAGTGTCAAATAATTGTTTTGTTTTATCCATGTATAAGTTTTGTATGTTCAAGTGTCATTCCAAGTGAAAGTAACAAAAGTTTTTTGGAAATTGTTGTATCCACCAATTCCAAGTTTCTATAGTCAACTCTTGATAGTGGATGGCCTTTGGTTGTGTTTCTATTGCCAGTTTCACTTTTGCAATTATTTTGTTAACAGTGCTTTCTGTATTTTTCCGTATTTTATCTCATGATCTTTTTTTGGTATTTGTGTATTTGATAGTTTGTTGGTTGATTGTGATTTCCATCTTTTGTTGTTGAATCAGTTGGAAGAGTTGTTGTGCTAATGAATAAATGTTGTCAGTAATTTCCATTTTTTATTGTCTTTTATCGCATATACCATGTCTTTATATATTCTTTTAGTTGTCCAATTTTACATGTTTGGTTTAATGATTATAATTGGTTCTAGATCTCGTGGAATCTCATCTGGTTTGACTAGTATTCTTTGTACTTTTAATTGTGGAATATTACTGGTAGATGATGATACTATATGGTGATATTATTTTAATCAATCACTATGTGCTGCTTTGGTTAAGATTTTGTTGTTCAACCTTAATTTATAAGCTTTATTTCCAAGAATTTCTTCTATGTGAAATAGTCTATCCTATTTGGGGTCAAATTTTCTATTTCATTGTTTTTCCACTTTGGTACAATGTAGAAATACTTTGTCTCCAATCTTAAACTCAACTGGTTTCTTTGGTAGTTGATTATTGTGTTTTTCTTTTTGTCTTTCTTGTGACTTTTATATGTTATCAGCTGCTTTTTACCTTTTGTTTTCTAGTGTTTTTATTAAGTTATATGTTTTTCTTAACAATATTCTTTGGAAATTTTCTTCTGTTATTGGTTTTGTTAGATATGTTTGTACTTCTATTTTCACTGGTAGTGTTGCTGTTCTATCATATACTAATTCAAATGGTGTTGTTTGAATAGTATCTTGTCTCATTGTTTGATAAGCAAATAATACTGATGGTATGAACAAATTCCATTCATCTTGATTTTCTTGGCTAATTTTGGCAATTTCTTTACACAATGTTTTATTGAATCTTTTAACTAATCTATTGATTTATAGATGGTATAGTGATGATAATAGTCTTTTAATTCCAAATCTTTGACTTAATTTTTCTAATGTTCTATTTACAAAATAAGTTTCTTGATTTGATAATAGTTCTTTTGGACATCTGTGTTGACAGATTAAATCTTGATGAACGAATTCAGCAATAGATTTTGCATCTGCTCTTTGAATGGCTTTTGCTTCTGGCCATTTTGTGAGATAATTCATGGTTACTGCAATATATCTGTTGCCTCTGGTGATTGTTAATGGTTTGACTAAGTTAATTCTGATACAATTGAATGGTTGTTCCATTTTGATTGGTCTCAATAGTTTACTGGGTTTTGTTCCACCTCTTCTTTAATAAGCATTACAATTTTAAACATATTAAATAATGTCTGGATACATTGATGGCCAATAGTATCTTTTTTTGGTTCTTTCTATGGTTGCTTTTTTGTGAAAATGTTCTGCTGTTGAGTCTGAGTACATGTTGAATAATATTGTCTCTTTCTCTGGTTTTGTGATTACTCTGGTTGGTTAATTTGAATTTCTTTTGTTCTTCTGATAAAGTATATTTTAATGATTGATAAAATATTTTGATTGCTGTTTTATGTTGTTTTGTTCTTTTTGAAATAATTTCTCCTTGAACAATTGGGTATTTATATAATGTTGGAGTTGTTAGTATTTTTGTATGTTTATCTTTTGTTATATTTTTGGGTTGAAATGTTTTTAAATTTGTCTTATTTGCAACAATCTGTCAGCATTTCCATTGTCTTTTTTTTTTTTATAATATACTGTAAATATATATAGTGATAGTGATATTTTCTATCTTGCATGGTGGTTATCTTCAAATTTTTGCTTCTGGATTAAAGTCAATCTTTTGTAATTTATATATACTTCAAACTTTTGGCTCAAGTATTTTTTCCATTTCATGACTGCCCAATAGATTGCTAAGTGTTTTAATGCTAATGTTCTATAGTTCTTTTCAGCTGGACTTAAGCTTCTGCTAACATATGCCACTGGATGTTCTCTTCTATCTGGTCCTCTCTGTGATAGTACTGCTTCTAATGCTTGGCCTGACATATCAGTAGTAATGATAAATGGTTTACTGTAGTCTGAATAGATCAGTACTGAAGCTTAAATAAGCTTATTTCTCAGTGTGTTAAACACTTTTTGTTGAGCTTCTGTTTATTTGTACTTTACATATTTGGTTTGTAGCTAATGAAGTGGCTGAGCCAGTTTAAAAAAGTCCTTGATAAAGCAATAATAATAGCCTGCAAATCTCAAAAATGCTCTTAGTTCTGTCAAATTGGTTGGTACTGAAAAGTTTTTTACTATTATGATCTTATCCAGATTTGTTTTAATACCATTTTTGCTTATTACATGTCCCAAAACTTGAGCTTTGTTTTGCCAAAGAAGTATTTGTTGGCATTTAGTTTTAATTCTGCTTGTTTGAGTCTTTCAAATACTTGTTGGAGATGATGCAGATAATTATCAAATGTTTTTAAGAACACATTGGTGTCATTCAAGTATATGACTACTGATTTCCATAGTAATCTAGTATAGACAATTTCCATGAGTCATTGAAATGTTGTTGGGCATTCATTAAACCAAATGGCATGACTTCAAACTCAAAATTCTTTTTTCATGTTCTAAAAGCTGTTTTTTTCTTATCTTTTGATTTTATGGCTACTTGCCAGTAACCACTGTCTAAGTCTAAAGTTGAGAACCATTTCTTCCCTTCAAAAGTGTCAAACAGTTCTTGAATCTTTGGAGTTGAGTAGTTATTACCTTTGGTTACTCTATTTAATTTCCA
The DNA here is from genome assembly GCA_016748015.1 of Geosiphon pyriformis. Taxonomy (NCBI): domain Eukaryota; kingdom Fungi; phylum Glomeromycota; class Glomeromycetes; order Archaeosporales; family Geosiphonaceae; genus Geosiphon; species Geosiphon pyriformis. Next base: position 112,170 of record JAAOMT010000591.1, on the reverse strand, counting down.
GTAATCCACACAAAAATGAATTTTTCCATTCTTTTTATAAACTAGTACTACTGGTGACAACTATGGGCTCATTAATAGTTAAATTAATCCGTTGTCAAGCATCCAATTGATTTCTTGATGAATAATCTCATGGCTGGCTAGTGGTACTTTGTATGCTCTTTGTTTGATTGGCATTGCATCTTCAGTCTTGATTTGATGTTGAATAATGTCAGTTCTGCCAAATTCATTTTCACTGGCAAAGATGTTATTGAAATTGTTAAGTAGTATCTTAAGTTGCATATGTTATAATGGGTCTAAATTTTCCAAGTTCATCTGTTTCAATTGTTCTGGTTGGAGCAGATAACATTCTTCTCATCCATATATTGTTTGTGATGTGATATCTACATATCCACACAGTTATGAAAAGTCTAGAATGATGTCTGGCAGTTGATTTTCAATTTTGGTGGTTAAGTATCCAATAGTGGTTCCCTTTAATATCTTGATAACATTTTTTATGTTGTTGTAAATAGAAATTTTGATGTGACTGTGGTTTTTGGCTGGTATATGTAGATTAACTAATCCAATTTCTCCTAATTCACAAAGTGTTGCTTCTGCCTTAAAAATCTGAACTTGATTCTTTACTTTTCTCTCTATAACTACCATGTATTAGTCATATAGTAGAATAGAAATTGGTTGATGAGTGGAGATAATTTTTCCCTTGTCAATAATTTTTTCTTTTGCCATATTAACTGGTACATATATTCTATTCATTGATCTGAATCCTTGTATTTCTTTTGCTGTTATCCCTAATTTTTTCCTGTTTCCCACTAATACTAATTGAGCTATTCTAACCAGAGATAGAAATATTGTCTGTGCTATCTTTTTGTTTGAATTTATAATATATGCCTTTTCTGAGTCATTTTGTAACATAGAAATGATATTTCTTATGTATCCTGCATCAATTATTTCTTCTCTAATGTTGATTTTTTTTTTCGCTAAACTACCCCTAAATGCTAATTGAACTATGGTTGTTGCTGGGATTTTTAGTGCTATTTTGAGATCAATGCAGGTGTGCAAATGAGATTCCAATTTGATGAGATCTTTTCCTGGATATCTTAGATTAAATTCTGCATTGGTATTATGTGTACATTCTAATATAATACCTTCATTATTATTGCTAAACCATTTAAGTTCCTGTTTCTTGGTGAGATCAGGAAGTGTGATGTAAGTTTCGGAGTTTGAATCTGAGTCTGAATTATTGTTATTTTCATTGTGGTATTGAGCAGAGCTAGAACTGTTGTTTTTGTCATTGTTATTGTTGGAGTTTGAATCGGGATTGAAAATTGATTCCAATTCTGATGTGCAGCTGCTGATTAATTCTTTCTTTTCTGGAATTGTGTAGATTATACATGGTGGTAGATTGTAAATAAGGTCACACTTATTACAATATTGAAAGTTACATGGAATCAGACAGTGGTCACATAGTCTTATGTTTATTTCTTCCAACTATTGCTCCTGTTTTTTTTTAGTAAGTGCTAATTCCTAATAGTGTTCATGGAATTGTTCCAGGTCTAGTAGATTTATGACTGGTTCTGAGTTCCAGTTAAGTTCTATGGGCTCAGAAGGGTTATTTTTGATTATCCTTATTTCTTTTGGTGATGTTCCTTCAATTTTGGTGAAAGCCATTTGCCAAATTTTGTTATCATTGTATGGACAACCATCCAAGTGTTTGACTGCTTATCTCCAAGCAGCATCTATGAACATTCTTTTTTTTACCCAGTTGCTTATAAGAATTGTGTACTGACATGATTTGTTACATGTTTTTCCTCTTCCAGGAATGTTGTTTCACATTCTTTTGTCAAGGAGAGTTTCTCCACAAGCCAAGCATGGCTTATTATCCCATTTTCTTACTCATTTTGGTCTTCCAAAGCATTCAATGAGACATGGGCAGTAATAAAACTTAGTTGCCATCTGGTATTCCTCATTGTTACCACAGCATGCACCTATTGACAACAATTTCTTGCCACAATCAATGCACTCTAGTTTTGGACAATAATAATTAAATGATTGTGATTGTGTATAAGTATATGAACAGTGAGTAGTGATTGGTATTGGATCTTTTTTCTTCTTTTTCTTTTTTCCTTTATGATTATCTTCTTTCCACTTCCAAGTTATTGTTAATTTATCCTAATCATTGTCAGTTTTTCAGACTTGGTTAGCATTCCAGGTAAGTTCTTCTTTTTGTTTTTTTTTTCCATTGTTGTCCCAAAAGAGTATCAGTAATAGCTTATTGTGATCTTCATTAACCCAGAACACTTGATAGGCTTCTCAAGTAAGTTTCTTTTTTTCTTTCTCAAATTTAATAAGTGGGGCTAATGGCGTGATAATGAGTTTAAAGTATCCATATGTGGCAGGTACCCACATATGTCGACTGTTCTGGCTAAGCTGTAATTTCTGCATGTTCCAGTCAAGCATGGCATTTTTTTTGACTAACCAGTCATTACTAACTAGTGCTTAGTACTGCATAGTCTCCATTACCAAAACTTTGATTAGAGTAATAATACCATTTATTTCAAAGAGAAAATTATCAATCTCATCAATAGAAGTCTTGGTCATTCCATTAGCTGTTATTATTCTAGCACTGGCAGCACAATCAACTTGGTGACCTAATTGGTCCATAAGTTGTTGTGTGATAATACTGTCTGCTGACCCACTATTAAAGATGAGTTTGATAGTATGGCCATCTACTTTGGTATTAGTATATATGGCAGTAATTGGTTTTTCCTTGAATACAGCTCTACTGAACAAAGAAATTGCTAATGATTCTTCTATTTCAAAAGAAAATATAACTGCAAGTGACTCGTCTTCTGTAATGGTGGCTGGTGGTATGTTACTGGTAAGTGATTTCTGGTTTGTCTTCCAGTTGTTGGATGAGACATCTTCTGGGATAACCAGGAGACTTAAATAGTTTTGGGAACTTGGGTTTTGAGTATACCCAGTTCCTGAACTCTGCTGTCATAATCCTGATGGCTGGTTAGATGAGCTGAAAATCAGTTGGTAAACAACTATTGCTGATCTCCAGTTTTGGGTGACTCTTGATCTGAAGTTTCTAAATGTTATCTGAGCTGAGTTTGATGATAGAATTAGAATCAGTGGTTGTTGATATATTATTTGTGGCTGTGGTTGATAAATAACTGATGCTGCTGGTTAATAAAGTGGAGCTTAATATACTGGTAGTTGATAAATTGGCAGTTGCATTACTGGTAGGTAATTCAATTGATATATTTCTGGATTAAATTGATATTTTGAAGTTTGAAACTGGTGATTAGGGTTTCGATATTGATTTCCCAATCATTGGTTATTTATTCTTAATCTGCAGTCAATTTTCAAATGTCTTTGTTTATTACAGTAGTGGCAAACATGCATTTTCTGCTGCCACTGTTGATTGGTCAAGGATGATAGATGTGACTGATTCTAGAAATGATTTGCATTTCCTTGATTATTGCATTGTTGTAGAGATTAATAAATTGCCTAATTATTAGCTAAGTATTCCTCTAATTTTTGGTTAATGAAATCATTAAATTGTTTCAACTTAGAATCCAATTCAGATGATCTGTTCATCACTAGATTAATGGCTTAAGCATGGTTAACTTCAAGTTCAGCTGCTTCAAAATCTCTGGCATTTGTAATGGTGGCTTGAAGATCTGCCAGATGCATTGGATGTACACATTAAAAAATGTTACTGCTCAGGCCTTTAATGAATTGATTTAAGATTTGTGGTACTGTGAAATAATCAGCCTGTATGGTCTGAATTTGGCACAGATTTCTGTGGAAGCATTCTAAGTAAGTAGTGACTGCTTTATTTTCTCCTTGCTTGATGGTGATAAAAGTGTTTGCCAATTGGTTGATGCTATTATTATTGCTAAAATATTGTAGAAATGCAAGCTTGAATGCATTGAAATCTTGGGGTTTGTTAACCAAGCTTTGGTACAATAAATTGGTGGTATTCTGGAGAAAATAGGGGATGGCTTGCATGGCTCTGGCATCATTTTATCTGTTGACTGTGATGGCTTTTTCCACATCATTCAGTCATACTTAAGCATTGTCTTCTTTGCCAATGAACTTTTTGAGTTTTGCTATTAGAGTGAAAGCCATTTAATTTAAGTTTAGTTGCTGTAGTGATTAAAGTAGTAATTGAATTTGGGGTTGCAGTGATGGCTGTTGTTGTGGAGCAATTGGTAGTGGATTGATGATGATTACCAGAGGTAAGTGTTGTTAATTATTAATGTCAGAGTTTCGATTGTTTTGATTTTACTGAGTTTGAAAATTCGGAGTTTTGACTTCCAGATTTTCTAAATTTGGATCTTGCTGAGTCTGAAAGTTTAGAGTTTTGATGTTTGAGTTTTCTAAAATCGGGTTCTGGTAAGTAAATTCCTGATCTTTGGCTTCTTTTTCTTCCTCCTCTTCTGATTTCATTACCTCCCACAGGTCAGCTGTTCCAAAGTTTGGTAGAGATGGCAGTAATCAGTATTCTGATGGGATGGTTAATTGTGATTTAAATTTTTCAAAATAATCATCATAGGTTCCTAGTAATTCTGCTTTCTTTTGTTTACTTTGAAATAGGAGTTATCTAAATATTAATATTGTATGTGATGTGAATACATCTGTTGATAAAATGTTAATAGTGCTTCTGAGTGTATAGTGATATGATAAGTTGGTTGTAATTCAACCCTAGTTTTCTTCCAAGTAAGTGGTTGTATCTTTTTGGGTGTTATTGCTGATGTTTACAATCTTCTTGTTATTACTCATAGAATATAGGAAGAATACTAGCATAAATTAGCCAATCAGAAATAGGCACAGTAAATGTTAAATTCCAGGATTTTTTTTAGAGGAATTGCAGAATTCTAAGAATTTCAGGATTTTCAAACAAGGAATTACAGGATTCCAGAATTCTAAGATTCCTCTTAAAGGAATTGCAAGATTCCAGGAATTCCAGGATTCTTGGTGTGAAGAATTGAGGAATTGAGGAATCTTAATTATGTATATATAGCAGTAGTGTTAGAAGTAGAAAAGACAGAATCATTTAATTAGAGACCTCTCAGTTTAGATTTGATCTAAGCAACCTTCCATTCACAAATATTAAATAAATAATTATTCACTATTTCCATTCACTCTCCACTATCAACATAAAGTGTTGATAGCAATTGATACTTAAAAAAACACTGGAACAATAACTCTTGATTATGGCTATTGACAAGATACTAACTTGCAATTGTTTTTGCTTATTTCTTTATTTTTTTCTTTATTTTTATTTTCTTTCTTGTTTTGATCTTATTGTTGTGTACTAATTAATTGAAAATTAAAGCACTGAATTATTAATGTCATAGATAGTCTGGTAAAAGACCCAGAGATAAAAATAAGAATATATATATTAATAGATAGCTTATCAGAAGGGCATGACTGTCAGATTAAACCAGTCACCATGTTGAAGACAGAAATTGGGAAAACAACTCACCAACTACATTATCATTGAATCTTTGTCTATTATACAAAAAACTCAATTCTAAAACTTTCAGATACAACCAATATACCAGTATTACTAACATTATCAAGATATTGAGCACCAAGTTACGGATTTGTTATTTGATTTGAGACCTCAAATAATTATCTGTAATATTTGGTGCTTTCTGTGAGGTATAATCCTACAGAAAACCAGCACTGACTACAACTATCCAAAAGTGACAGAATCAAAATCGATAGGAGCAAACCATTTAGGATTTGCAAAATCCTTATTTTAATACTACTGTTAACATTTGGAATTAAACCATAATCACATATCAGCAGAATCAGCCTTCAATTTCTATGTCAATGAAAGAATTGTCTATCTGTTAGAAACATCAGTAAATACTAAATCAGCAAGAGAAACCTTTTACAATAAATTAATTCAAAACACTAGCCTACCAACAAACCACAATTTTGCATCCATCATCACAGAAATCAATAAAGAAATTAAATATCACACTCAACAAAAATACCCAATTACATATGCCAATAAAAGAAAAAGAAAACTGCAAACACCAGCAGTAACACTCCAAAGGATACAACCACCCACTTGAAAGAAAACCAGAGTTGAATCACCAACCAATTCATCATACCACTATACACTCAGAAGTGCCATTAATATCTTATCAACAGACACATCCATATCAAACATGACATCAACATTTGGATGACTTCCATTTTAAGTAAACAAAAAAAAGTAGAATTACTAGAGACTTATGATAATTATTTTGAAGAATTTAAATTGTGATTACCAACACCATTAGGATTCCGATTATTGCCACCTCAACCAGATTTCAGAAACACAAGTCTTTGGAAGATAACAGAATCAAATGAAGAGGAAAAAAAAGAAGCTGATGATCAAAAATTTACTTACCAGAACCCGATTCTAGAAAATCCAAACATTGGAATCCCAAACTTTCAGACTTAGCAAAATCTAAATTTAGAAAATCCGGAAGACAAAACTCCGAATTTTCAAAATTAGCAAAATCAGAATGATCAAAACCCTGACATTAATAATCAACAACACTTACCTCCAGTCATTGTCATCAATCCACCATCAGTTGCTCCACAATAACAGCCACTGCTGCAACTCCAAATTCAATTACCATTTCAATCACCACAGCAATTAAACATAGATCCAATAGTCTATGCCCCAATAACAAAACTCGAGAAATTTACAGAAGAAGAGAACGACACACAAGTATGGCTCAATGACATAGAAAAAGCCATTGCGGCTAATGGATAAAATGACACCAGAGCCATGCAAGCCATCCCATATTTTCTCCAGAATATTGCCAATTCATGATACCAAAGCCTGGTCAACAAACTCTAAAATTTCAATACATTCAAATTTGAGTTTTTAAGATACTTCAACAACAATAACAGCATTAACAGGCTAGTAAATACCTTCACTACTATTAAACAAAGGGAAACTAAAATAGTTACTACTTATTTAAGATGCTTTTACAGGAATCTGCACCAGATCCAAGCTATTGATGCCAATTATTTCACAGTGGCCCAGATCCTAAATCAGTTCATTTGCGGATTACACAGTAGTATTCTACAACGCATATGTTCAATGCATCCTGTTGATCTGCAAGCAGTCGTCACAAATGCCAGAGATTTTGAAGCCACTAAATTAGAGGCCAATTATGCCCAAGCAGTAAATCTAGTAATGAACAGATCATCTGACTTGGATTCCAAATTGAAGCAATTCAGCAAAACAATAAATCAAAAATTAGAGAGATACTTAGCTAACAATAATCAAGCAATCTATCAAACTCCACAGCAACACAATAATCAAGGAAACTCTAATCATTTCTATAATCAATTACATCCAACATTGTTGACCAATCAACAGTGGCAACAGGAAACACATGTTTGCTACTATTGTGGTAAACAAAAACACCTACAAATTGACTGCTGCCATTGCTTAAATAACCAATGATCAGGAAATCAATATTGAAACCCTAATTACCAGTTTCAAACTCTGGATAACCCACCAAACTCAGAGCCATATCATCAAAATTACCTGTCAATAACACAGCAGCCAATTTATCAAATACTGGTATATTAACCTCCAATTTATTAACTGTAGTCACCAGCAACATATCAACTGCAGCCACCAGTAATTTATTAATCCCAGCAACTTCAAACACTGCCACCAAACCCAGTTTAAATAACATCAAAAAATCCCAGATCAAGAGTCACTCAAAACTGGAGATCAGCAATGGTTGTTTACCAACTGATCCCCAGTTTCTCGCACCAACCAACAGAACCACACTCTCAGAATTTGAGAACTGAGCACACCCAAAATCCGAATTTTCAACACTATTTAAGTCTTCTGGTTACCCTAGAAGATGCCATCTCTAACAATTTGGAACCCAATTAGAAACAGCCACTTATTAGCAATATCTTATCAGCAACCATCTCCAATGACGAATCTTTAGCAGCTATTTTTTCTTTCAAACTCGAAAAAACCACACCAGTCTCATTATTCAGTGGAGCCACTCTTGATACCAAACCAATCACCACCATATATACTGACACAAAAGTTAATGGTCACACCATCAAACTGATTCTAGATAGTAGATCAGTTGGCAGCATCATTACCAAGCAATTCATGGATCAATTAGGTTGTCAAGTTGACCATATTGCCAGTGCCAGAATCATTATAGCTGATGGAATGACTAAAATTCCTATTGGTGAAATAAACAACTTTCCAATTGAAGTCAATGGCATTACAGTATCAATCAAAATTCTGGTCATGAAAGCTACTTAGTACCAAGCTCTAGTTGGTAATGACTGGCTATCCAAAACCAACATGACATTTAACTGAACAACACAAAAGTTGCAAATCAGTCAGAACAGCTGACACACACGAGTACCAGCAATATGTAGCTATTTCAAATCCAGCATTGAGACACAACCACTCATTGACTTCAAAAAAAACCTACTTGGGAAGCTTATCAGGTCTTATGAGCTGACAGCAACCACAACAAACTACCACCAATACTATCTTAAGATGACAACAACAAAAGAAAACAGAAAGAAGAACTCACTTGGAACACCGACCAAGTCTGGAAAACTGACAACAACCAGAAAAAACTAATAAATTGGAAGTAGAAAGAAATAAAAAGGGAAAAAGAAAGAGGAAAGAAGAAGAACCAACACCCAACAGCACTACTACTTATAATTTTTACACTACACTCCAACAATCTACTTATCACCACCCAAAACTAATATGTATTGATTATAGTAAGAAATTGTTATCAATGAGCACTTGTTATGGCAATGATAAGGAGTACACTTTGGCAACCAAATTCTATTACCACCCATGTATTATTAAATGCTTTGGAAGACCAAAACAAGTTAAAAAATAGGACAATGAACTATGTTTGGCTTGTGAAGAAACTTTCCCAGACAAAGGAATGTGGAATAACATTTCTGGATGAAGAAGAATGTGCAATGAAATGTGTCAGTATACAATCTTAATTAACAACTGGGTACACAAGAGCATACCAATTGATAACACCTGAAAATAAGCATTGTGACAATTGGAAGAATACTCTCACAATGAACACGAATTATGAAGAATGGCGAGTGCAAAACCAGAAGGCATGACAACCAGCAAACTACTGGAAATCAAAAACAATCTTCTATCTTTTCCTAAACCTGAATACATCCAAACCTTCAATGTCTTTGGCAACATTGAAGACAACCCAGAAGAATTTCATGAATATTACCAGCATTTAGTACTCACTAGGGAAGAATAAGAGCAGTGTTTAGAGCAGTTGAATACTTGATTATATCAACATTGTTTAATTTTCTATAACTTTCAAAATTGTAATGAGTGTAATCTCATTTACAATCCACTGATCTGCATGATCTATATGATCCCAGAAGAAGAAGAATTAATCAGCAGCTGTGTATTGGAATTAAGATCAACTTTCAATTCTAATTCAAACTTTGACAATGATGATGATGAAAACAATGGTTCCAGCTTTGCTCAATTAGACAAGAAAAATAATGGCAATTCAGATTCCAATTCAAATCCCAAAACATACATTGCACTTCCTGATCTTTTCAAAGAACAGGAACTCAGATGGTATAGCAACAACAATGAAAGCATCATGCCAGAATGTGTGCATGATACAAATGTAGGGTTTGATCTGAAATATCCAGGAAAAGATCTCATCAAATTGGAACCCTATTCATGCACCTGTATTGATCTCAAAATAGCACTGAAAATTCCAGCAACAACAATAGTATAATTAGCATCTAAAAGTAGCTTAGCTAAAAAGAGAATCAACATCAGAAGAGAAATAATTGATGCAGGATATATAGAAAATATCATTGTAATGCTACAAAATGACTCAGAAAAAGCATATACCATAAATCCAAATGAAAAGATAGCCCAGACAATATTCTTATCTCTGGTGAAAGTAGCTCAGTTAGTGTCAGTGAAAAACAGAGAAGAATTAAGAATAACAGCAAGAAAGATACAAGAATTCGGATCCATAGGTAGAATAGATGTACTAGTCAATATGGCAGAGAAAGAAATTATTGACAAGGGAGAAATTATTTCCACCCGTCAATCAATTTCCATTCCACCATATGATCAGTATATGTTAGCTATAAAAAGAAAAGTAAAGGATCAAGCTCAATTGTTTGAAGCAGAAGCCAACATATGTGAATCAAGAAAGATTGGACTCACTAATTTTTATATATCAGCCAAAAGTCCCAAAAACATCAAAATTCTCATCTACAATACAACCAAAGATGTCATTGAGATACCAAAAGAAACCATCATCAAATACTTAACTACTGAAGTTGAGAATCAACAATCCAACTACATTCCAGATTTTCCACAGCTTTGTGAATATGTGGATATCACATTACAAACCATTTATAAACAAAGCAAATATTATCTGCTCTAACCAAAACAATTAGAACAAATAAATTTAGGAAACTTAGACCCACTTTAACAAATGCAACTCAAGATGTTACTCAACAATTTCAATGACATCTTTGCCAGTGAAGATGAATTTGGCAGAACTAGCATAATCCAGCATTAGATCAAGACTGGAGATGCAATGCCAATAAAACAAAGAGCATATAGAGTACTACCAACCAGCCATAAAATCATTTGTCAAAAAATTAACCGAATGCTTGACAACAGACTAATTCAGCCATCAATGAGTCCATGGTTATTACCAGTAGTACTAGTCTGAAAGAAGAATGAAAAGATTCATTTTTGTGTGGATTATCAAAAACTGAATGAAGTAACTAAAGGTAATAGCTATCCAACTCCAAAGATCCAAGAACTATTTAATGCTTTTGGAGAAAATAAATGATTTTCAACACTGGATTTAGATAGTGGTTACTGACAAGTAGCCATGAAACCAGAAGACAAAAAGAAAACAGCTTTCACAACTCAAGAAAAAAACTTTGAATTCGAAGTAATGCCATTTGGCTTGATAAATGCTCCAGCCACTTTCCAGTAACTTATGAAAATTGTTTATATTGGGCTACTATGAAAATCAGTCGTCATATACTTGGATGACACCAATGTGTTCTCAAAAACATTCAATGATTATTTGCATTATCTCTAATAAGTGTTTGAAAGACTAAGAAGAGTCAGATTAAAGCTAAATGCAACCAAATGTTTCTTTGGAAAAACTGAACTCAAGTTTTTGGAACATGTTGTGAACAAAGATGAAATCAAAACAGATTCAAACAAAATTGAAATTGTCAAAAACTTTCCAGTACCAAATAATCTTACAAAATTAAGAGCATTCTTGGGATTTGCTGAATACTACTGCCATTTTATCAAGGACTTTTCCAAAATAGCTCAACCATTACATCAACTCCAAACAAAAAATATCAAATATGAATGGACAGAAACTCAGCAAGAAGCTTTTAATACATTAAGAAAAAAGCTTATTCAAGCTCCAATATTAATCTATCCAGATCATAGCAAGCCATTCATAATAACAACTGATGCATCTGGTCAAGCATTGGGAGCAGTACTATCACAGAAAAAACCAGATAAAAGAGAGCATTCAGTAGCTTATGTCAATAGAAGCTTAAATCCAACTGAAAAAAACTATGGGACTCCAGCACTAGAACACTTAGCTATCTATTGGGCTGTTATCAAGTGGAAAGAGTACTTGAGCCAAAAGTTTGATGTATACATCAATCACAAAGGATTGACTTTAATTCAGAAACAAAAATTTGCAGATGATCGCCATGCCAAATGGAAAATAAAACTTTCTATTTAATTATACAGTACATTATAAAAAAGAAAAAGAAAATGGAAATGCTGACAAATTGTCACAAATAAAACAAATCTAAAAACATTTTAACCCAAAAATATAACAAAAGATGAATATACAAAAATACCAACAACTACAACATTATATAAATACCCAATTGTTCAAGGAGAAATTATCTCAACAAGAACAAAGAAACATAAAACAACAATCAAAATATTTTATCAACTATCAAAATATACTTTACCAAAAGAACAGAAGAAATTCAGATCAACCAACCAGAGTAATCACAGAACCAGAGAAAGAGACAATATTATTCAACATACACTCAGATCTAACAGAAGAACATTTTCATAAAAAAGCAACCATGGAAAGAACCAGAAAAAAATACTATTGGTCATCAATATATCCAGACATCATCCAATATGTTCAAAATTGTGATGTTTGTTAGAAAAGAAGAGAAACAAAACCCAGTAAACCATTGAGACCAATCAAAGTGAGACAATTATTCAATCACATTGGAATTGACTTAGTTGGACCATTAACAATCACCAGCAGAAACAACAGATATATTGCAGTAGCCATAGACTATCTTACTAAATGGCTGGAAGCAAAAGCCATTCAAAGAGCAGATGCAGAATTCATTGCCAAATTCGTTAATCAAAATCTGATCTGTTGACATGGATGTCCAAAAAAATTATTATCTGATCAAAAAACTCACTTTGTGAATAGAACATTAGCAGAATTAAGCCAAAGATTTAGAATAAAAAAACCACTATCATCACCATACTATCCACAAACAAATGGGTTAGTTGAAAAGTTCAACAAAACACTGTGTAAGGCAATAGCCAAAATCAGCTAAAAAAACCAGGACAAATGAGATTTAATCATATTATCAGTACTATTTGCATATTGAACAATAAAACAAGACACTATACAAGCAACACCATTTGAATTAGTATATGATAAAACAGCAACATTACCAGTTGAGATAAAAGTCAAAACATATCTAACAAAACCAATAACAGAAGAAAATTTTCAAAGAACATTGTTGAGAAAAACATATGACTTAATGGAAACACTAGAAAACAGATGACAAAAAGCAGTTGACAACATACAAAAGTTACAAGAAAAACAAAAAGAAAGACATGATAACCAATTATCAGATAAACCAGTTAAATTCAAGATTGAAGACAAAGTACTTTTATATCATATTAAAGTGGAAAAACAATAGAGTGGAAAATTTGATCCCAAATGGGACAGACCATTTCACATAGAAGAAATTCTTGGAAATAGAGCTTATAAATTAAGATGGGACAACAAAATCTTAGCCAAAACAGCACATAGTGATTAATTGAAACCATATCACCATATAGTATTATCATCTACCAATAATATTCCACAATTAGGAGTACAGAGAATACTAGTACAACCAGATAAGATTCCACAAGATCTGAAACCAATTATTATCATCAGACCAAACACATAAAATTGAACAATAAAAAGAGTATATAAAGACATGGTAGACATGATGGAAGACTTCAGAAAAATGGAAATTATTAACAATATTCACTTACTAGCACAACAACTCTTTCAATTGATTCAACAACAAAAAATGGAAATTACAATCAATCAACAAACTATCAAATACACAAACACTAAAAAAAGGCCATGGGATAAAGTACAGAGGAAAACAGAAAACACTATTGACAAAATAATGGCAAAAGTGAAACTGGTGATAGAAACACAACCCAAAGTCACCCAATATCAAGAGTTGAATATAGAAACATGGAATTGGTGGATACAACAATTTCCAAGAAACTTTTGTTACTTTTACTTGGGACAACACATGAACATTCAAAATCTATACACAGATAAGATAAAACGATTATTTGACACAACAATACTACAACAACTAAACAATTTGTGGGGAAAACAATTTAACCACACAAGCAAAAGCCATTTATTGGCTACATACTGGATTTCAAGATCAGCCAGAAATCTTGCTCAACACTAAAATAGACACTGTTACTGTTAACCAAATAAGAAAATTAACCAATGCCCAATTTGAAGAATTACAAAACAAAATAACACAAATAATTCTCAAAAAAGAGATTCAAAAACTACTCAAAAATAGAGAATTAGAGCTAGGAGATTTGGAAAATCTCAACAGAGCTCAATATTAAAAAAGAGGGAATAATGTTACTCATAAAATATAGGAAGAATACTAGCATAAATTAGCCAATCAGAAGTAGGCACAGTAAATATGAAATTCCAGGATTTCTCTTAAAGAAATTGCAGGATTCTTATACAAAAAATTGCAGGATTCCAGAATTCCAGGATTTCTCTCAAAAGAATTGCAGGATTCAAGGAATTTCAGGATTCCTGGTGTAAAAAATTAAGGAATTGAGGAATCTTAATTATGTATATATAGCAGTAGTGTTAGAAGTAGAAAAAACAGAATTATTTAGTTAGAGACCTCTCAGTTTAGATTTGATCTAAGCAACTTTCCATTCACAAATATTAAATAAATAATTATTCACTATCTCCATCCACTCTCCACTATTAACACTTTATGTTGATAGCAATTGATACTTAAAAAAACACTGAAACAATAGCTCTTAATCATGGCTATTGACGGGATACTAACTTGCAATTACTTTCACTTATTTTTTTGTCTTTTTCTTTATTTTTATTTTCTTTTTTGTTTTGATTTTATTGTTGTGTACTAATTGATTGAGAATTAAAGCACTGAATTATTGATGTCACAAATAGCCTGGTAAAAAACCCAGAGATAAGGGTAAGAATATATATATTAACAGATAGCTTACCAGAAGGGCACGACTGCCAGATTAAACCAGCCACCACACTGAAAACAGAAATTGGGAAAACAACTTACCAACTACATTATTATCGAATCTCTGTCTATTATACAAAGAACTCAATTCTAAAACTTTCAGATACAACCAACATACCAGTATTACCAGCATTATCAAGATATTGAGCACCAAGTTACAGATTTGTTATTTGATTTGAGACCCCAAATAATTATTTGTAACACCATGTTTTTGTCTATATAGGTAATAAGAAATTGTTGTTGAGTGTATCTTTTAATGGTTTGATTAATTTCCCTGATGATTGGTATGAAACTATGATTTTGTGATATGCTGGTGTGTTGGATTACTTTTGTGTAGAAATTCTCCCTTGCTGATTTAATGTCAACTGGTATTCCTAAAAAATCTTTGATTCTTTTATTGATGTAAAAATTGAAGGCTAATTCTGCTGAATAATAATTGTTGCTTAGTCCTAATTGTTGGCTGTACTGTTAGAATAAGGATTTGGCAAATCTTAAATGGTTTGTCCCTATTATTTCTGTTTCTGCCACTTTTGGAATGATTGTAGTTGGTGCTGGTTTTCTGTAGGATTATATCTTACAGAGAGCACCAAATATTACAGATGATTATTTGGGGTCTCAAATCAAATAACAAATCTGTAATTTGATGCTTAATTGATGTCAAAGTATTGATCTAAAGGTATTGTTGGTCTGAAGGTTTTGGTTGAGTCTTTTGTATAATAGACAAAGATTTAATTGATTGTTTTATTTATAGCTTTTTGAAATTGCAGTTTCATCAAATTTTTTTCTTAGCATGGTGGCCAGTAATTCTTCTGGTAAGCTATTCTCAAATCTATGAATATTCTACCCTTGTTTCACAGGTCTTTTACCAGTCTCTATGACGTTGTTACAGATGATTATTTGGGGTTTCAAGTCAAATAACAAATCTGTAACTTGGTGCTGGGTTAGTATTCTGGTGTCGATATCTGAAGATTTTTGTTGTGGTGTCTTTTGTATAATAGACAGAGATTCAAGTGTTGTTTTTCTCATAGCCTCCCAGAATCACAATTCTGTCGAATTTTTTTCTCAGCATGATGGCCAGTAATCTTAGCAGAGATGCCCTTCTAGTAAGCTATCTTTAAATTCTCAATTTCTATACTCTTTCTTTGGGGTCTTTTACCAGGCTATTCTTGATGTCAATAACTCAGCACTTAATTTTTAATAAGTTTAGTAAAACCAATGAAATGACAAAACAAAAGAAATAAAAGAAAAAAATTAAAGAAATAAACAAAAACAATTGCAAGTTAGTATTCTATTAATAGCTGTGATCAAGAGCTATTGTTCTTGTGTGGTTAAGTATCACTTACTATCAACACTTCATGTTGATAGTAGAGAGTGAATTGAGATGGTGAATAATTATTTATTGATATTTGTGAATGGAAGATTGCTTAGATTAAATCTAAACTGAAAGGTCTGTCCTTTCTACTTCTAATGCTACCACTATATATACATAATTTGGGTTCTATGAAATTGCTCACATTTCCAAGTGATGTATTATAATTTCTTAAGCAATACTCACATTGCTGAGCAATGTGCTGTATTTTCTTGACATCACTCCACATTGCTGAGCAATGTGCTCATGTGCTAACTACTACTCTTCTATTGGTCTACTATTTTCTTATATCTGTTTTCTTTTTCTATGAGTAATATTATCTCCTCTTTTTTAATATTGAGCTTCATCAAAATCTTCATTTTGAATTAATTCTAATATTTCTTTTTCAAGTATTGTTTGTTTGACTCTGTTTCTTATATCTTCCACTTGTATATTGTTCATTCTTCCTCATTGGTTAATGGTTATGGTTTTTATGTCAGAGTGTAACAGTATTTCTGGATAGTTTCAAAATATGTTGTGTAGTCGGTACATTGTTCTAACATGTAGTGTTAAATTTGTTTTCTTTCTGATAAATTTTTCAATTTGTTGTATTATGTCTTGGTTGAATATTCTCTTAGATTTGTCAATATACAACTCCTGAATATTCAACTTCTGACCTAACTGGTAGTAACAGTATGATATTGGAAGTTGTTCTGTCCATTGCTTCCAATTTTTTTTTGTAAGTTCTTCTGTTGGTGCTATAATAGATATTTTCCTAAACGTGTTCTTTACTTTTTCTATTATGTTATCTGACCAGTTTTTATCATTCTTTGGTACCTATTAATATGGTGTGTTTTTTGTCTTTTTTTTAGTGTTTTGATAGCAAATTGTTTGGTTGTTAATGATAATTTTCATGTCTAACTGTTGTTGACTTAAGGCCTAGAATAGTTGTTGAGCTATAGTGTGAAAATAATTTGGTATTTCCATTTTCTTGATTGCTTTTGTTGTGTATACTGTGTCTTTATATACTCTCTGGTTGTTTGATTTTACGTGTTTGGTTCAATAACTATAATTGGTTCCAAATCTCATGGAATCTCATCTGGTTGAACTAGTATTCTTTGTACTCCTAGTTGTGGAATGTTATTAGTAGATGATGATGCTATCTGGTGATATTGTTTCAGTCAATCACCATGTGCTGCTTTGGCTAAGATTTTGTTGTCCCATCTTAATTTGTAAGCTCCATTTCTAAGAATTTTTTCAATGTAAAATGGTCCATCCCATTTGGGGTCAAATTTTCCACTCCATTGTTTTTCTACTTTAGTATGATGTAAAAGTACTTTGTTTCCAATCTTGAATTCAACTGGTTTGTCTGATAGTTGGTTATTGTGTCTCTCTTTTTGTTTTTCTTGTAACTTTTGTATATTGTCAGCTGCTTTTTGTTGTCTGTTTTCTAGTGTTTCCATTAAGTCATATGTTCTTCTCAACAATGTTTCTTGAAAATTATCTTCTATTATTGGTTCAGTTAAATATGTATTGACCTCTATCTCAACTGGTAATGTTGCTGTTCTATCATATACTAGTTCAAATGGTGTTGTTTGTGTGATATCTTGCTTCATTGTCTGATAAGCAAATAATACTGATGGTATAAACAAATCCTATTTGTCTTGGTTTTCTTGACTGATTTTGGCAATTGCTTTACACAATGTTCTATTGAATCTTTTAACTAGTCCATTGGTTTGTGAATGATATGGTGATAATAATGGTCTTTTAATTCCAAATCTTTGACTTAATTCTGCCAGTGTTCTGTTTACAAAGTAAGTTCCTTGATCTGATAATAGTTCTTTTGGACATCCATGTCGACAAATCAAATCTTGATGAACAAATTCGGCAATGGATTCTGCATCTACTCTTTGAATGGCTTTTGCTTCTGGCCATTTGGTGAGATAGTCTATGACTACTGCAATATATTTGTTGCCTCTACTGGTGATTGTTAATGGTCTGACTAAATCAATTCCAATGTGATCAAATGATTGTCCCACTTTGATTGGTTTTAATGGTTCACTTGGTCTTGCTTTTCCTTTTCTCTAACAAATATCATAATTTTGCACATATTAGATAATATCTGAATATATTGATGGTCAATAGTATCTTTTTCTAGTTCTTTCTATGGTTGCTTCTTTGTGAAAATGCCCTGCTGTTGGGTCTGAATGCATATTGAATAATATTGTCTCTTTTTCTGGTTCTGTGATTACTCTGGTTGGTTGATCTGGATTTCTCTTGTTTTTCTGGTAAAGTATATTTTGATGGTTGATAAAATATTTTGATTGTTGTTTTATGTCTTTTTGTTCTTTTTGAAATAATTTTTTCTTGAACAATTGAGTCTTTATATAATGTTGTAGTTGTTGGTATTTTTGTATATTCATCTTTTGTTATATTTTTGGGTTGGAATGTTTTTAGATTTGTCTCATTTGTGACAATCCATCAGCATTTCTATTATCTTTTCTCTTTTTATAATATACTGTATAGTTAAATGATGAAAGTTCTATTTTCTATTTGGCATGGCAATCATCTGCAAATTTTTGTTTCTGAATTGAAATCAGTCCCTTGTGATCTGTGTATATTTCAAATTTTTGGCTCAAGTATTTTCTCCATTTCATGACTGCCCAATAAATAGCTAAGTGTTCCAATGCTGAAGTTCCATAGTTTTTTTTAGCTGGACTTAAGCTTCTACTGGCATAAACTACTGGATGTTTTCTTCCATCTGGTCTTTTTTGTGATAGTACTGCTCCCAATACTTGACCTAATGCATCCATAGTGATGATGAATGATTTGCTGTGGTCTGAATACATTAACACTGGAGCTTGAATAAGCTTTCTTCTCAATGTGTCAAATGCTTTTTGTTGAGCTTCAGTCTATTCATACTTCATATTTTTGGTTTGTAGATAGTGAAGTGGCTGAGCTAGTTTGAAAAAGTCCTTGATAAAGTGGCAATAATAGCCTGCAAATCCCAAAAATGTCCTTAGTTCTGGCAAGTTTGTTGGTACTGGAAAGTTCTTTATTATTGCAATCTTATCTGGATCCGTTTTGATACCATCTTTGCTTACAACATGTTCCAAAAACTTGAGTTTAGTTTTTTCAAAGAAACACTTTATTGCATTTAGTTTCAATCTGGCTCTTTTTAGTCTTTCAAACACCTGCTGGAGGTAATACAGATGATCATCGAATGTTTTTGAGAATACATTGGTGTTTTCTAAGTATTCAACTACTGATTTCTATAGTAGTCCAGTATATATGATTTCCATGAGCCATTGGAATGTTGCTGAAGCATTCATCAAGCCAAATAGCATGACTTCAAATTCGAAATTCCCTTCTTTTGTTGTAAATACAGTTTTTTTTTGTCAGCTGGATCCATAGCTACTTGCCAGTAGCCATTATTTAGATCCAGTATCGAGAACTATTTGTTTCCTTCAAAAGCATTGAATAGTTCTTGGATCTTTGGAGTTGAGTAGCTGTCTCCCTTGGTTACTTCATTCAATTTCCAGTAATCTACACAAAAGCAAATTTTTCCATTCTTCTTCCAGACTAGTACCACTGATGACAACCATGGACTCATTGATGGCTGAATTAGCCTATTGTTAAGTATTCGATTGATTTCTTGACAAATAATTTGGTGGTACTCTGTATGTTCTTTGTTTAATTGGCATTGCATCTCCAGTTTTGATCTGATGTTAGATGATGTTGGTATGGCCAAATTCATTTTCGTTAGCAAAGATATCATTGAAGTTGCTGAGTAACATCTTTAGTTGCATCTGTTGGAGTGGGTCTAGATTTTCCATGTTATCTGTTCCAATTGTTCTGGTTAGAGCAGATAGCATTCACTTTGTCCATAGATGGTTTGTGATATAATGTCTACATATCCACACAGTTGTGAAAAATCTGGAATGTGGTTTGGTGGTTGATCCTCAACTTCAGTGGTTAAATATCCAATAATGGTTCCCTTTGGTATTTCAATGACATTTTCAGTTGTGTTGTGGATGGAAATTTTAATATTTTTGGAGCTGTTGGCTGAAATGTAGAGATTGGTGAGTCTAATCTCTTCTAATTCACAAATGGTGGCTTCTGTTTCAAACAATTGAGCTTGATTTTTCACTTTTCTTTTTATAGCTAACATATACTGGTCATATGATGGAATGAAAATTACTTAACGAGTTGAGATAATTTCTCCTTTGTCAACAATTTCTTCCTCTGCTATATTGATTGATATATTTATTCTACCCGTTGATCCGAATCTCTGTATCCCTTTAGCTGTAATCCCTAATTTCTTCCTGTTTCTCATTGACATTAATTGAGCTATTTTTACCAGAGATAGGAATATTACCTGTGCTATCTTTTCATTTGGATCTATGGTATATGCTTTTTTTGAATCATTTTGTAGCATAGCAATAATATTTCCTATGTATCCTGTATCAATTATTTCTCTTTTAATGTTAATTCCCTTTTTCACTAAACTACTTCTGGATGCTAGTTGAACCATTGTTGTTGCTGGAATTTCCAGTGCTATTTTCAGATTAATGCAAGTATGCAAATGTTGATAAGATTTTTCCCTGGATATCTCAGATCAAACTCTGTATTGGTATTATGTGCGCATTCTGGCATAATACCTTCATTATTATTACTGAACCATTTTAGTTCCTGCTTCTTAGTAAGGTCAGGGAGTACAATATATTGTTTGTAGTTTGAATTGAAGTTTGAATCTGAATTGGAATCATTGTCATTGTTATTGCCATTTTAAACGGAACTGGAATCATTATTTTTGTCATCATCATTGTTAGAGTCTGAATCAGAATTGGGAACTGATTCCAATTCTGATGCACAGCTGCTGATTAGTTCTTTTTCCTCTGGGATTGTGTAAATCATGTGTGGTGGTGGATTGTAAATGAGATCACACTCATTACAATATTGGAAGTCACAGAAAATTAAACAATGGTCACATAGCCAAGTATTAATTTCTTCCAACTATTGCTTTTGTTTCTCTTTAGTGGGTGCTAATTCCTAGTAGTGTTTATGGAATTGTTCTGGATCTAGTAGATTTATAACTGGTTCTGGGTCTCAGTCAAGTTTTATAAGTTCAGGTGGGTTGTCTTTGATTGTTTTTATTTCTTTTGGGGTCACTTCTTTGATTTTGGCAAGTGCCATTTGCCAGATTTCATTATTGTCGTGTGAACATTTGTTCAGACATTTGACAGCTTGTCTCCAGATGGCATCTATGGGCATTCCTTTTCTTATCCAGTTGCTTATGAGAATTATGTATTGACATAATTTGTCACACATTCCTCCTTGCCCAGGAATGTCATTCCACATTCCTTTGTCCAGAAAAGTTTTTCCACAAGCCAAGCATAGTTCATTGTCCTATTTCCTTTTTTGTTTTGGACATCCAAAGCATTCTATGACACATGTGTGGCAATAGAATTTGGTCACTGTTGAATATTTTTCCTTATCACTACAACACACCCATTAACAACAATTTCTTGCCACAATTGATGCATATGAGTTTTGGATAATGATAGCTTGATTGTGGTGTTGTGTACATATATGTAGGGTGAATAGAAGTTGGTATGGAATTTTCTTCTTTTTCTTTTTTTTTTTTTTTTTTTTTTATTCTCTTCCCATTTCCAGGTTGTTGATAATTTGTCCTGATTGTTGTGGGTTTCCCAGTTTTGGTCAGTGTTCCAGGTAAGTTCTTCTTTTTTTTTTCTTTTCCTGTTATTGTTGTCCCACAAAGATACTGGTGGCAGCTCATTGTGTTCTTTGCCAGCCCAGGACACTTGATAAGCTTCTTAGGTAAGTTTTTTTTTTTCTTCTTTGAACTCTATGAGTGGTGCTGTCATGTTGGTGGTCATGAAGTGGTCACATGTGACTGGTACACATGTGTGTTGTCTGTTCTGGCTGATTTGAAGCTCTTGCATATTCCAATCAAACGATGCATTGGTTTTAGATAACCAATCATTACCAATGAGTGCTTGGTATTGAGTGGCTTTCATAACTAATACTTTGATTGGTACGATGATGTCATTAACTTTTATAAAGAAGTTATCAATCTTACCAATGAGAGTTTTGGTTGCTCCATTGGTGGTTATAATTCTGGCACTGACAGCACGATCAACTCGGCAACCTAATTGGTTTATGAGTTGCTTTGTAATAATGCTGCCAGCTAATCCACTATCTAGGATCAGTTTAATGGAATGGCCATCAACTTTGACATTAGTATACATAGTGATAATTGGTTTGATGTCAAGAATGGCTCCACTGAATAATGGGACTGGTGTATTTTTTTCAAGTTTGAATGGAAAGATTGCTGTTAGTAATTCGTCATTGGTAATGGTGGCTAAAGATATATTGTTGGTAAGTGATTGTTTTTGGTTGGTTTCCAGATTATTGGGTGGGACATCTTCTGGGGTAACCAAGAGACTTAAATAGTTCTGGGAATTCAGGTTTTGGGCATACCTGGTGCCTAAATTCTGTGGTCAAGATCTTGATGGTTGTGCTGTAGAACTGGAGATCAGTTGATGGACTACCATCGACAATCTCCAGTTTTGCTGTGTTAATCTTGATCTTTGAGTTTTGTTTTGAGGTAAGTTCTGTGGCAGTGTTTGATGTTGTTGGGGTGGATAATTTATCTAAGACTGCAGCTGATAATTGGGTTGGGACTGTGGTTGATAAATTGCTGCTGGAGGCTGATAGACTGGAGGTGAGTATAATTGCTGTGTTATTGGTGTTTGATATATTGGCTGTATTATAAGTAAGTAATCTTGTTGATATAAAGCTGAGTTTGATTGATTATTGATGTAATTCTGAGTTTGTAGTTGGTGATCAGAGTTTCAATACTGATTAACTGATCTCTGGTTGCTTATTCTTTTTTGACATTCAAATTGCAAATGTCCTTGTTTATCACAATAGTAGCAAATACACGTTTTCTGCTACTACTGTTGATTGATTGAGGATGTTGAATGCGACTAATTCTGGAAACAATCTGTGTTTCTGGAATTATTGTGTCATTGTGGTGGTTGATATGTTGCGTGATTGTCAGTTAAGTATTCTTCCAATTTCTGATTAATTGAATCACTGAATTGTTTCAATTTGGAATCCAATTCAGATGATCTATTCATGACCAGATTTATGGCTTGAGCATGATTGGCTTCTAGTTTAGCTGCTTCAAAATCTCATGCATTGGTAACTGCATCTTAGAAAGTTTGTGGGTGCATTGGGCATACATGTTGGAAGATACTACTGCACAACCCATGGATGAACTGGTTTAGAATTTGTGACACTGTAAAATAGTCAGCTTGGATCACTTGAATTTGGCATAAGTTCTTGTGGAACTGTCCCAAGTAAGTAGTAACTGCTTCAGTTTCTCCTTGTTTGATTGTGGTAAAGGTGTTGGCTAACTTGTTAATGCTATTATTGTTACTAAAGTACCTTAAGAATTTGGTTTTGAATTCGTTAAAATTTTGGGGTTTGATGGCAAAGCTTTAGTACTATGCATCAGCAGTGTCCTAAAGAAAGTAAGAAATTGCTTACATGGCTCTAGCATTGTTTCAGTTATTAGCTATAATTGCTTTAGCTACATTATTCAGCCAGACTTGGGCATTGTCTTCTTTGCTAGTGAATTTATTGAGCTTCACAATTGGTGCATATGTCATTTGTTGTTGTTATTGTGGTATAGGCAGCTGATAAATTTGTTGAAGTGGTTGTTGGGGTGGCTGTTATATGGGTTTAGCTAGTGGCTGATTAATGATAATTCTAGGAAGTAAGTTTTGTTGATTAATTAAGTTGGAGTTTTGGTTGTTCTAATTTGGCTGTGTTTGAAAATTTAGATTTTGCTGAGTCTGGAAATTTGGGGTTTCAATGTTTGGGTTCTCTGGAATCAGGTTTTGGTAAGTAAATTCTTGATCTTCAGATTCTTCTTCCTCTTTTTCTTGTTCTTCTTCCGATTTCGTTACTTTCCAGAGACTTGTGGCTCTGAAATTTAGTTGGGGTGGCAGAGATTAAAGTTCTGATGGCATTGGCAATCAGGACTTAAATCCTTCAAAATACACGCCATATGGTCCTAGAAGATCTTTTTTTCTTTGTTTACTCTAAAATGGGAATCATCCAAAGGTTGATGTTATGTGTGATATGGACATGCCTGTTGATGTGATGTTGATAGCACTTCCAGGTGTATAGTAGTATGATAGATTTGTTGATGATTTAACTCTGGTTTTTTTCCAAGTGGATGGTTGTATTTGTTTTGGTGTCACTATTGGTGTTTGTAATTTTCCTTTATCTTTACTAGCATAAGTGATTGGATATCTTTGTTGTGTGTAATGTTCAATTTTTTTATTAATCTCAGTAATGATAGATGCAAAATTATAATTTGTTGGTAGGCTGGTGTTTTGGATTAATTTGTGGTAAAAAGTTTCTCTTGTTGATTTAGTGTTTACTGGTGTTTCTAACAAATATGCAATTCTCTCGTTGACATAGAAATTGAAGGCTGATTCTACTGATATATGATTTTGGTTTAATCCTAAGTATTGACAATAGTGTTAAAATAAGAATTTCATGAATCTTAAATGGTTTGCTCCTATACTTTCTGATTCTGCTACTTTTGGAATAAGTGTAATTGGTGCTGGTTCTCTGTAGAATTATACCTCACAGGGAGCACCAAATGTTACAGATGATTATTTGGGGTCTCAAATCAAATAACAAATCTGTAACTTGGTGCTGGATTGGTATTTTGGTGTCAATATCTGAAGGTTTTTGTTGTGGTGTCTTTTATATAATAGACAGAGATTCAAGTGTTGTCTTTTCCATAGCCTTCTGGAATCACAATTCCATCAAATTTTTTTCTCAGCGTGGTGGCTGGTAATTTTGGCAGAGATGCCCTTCTGGTAAGCTATCTTTAAATTCTCAATTCCTATACCCTTCCTTTGGGGTCTTTTACCAGACTATCCTTGACATTAATAACTCAGCACTTAATCTTTAATCAGTTTAGTAAAACCAACGAAATGACAAAACAAAAGAAATAAAAGAAAAAAATTAAAGAAATAAATAAAAGCAATTGCAAGTTAGTATCTCATCAGTAGCTGTAATCAAGAGCTATTGTTCTCATATGGTTAAGTATTACTTACTATCAACATGAAGTGTTGATAGTGGAGAGTGGATTGAGATGGTGAATAATTATTTATTGATATTTGTTAATGGAAGATTGCTTAGATCAAATTTAAACTGAGAGATCTGTTCTTTTTACTTCTAATGCTATCATTATATATACATAATTTGGGTTTTATGAAATCACTCACATTCCCAAGTGATGTGCTATAATTTCTCAAGCAATGCTTATATTGCTGAGCAATGTGCCATATTTTTTTAACATCACTCCACATTGTTGAACAATGTGCTGTGATTTCTGACATTGCTTCACATTGCTGAGCAATGTGTTATACTTTTTGACATTGCTCCACATTGCTGAGCAATGTGCTCATGTGCTAACTACTACTCTTTTATTGGTCTACTATTTTTCTATATCTGTTTTTCTATTCTATGAGTAACAACATCTGTACTTCAGTACTTAATCCTTAATCAATTTTAGTAAAACAAAAGAATAACAAAAAAAATAAAATAAAATAAAAAAATAAGCCAAGATGGTGGTCAGTTAGTATCTTGTCAATAGCCATGATCAAGAGCTATTGTTCCAATGTGGTTAAGTATCAATTACTATCAACATGAAGTGTCAATAGTAGAGAGTAGATTAAGATAGTGAATAATTATTTATTTGTAATATGAAAGGTTGCTTAGATCAAATTTAAACTGAGAGATCTGTTTTTTCTACTTCTAATACTACTGCTATATATACATAATTGAGATTTCTCAATTTCTTAATTTTTTACATCAAAAATTCTGGAATTCCTGGAATCCTGCAATTTCTTTGAGAAGAATCTTGGGAATTCTGGAATCTTGTGATTCTTTATATAAGAATTCTGAAATTTCTGGAATCTTGCAATTCCTCTGAGAAAAATCCTGGAATTTCACATTTACTATGGCTATCTCTAATTGGCTAATTTATATGCTAATATACTTCCTATAATTTGAGGCACTTCATATGACATGAGACACCTCACATATTCAATTAGATATAAGACAAAATAATGTTTGAAACATAACAAATACATCAATGCATTATAAAAAAAAAATGCAATAAAAAGTGTATTCTTATTAACATGCCAAAAAACGCAAACCAAAAGTAAACAACAATCTTCTTGGAAACTAAAAAGACTCTCTGCCAGTACAAACTAAAGCATCTTGACTACTCAACAAATAGACTTATCAAAATATTTAATCTGAAAATTGACTGCTCTACTGTAACAAAAATACTCATAAAATCAGACTGATGGATTGAAAAGAATGTATCTGACAACTCTGGTTAATTAACAAAGGACAGGAAAGAGATGTTTCCAAAGATAAATAATGTACTGAGAAAATAGATGCTTGGAGCACTAGCTACCAACTGCATTCTTATTGGAAAAATTTTACAAATGAAAGCTCTCAAGTTTGCTGAAAAGTTTCCAGAAGAAAATAACTTTAAAGCATCAGATGGTTGGTTAGAAAAGTTCAAAAAACGTCATAATTTGCACTACATTAAGATACATGGTAAAACAAACAGTGCCCCCTTGGAAATTTTACCAGAGGAACAAGAAAAACTGTATGAGATTATCAATGAATATAATCTAAATAATGTTTACAATGCCGATGAGACAGCATTATTCTTTAGAATGCCACCAAATACAACTTTGACAACAAGATCTATTTCTGGCACTGAGCATGATAAGAGTCAAATTACCATATTTTTTGCTTGTAATACAACAGACAGCATTAAATTGCAGTCTTTAATTATCGGCAAAGCCACAAAGCCATGATGTTTTTACAATATTAATATGAATACACTTCCAATCACTTATCATTACAATACAAAAGCATGGATGCAAACCAATATTTTTAGTGAATAGCTTAATTTATTAAATAAAGAAATGCATTGCAAGAAAAAAAAGATTTTGCTATTGCTTGATAATACTAGTCTCTATGGTAAAGAACCTTCTGTATTATCTAATATTATGATTAGATACCTATCATCCAATACAACATCCTATTTGCAATTATTAAATACAGGAATTATTGCATTTTTTAAGACACAATAATGAAAGTTGTTTCTTTTCCATTTTATTAATTAGTATGATGACAAGATTCCAATATTAACAGTAACATTAAAGAATGCAGTTGACTTTCTAATTAATGTGTGGTCAGTGGTAACAACAACTACAATCCAAAACTGTTGGTGTTATATGGAAATTCTGAATAATAGTCAAATGTCAGCCCATTCATTAGATATTGAACAAGAACTCTTACAAGAAGTACAAGTTCTTATTGAGCATATTGATATTAACAAGCTATTGGCAATAGACTTCATTAATATTGACAAGTTTAAACCATTATTTACTTATGTCTCAAAAAATAAAATTGTGGATCTTATTAACAACAAGTATAGTGGAAATTTTAATGCAAATGAAGATTTAGAAAGTAAAGATAAAGATGAACCTTTGTTTTTGCTATCTACACATCAAGGTAAAACTGCACTTGAAGATACATTACACTATTGTAAAGAGCAGTATAGTGAAAAAGTTGATTCAAACTTTTTTAAAACTTTGAGAACATTAATTTGTAATACTGTTCTCAAAGTTTAAGAAGAAAAAAAACAGTTGCAAATAGATGGTTTTTTTAAATAAAATATATATAATTGGTTATTATATTATGTATGTGATATATAGATTATGTGATAAGATATTAATCATTTTTTATAGTCCCATCTCTCTATAGTTACCACAAATGTGCTGACTAAAAGGTGTAATTATAAAGAGAGTTCATTGTATATTAAGATATTAAAAAATATCCCTAAAGAAGAAAACTTTAATTCTAAATTAAAATATTAAGTATGTATTATTTTTTATATTATACAAGTTGAAAAACAAAATATATTTTATCTTAAAAAAACAAAAAAACCAGTTTTTTCAAAAGAAAAATTATATAAAAAACTATGTAAATTTTATTTAAAAATAGAACATAAAAAAATAAGCAAAACTTATAATATAATATATAATATTAATTTAATTTTTTATATAAATATATACTAATAATTTTTTATTTATAGATTAAAGATAAATATATTTAAGTATCTGAGAATTTAATAAAACAGTTTTGTTTTTATTGTACTAGATATATTGCATAACAATTTTTAATTTAACTAATAGCTATAAATTTAATTTTAGGAAAAAATTTCATGTGTTATTTACAAATAGACTTGGTTAATATATATAATTAACCAAATAATTTTTATAAATATATTTGTTATGCTTAAGATTATTTTACAAAAGTTTCTTGAATTATGGCTTTTTTTTCTAAAAAAACAAAAAAAGTAGCAAGCTTTTTTTTTTAATTTTTTACCATATTTGGATTTCTAACTATTCTTTAAACCAATAATAAAAAAAAGTTTACAGCTAATATAATTAAAAAATTAACAGAAATATAACCAAATATTCATATTATAAATAAATATCCAAGACATTTTTAATTCCAAAAATTAATCAAATAAGCAAATGATATACTTTAATAAAAACTTTCAAAATAAATAAAAAATAAAAAAACTAATAATTGATCACATATTTTATATTGGGTAATATATAAAAAACATTATTTTTATATTGGTTGAATTTTTTAAACAATAATTAATTTATTTTTATGTTTAAATATAATAAATACAGAAATTTCTATAGTTATTGGCTTTTTATCTTATCAAATAATGTTTTAAAAAAAATCTTGTGTAAATTATTTTTTTTTCAAGTTCCTTTTTAAACAATTAATTATACAAGAAAAAATCTTTTTAACAACTTAGATATAAAGCCAGTTAATAAAAAGTTAATTCAACAAGAAATTAAAAATAATAGTAATCAACAGCAAAACAGATTACAGCAATAAGCTGATTAGTAATGCAGCAAAATAATTAGTAACAAGATAATTAACAATAGCAACAAAATAATGAGTAATAAAATAACTAATAATAACAATAAGATAATATATAACAAAATAATCAACAGTAACAGCAAGATAATAAGTAACAAAATAACCAGCAGTAATAACAAAATAATATACAATAAAATAATTAGCAATAACAATAAAATAATAAGTAACAAAATAATAAGTAACAGAATAATTAGCAATAACAATGAGATAATATGTAACAAAATAACTAGTAGTAATATAATAATAGATAAAAAAATAACTAATAGTAACAATAAGATAATTAGTAATAAAAACAAAATAATAGATAACAGAATAACTAGTAGTAACAACAAAATAACCAGAAGTAGTGAAAAGTTAATGAATAATAAAATATCCAACAGCAGTAGCAAAATAATCAGTAATTACAACAAAATAATCAGGAACAGTAACAACAACCATTAAATCAGTAGTAATAATATAATATAGTAAATAATATTGAAAAAAAATTAAGAAAAATTAAGTTATAAATAAAAAACCAAGCAATCTTTTGAAAAATACTAGTCTTATTCTAATAATTTTCATGTTTTTTTCATTGTTACTCATAAAATATAGGAAGTATATTAGCATATAAATATGCCAATTATAGGTAGACATAGTAAATATGAAATTTCAGAATTCTTTTCAGAAGAATTACAAGATTCCAGGAATTGCAGGATTCTTATAAGAAAAATTGCAGGATTCCAGAATTCCAGAATTTCTTTCAAAAGAATTGCAGAATTCCAGAAATTCCAGGATTCCTGACATGAAGAATTGAGAAATTAAGGAATCTCAAATACATATATATAGCAATAGAACTCAGAGTCAATTGATTTGCAAAGTCAATTAGACTTATAGAATCAATTAGACTCGCAAATCATAATTATTAAAATTACAAAAAAAAGAATCCTTTAGTTAGAGATCTCTTGGTTTAGATTTGATCTAAGCAACCTTTTATTCACAAATATTAAATAAATAATTATTCACTATCTCAATTTTTTCTCTTCACTATCAACACTTTATGTTAATAGTAATTAATACTTAATTACACTGGAACAATAGTTCTTGATCATGGCTATTGACAGAATACTAACTTGCAATTGCTTTTGCTTATTTCTTTATCTTTTTCTTTATTTTTATTTTTATTTTCTTTCTTGTTGTGATCTTATTGTTGTGTATTAATTGATTAAAGATTAAAGTGCTGAATTATTGATGTCATGGATAGCCTGGTAAAAGACCCAGAGATAAGGGTAAGAATATATATATTAATGGATAGCTTATCAGAAAGGCACAACTGCCAGAATAAACTGACCATCATGCTAAAGACAAAAATTGGGAAAAAAACTCACCAACCATGTTGTCATCAAATTTTTGTCTATTATACAAAGAACTCAACTCTAAAACCTTCAGATACAACCAATGTATCAGTATTACCAGCATTATCAAAATATTGAGCACCAAGTTACAGATTTGTTATTTGATTTGAGACCCCAAATAATCATTTGTAACATTTGGTGCTCTCTGTGAAATATAACCTTACAGAGAACCAACACCAACTACACTATTCAAAAGTGGCAGACCAAGAGAAAACAAAAAAAAATCACTTAGGATTCGTGAAATTTTTATTTTACTATTACCTTTGGAAAACTTGTTAAATTGAAACTCCAATCATTCAAAATCCGATTGTTAAAACCCTGAACATTCAAAAATTATTGTTGATAAACTTGTTAAAAAAAAAAAACACATTAAATTAAAACTCCGTTTATTCAAAACCTGATAATTTCAATCCCACTATTATATAAAGAAACTTATCTTTGATAAAACTTGTTAAAACTCCAATTTTTTAAGACCCAATAGTTCAAAACTCAAACATTCAAAACCTAATCTTGCTAGTGTAGAAAAAAACTTACTTTTAGTAAAACTTGTTAAAAGTTAAAACTCCAATTTAATTGTTCAAAACCTGAACATTAGAAATTCAATAAGTCCAATTTTGCTATTAGACAAGAAAACTTATCTTAAATAAAACCTGTCAAACCTCTAGAAATTCAAAACTCTGATTATTTAAAGACCTGTTGAAAGAATTCCAGAAAAAACTACCCAGATTCATACTTACCTGTATGAAAACTGTTTTTTTTTATGCCAAAAGTCAGCATTGGAAAAGTGTCAATACAAAAAAGACTTAGAGAAAAAAAAGGAATTTGAGAATTAGCAATACCAAAATTGAATAACAAATCATCAAAACTCACCTAATGACCCCAAGTCACAATCCACTTCCATGCATTATATATTCAAACTCTGAGAAAAACAAGCCAATCAGTGAGAATTGGAATCAGAACTTAATCCTGATTCAAACTCCACTAATAATAACAATGATTCAAACTCCACTAAATGACAACAATGATTTAAACTCCACCAACAACAATTCAAACTCCGCTTTAAACACCAAACAATATATTACGCTTCTAGATCTTACAATGAAGCAGAAATTAACTCAATTCAGTAATAATAATGAGGATATTATGTCTAAATATGCACATAATACAGATGCAAAATTTGAACTTGAATATTCTGGACAAACCACTATAGTTAAAAACCCTAGTTACATATAAAAATTAGATTTTTAAAAAAAAAAAAAAAAAAAAATAGCAATAGAAATTACAACAACAAAATTGATACAAAAATAAAATTTTGAAGATTTTGCAGAAGCTCAATATTAAAGGAGTGAATAATGTTACTCATAAAATATAGGAAGTATATTAGCATATAAATTAGCCAATCATAGATAGATGTAGTAAATGTAGAATTTCAGAATTCCTTTCAGAGAAATCGTAAGATTCCAGAAATTGCAAGATTTTCATAGGAGGAATTACAGGATTCCAGAATTCCAGGATTTCTCTCAAAGGAATTGCAGAATTCCAGAAATTCCAGGATTCCTGACATGAAAAATTGAGGAATTGAGGAATCTTAAATACATATATATAGCAGTAGTATCAGAAGTTAGAAAATTAGTCAATGAAACTCAGAGTCAATTGATTCACAAAGTCAATTAGACTCATAGAATCAATTAGACTTGCAAATCATAATTATTAAAATTACAAAAAAAAAAATCCTTTAATTAGAGACCTCTTGGTTTAGATTTGATCTAAGCAACCTTTCATTTACAAATATTAAATAAATAATTATTCACTATCTCAATTTTTTCTCTCTACTATTAACATAAAGTATTAATAGTAATTAATACTTAACTACATTAGAACAATAGCTTTTAATTACAGTTATTAATGAGATACTAACTTGTAATTGCTTTCACTTATTTTTTTTTTTTCTTTATTTTTTTTTTCTTTTTTGTTGTGATCTTATTGTTGTGTACTAATTAATTAAGGATTAAAGTGTTGAATTATTGACATCACAGATAGCTTGGTAAAAGACCCAAAGATAAGGGTAAGAATATATATATTAACGAATAGCTTATTAGAAAGGCACAACTGCCAGAATAAACTGGCCATCATGCTAAAGACAGAAATTGGAAAAGCAACTTACCAACCATGTCATCATTAAATCTCTGTTTATTATACAAAAAACTCAACTCTAAAACCTTCAGATACAACCAACATACCAGTATTACTAGCATTATCAAGATATTGAGCACCAAGTTATGAATTTGTTATTTAATTTGAGACCCCAAATAATCATCTGTAACACCATTATAATTTCAAAAAATAAGGTAATATTTTTTATTATTTGCACTTTTTAATATTATTCTGTATTAATCTCATATTTTTTAATAGAATAATGATAACCAAAACAATATATTATACAATATTACTAACTTTCCTATTGATTATTATAAAATATACCAAATTGTTTATAATCAATATGTTAATAATACCAAAATAATACAAAAAAAATGCTGTGTAAAAATGCAAAGCAGAAAATATTTTATAAAATTGGAGATTTTATGCAAATTGAAATTCCAAAAATTAATTGTTTAAGTATTGATAAAAAGCTCTTTATTTACAAAATAATTAAAACTATTAATAAAAAATTATATAGACTAAAATACAAGTCAAGAATATTAAAAAATTCTTATTACACAATAGAATTAATGTCTATTAAAACTACTAATTTTTCAAATTTATAAAAAATAGCAAACACTTTTATTTTTTTATGTAAAGCAGTCTTATGTTAAAATTAGAGAGAAATAATAAGTTATTAATACAATTGTAAAGAGACCTGTAGAACTAATTATTGTAATTGCAAAAAAACCAGAGTTTTATGTGATACACAATGTTATGGTAGCAATAGCAATACTTGTAAGAATCGAAACAAATAATTAGAATTATTAGATATAATAATAAAAAAATACGTCAAATATCAAAACTTTGATTTTTTTGATTGGCTAATGAAAGGAAAACTTTTTACTGGCCAATTAACCAAATAATGTAATTGGTTGAGTTAATTCGGAATCAGCACAGAGTTGAATTAAGGATTCCGGATTAACTCAAGTTAAATTAGAATCCCAAATCAACTCGAATCCTGTTCCAACTCATAACAATCAGTCAGATTAACCAAATGTAAAATCAAAACCTGATCAATCCAATCATAATCTACGCGTCAAAAAATTTAGAGTTCCACTCTTTGCTTTATCACCAACAGCCTTGCGTTAGTATGGAAACCGAACTTGCCGACCAATCTCTCAATATCAAAGGAAGTTCTATGCCCAATAACTCTATACTTACTGTCCACTCTAGCTCTGACACTGACCTACCTAAGAAAAGAGACTTCTTTTTTGGGCGTTCGCGCCACTCGGCACAAGAAGAGCCTCTTAGACTTTCTGTTTCTTCGCAAGACCTTGGTGTTAAAGAAAACCAAGCGCAAAAATCATCACAAAAGCCCTTAAATGTTTTCGCCCAGCCCCTTTTTAGAACAAAATCTAGCACAAAACGTCTCTCTTTCAAAGATTTTCAAAATAATTCAGAAGCAGCATCTTCGACTCTCTGTTATAGTCAACCAGTAAATGAACAGTCTAACAATCCGAGCTCAAACCATTTTACCAATAATTTTAATAACCTTACTTCCTTCCCTGATGATTTTGCTGGAACAACGGCATCAACAGTAGATGATAAATTCCCTCAAAGTCCGCTCACTTCCTACATTACCTCTACAGAAGCTATGGAGCCTTCTTACAAAATCCCTAAATCAAATTTCAATTCTTCTGTTAATGAAGACTTAGAATTATATACGGCTCTATCCGAGAATCATGAGTCCTTTCCATCACAAAGTTTAGGGCTACAAAGTAAGGAGAACGATCCTATGCTGTTATTTTTTAATGATCAAAATGCCCCTGAGACAACTACTGACCAGCATAACGAGAAACCCTCCGGAGAGTGGTATGGTAGTTCTCAAAATAATGATTCCAATAAACCATCTGCTACTTTCAAACACCTACCCCATCCCCCTGGGCTCATTGTAGGCCCTCAACATCCCTGACCAGAACTCCAAAATCACAAGCCGTCGGGGGGATAGCTGATTTAGAGAAAACTGATACACAATTACCTGATTCTCCCGAACGCTCAAATATTTTTATTCCAAAGGAACCACCAACGATGGATTCGATCAATGAATTGGAGAGAGAGGCAGAAAAAAAATCAGAGAGGGACTTTCATGCTATTAGGGAAGCGGGGGAGGATGAGGAATTGGGAATTGTAATGGGTGTAGTAAAAAAATGGAAAACGGAAGCCAAACAAAGGGATATTGAAATAATAGATATGGTGAGTTCTCTAGTATTATTTAATATTGACTTTCCTATATTTCACATAAATAAGGTTATTTACTCTCTAATTTTCATATTATACATAAATTATATAATATAATTTCCAGCGTGAATTAGTTAAAACTCTTCGAAATAATCTTTTTAGTCGTGATAAAACATTGAATTTCTATAGAGAACGTATTACATTCATAGAGGTAATGATCAACCGGCAAAAAAACAGTGCAGAACGCAACAGTAATCGTATTGGAGCTATAAAGACCAAATATTTTTCCCTTCGTAAGAACCTCTTGGATATGGCCAAGAATATTCAGGGTTTCAATAAGGAGAAAATTAGAATTGACAATCAAGTCAAGAAACTAAAACGTGGTATGCATTACTTTCACGTCCTCAAACTCACTAAATATTGGTACATGGTTATCTTTTCAATTAAATAACCAAAAAAAAATTTCAATTAGATTATAGTAACCTCATGGCAAAGCAAAAATATGCACTTGAAGCGAAGGCTTCCCTTTGTGATTCTCGTAAATATATTTGATTTTTTCTAACAGTCTAAAATAATTTTTTTTGATATTTTCCAGTTAACTAGTAGCCCATCACTATATTTTAGAATCAACTCAATTAGAGCATTTGAGAAAACTTAATGGAAAACTTACTGAATCCAATGATCGTCACCAAGAAACCATTGATCAATTGCGGTCAGCGATACAAAAAGCAGAAGAAAAGACTTCAAAATATGCATTTGATTTGGAGGCTTGGCGTTCGAAGTCTGATTCCATGTTGAATGAAAATAGCGTCCAAAAATCTTTACTTTTTGAAGAAATTCAACAGTTAAAACTCACAAAGCAACGCTCTGAAGATTTATTGCGAATAGAAGTAAATTCTAGAAAGGAGAATGAAGAAAAGTATTTTCAACCATGCCTCTTATGTATATTATACAGTTTCACGCGATGGCTAGATAACAATTTCTGGTTTGCAGGATCAACACATTTGCTCATCAAATCCAGCAACTTGAATCCACAATAGAAATTATGAAACAAGAAACTGCACGCGTCCGATCCATGATAGGCGAAAAAGAAGAACGGTATGCACAAGTGTAGTTTTTCAAATATCGGTTTCTTCCGTTGATTTTAAGAAACTATTTAGAATATTGGCTTTGAGAACAACGGAATTGGAATATAAAAACCTTCAATCAGAGCTTGAACTTTTAAAAGACAGCACAAAAAAACAATTAGAATTAAAAGATCAAGAAAAAGATACTTTAAGTAACAAACAAGCAGCCGAACTGCAAAGAATAGAAATCGAGAGCAAGGAAGAGCGCATCCAATTTCAAGAAGCATTTCAGAAGCAGCGGATGAGCTTGGAAATAGAAACAAACAACGAACGGGCCAAATTAGAAGGAGAATATAAGGAAGAGCGAACTCAACGTTTAAAATTAGAGTCTGATTACCAGGAAGAACGGTCCGTAAGATTTCATCTTGAATCAGAACTCGGAAATTCTTGTCGAAAGGTTGAGGAAATCACGCGGGTCAACGAATTATATAACGATAGGTAAGCAGTAATTAGCCTCATAGGAACAAATTATTTTCTGGATATATGATTACTCTTCAAAAAAGAATCGAACAACTTGAGGCCCAGCTCAGCGAACGTGATCATCGAATAGTCGACTCGGTTTCAAGTATGTTATTTGATTTATTCTAGCCTTCACTGATTTTTTTGAAACTTCAAAATAAATCCCGATTTCATTCATATTAGTTGCTATTGGAACTCTTGATATACCAGAAAGGGATCTTGGGGTCCAACATAGAGATCTTATTGCAGAGGTTGATCGTATAAATATTGGTCATGAGAAAAAAATAACAGAATTAAATTCTGCAGTTGAAAATTTTCAGGTATAATGGCTTGAAGCATACCTATTGATCAAGGCAAATCTAAAATGTTATAATCATCCTCTTCAAAGATCGAATCAAATTCAACAGAAGCAGAACTATTAGAGTTAAAGACCAAATTTATTGAAATCTCGAATGAACACCGAATGCTACTTGAAGGAAGAGACAACAATGATATTCAGGTTTTTTATTTCCTCCATATTCAAAAGGGGAAAAATATCCAAATGAACATTTGGTATTTGAACTTTTTATTAGAAAAAAGAAGCAGTTGACCAAGCTCTTCACCGGGCAGCTCAATATTATCAAGACCTTGCCAAAAG
Source organism: Geosiphon pyriformis (assembly GCA_016748015.1). Lineage (NCBI taxonomy): Eukaryota > Fungi > Glomeromycota > Glomeromycetes > Archaeosporales > Geosiphonaceae > Geosiphon > Geosiphon pyriformis. The sequence goes on along the minus strand of JAAOMT010000591.1, from coordinate 75,048 downwards.
GGCTGCGGTTGAACACGAAAATGAAATTCGCAAACGTGATTGCAAACTACGTGAAGCAGAAAGTCGGGAAACAGCCTTAAGTGAAGAAATCGTATGTTTCCTTTAAATTTATATTGAGTTTTTAGATTGGGATTTGAAATCTTTGGTCACTTATTTGGGAATTATTACTTTTGACTCCAAGCGGTCACTTCATTCTCAACTTGATCAAAAAGAGCCTCAACGACGAGTTGCACAACATATAGTGGGTCAATTGAACATTGGTTTAGCTTTCATCAAAAGTCATTTGATCAAAAACATACTTGATGATTAGGAAAAGAAGCCTTTGGCATCAAAACCAAATACCGAAACTAATCGCACCGATCTGAAAATTTTAACAAGCAATGATGGAGTCAGCGATCAAAAGGTAAACCAATTCCCTAAAAATAAATACTGTTATTATAATTAACAAAATCTCTGTATTTGTTGAATTTAGCCAATTCGACAAAGCCGAAATAATTCAACTGTACCCTCCTTATTGGATGCTTTGGACAAGCAAGAATCGATTCCATTCGATAAACCATTTCATTCTTTAAGCGATGTGGCAAAGTTTAATTCCCTCGAGAATACTTATAACCAACATTTAACTCTCTTAGAGATCGATGCAATGGTATTTCAAATCGAAAAGTAATTTATTTTTGTTTCATACGATTGATTATGACTATTTAATGAAAATGTTTAAAAACAGGCTCTTCCTCCAAAAAATGAAACTGATGCAGAATTAAAAGTTGATACGGATTCTTTTTTAACAGACGTAGGACATTATTTTTCAGGCCTTATTCTCGAGAAAATTAGAAACTAATATATTTTGAATTTCTAGAATTCTTTCCTGGTAAACGGACTAGAAAAGAATAAAGAGAAATTACCTAATCTCTCTAATTCTGTAGTTCCTTCATTGAAAGATTCAAAAGGGGAACCGTTGAACGAATGGCTGTCGCCCAGTACTCAGCTACGGACTAAAAGACGTAAGGTATGTAAAATTGTTTACCTAATATCAGTTAATGCCTTTTTATATTTAATCTTTTTTATTTTGTGCCCTAGATTACCCGAATAGATATTAAAGGAGATATTCAACCAAGCGACCCGCTTCCAAATATTATTTCAACAAATTCTAACTTAGTCACTTCTAGTAGTGAATTTGAACGATCCCAAACAAAACCAATAATACGGCCTAATTACAGAAGAAAACCGAATCCAAGTCGTAGAACTTATGCCGGCTGAATATTTATCCTATTAGAATACCTCATTAAAAGATAATCATTGTAAAACAGAATTATAAGGAAAACTTTTAGCATTTAGATCACCGACGCATTATGAACCACGGAGATGCCCTTCCTGACAACCTTGAACAAAGTGTGAAACGATATGAAAATTTAGGTTATTCTAAAATTTCAATAGCTCAATTTTTTCTTTATAATGTTAGGGATCTTGAACTTGATTTCTCAAGTGTTTGAAAGCACTTTCGAAAGCTCGGATTTCCTTACAAGACTTCAGGCCATCAAAGCAGCTTTTTTTAAACGTGATTACAACCAAATCTTCAAAGATCCGGAGAATCTCTCGATATATTCAGCAAAATACGTACCCACTCGATCCTTATGTTATTATAATCTCATAAAGAACGAGGAGAAAATATTCGAGCTTATTAATAATCGTGAAACTAGGATTTTCAGCGTAGGTTCGGGTGCGGGTAGCGAATTACTTGGATTCGCTGCTGCACTAAATCACGCAAATAAAACCGCTAATTCGACTCATACGAGACTACACCTCTATATGCAAGACTATGTGAATTGGGGCACAATATTGGATAGTCTTGAAAGCAAGATTCGGGAACAATTGGAAATAAAAGTAGATACTTTGAAATGCGTGTTCATGGTTAGCGATGTGCTCGAACCTACAAAAGAATTACAACAACAGTTCGCGATGGCAGATCTTATAACATTTATGTTTGTGATGAATGAATTATTTGTCAACAAAAAGGCCGCTATTGAAATGATTCAATTGTTAGCTAAAAATATGCGAAAAGGGACACATCTATTGGTAACCCATCATCTGCTAATGAATATTGATTTCACGCATTCGAATTAACTCTCAATTTTGCAGATAGTAGATTCGGCCGGTTCGTTCTCTAATTTAAATGTGGGCGGGAAAACTTATATGATCTATTTCCTTCTTGATGCCCTGAAAGAGTTTGATGTTGTGGTGTCACATGACTCTGTGTGGTATAGGTGTGTATCGTTGTATTTGATTATTGAATTGGCTATTCAATTGAATTTTCATTTAAATTTGCAGGTATCCTGAAAATTTAAAATATCCCCAAATAGCTCCTTTGGAAAACATGAGGCATTTTATCAGATTGTATTGTAAAAATTGCTAAATGAAAAATTGTTTGATTTTCAAATTTGTTTTGAAATAATTAAAATTCAGAAATTATTCGTTTAATGAAAAAATTTTAATCAATTGTATTTATAATATGATAATAAAAAGTCAAAAAAAAATTTTCTTTAAATAACCAAAAAAAACAATTACTATCTTTTTTTTCAAATTAATATATATTAATTTTTTTGCTACTTAAAAAAAATTAACAGTTAAATTTGTAATTGAATCATAATTTTTTATTTTTAATATTATATTTAAAGTAAAATTAGATTTTATTAAATTTATATTTTAAATATTGTTTAATTTTATTGTATTTAAATAGTTTTAAAAACGATGTTAAGTTGTTTATATAAAGTTTGTTTTTTAAACTTATTTAAATGCTGCTATAAATACAAATATTAAAAAAAATTTTACCTATTTTTAAAAATTCAAAAATTTTGTAGTTAATATATATTTTTTTAATATTAAAAACATTTTAGAGTATTTAACTTAATTATTAATATTAAATTAAAATTTGCTAATTTATATTAATATATTATTATATGTTTTAAAAACTTTGATTGTTTTTTAGTTTTAAATAATTAATTAATTTTTGTTAAAAAAATAGTTTAATATTAAAATTTAAAAAATAATTGTTTTATACATTATTTTAAAACTAAATTGTCAATTTTGTTTTTGATTATATAGTTTATAAAATTAACAATAAAATTTTTTAAAAATATAATTAAACATACTTTGTTTTTTAGTTATTTAAATTTAATAATTATTAAAAATATATTATTATTACTTTTTTTTTTGTGTTTATGAGTAAGGCCTAATTATTATCTAATATAATACAATTATCTAAAATTTTAAATTAAATGTGATTTATGTATTTGTTATATATAAACAGTTATTTAGCTAATATTACAGGTAAATTTGATAGAGCAAGGAAATAGTAATGTTTGGTGTTCTCAATTATTGGTACTGCATCTTTTACATAATTCCACTAGCTTAGTCTTGATTATTAATTTCTAAAAGTTTTATTTACTGGTTGTGAATTTACTTATTGAATTTTTTGGTTATAAGGCACAAAGGTTTGGCTTTCACCAATTGCAACTTCTTATAAATGTGAGTTATCTTTTCTGAACTAACAAACACAGTCATTAGGGTCTGATGTTGTCTTTTTGCCCTTCTGGTAAGCTAACAAGATAATGTTAATATCCAAAACTTAGAAAAAGCCTCCTTCGTTTACCAGGCTATTATGAAGTTTATTTCCAAACAGTTGATTTTACTATATTGTTGCTTTACAAAAGAATAAAGAAAAGAATAGAAAAGAAATAAAAATAAAAAAAATAAAAGAAAAAAAAGAATTAGTATTATTAATTGTCATGATTAAGAGCAATTAGTCCAAATTATTAATAGTTTAAGGTAATTATACTAAGAGCATCTGTTTTGGAATAAAGATATGAAACAATAGTTAATTCATATAAAGTTCACAAAGTTTGAAAACATGAATTCATAATTCTGATTTCTCAATAATTGATTTATTTTAAAAGATGAAGATGGAATAGAATAAATAATAAAAGGAGTAAAAATATTTGATTTTTGTTTAATAATTTGTATCTATATTATTCTTTCTAACTTCTACAACTATTTGCTTTTATATATTCTTTTGATTTTACAGGATTGCTTTTAATTGTTTCATTATTGCTAACTATTGCTTTGCTATTTTTGTTATTGCTTTGTTTTTCTACATTATTCCTATTTATTCTCTGTTATAACATGTTATCTGGTGTTATTACATGTTATTCTGTGTTATTCTATGTTATAATACATTATTCTGTATTATTCTAAGTTATAATGCATTATCCAACATTATTGTGTATTATTCTGTGTTATGTCATATTTTGGTCACGTTTTTTCATAACTTTAGATTAGTTTTTCTACTTAGATAATATTATTTCTCTCTTTTTAAGATTAAGCTTCTGTAAAATTGTATATATCTGTTATTCTGATTTTGTTTATATAGTGTTTGATGGTTGTATTGAGTATTGTTTTTCATAGATCTTTGAACTGTTGATTGGTTATTTGTCCTATGTTGTTAACTGTTATAGTTTTTATAGATCTATATAGCAGTATATTTAAACAATATTAGAAAATGGCATATAGTTAGTATGCTGCTTTGTAATATAAAGTCAGATTGCTTTTTTCTATGAATTTTTCTACTTGTTGTATTGCTTTTTTGTTAAAAGTTTTTTGGCTGGAGTCTTCATATAGTATCTTCAAATCTAGTTATTTACCAATTTTGTAGAACTAATATGTTGAAGGAAGTCTTTTTTTCTATTCTTAGGTATTGTCAGGTGTTTATTCCTCTGTTTCAGAGAGATCAATCCCATGAGCTAAAGCTTCCTTTATTTCTTCGAGCTTGGGGATCACATATCTTTTATAAACTTCTTTTATTCTCAGTTCTGTTCAAAAAGAAGCTTTTCGCCAATTTCCCCTCTCAAATGTTGAATAGAAATAGGACTGTTTAGTTTTAGTTGAACTCTTGCCCTCTCCTTTTTTGCTTTTATCTTTATATTGTATCTCTTTTCTATTAATTGTCACTTTTATTTGAGCAGAGGATTGTTGAATTACATCAAATAATTGTTTCAAAAGTTGTAAAATTTGATCTGACAGGTTCATGTTAAAAGTTCTATCATTTCTTGCCATTTTTTGGATGCTATATATATTTGAATTCCCTAATTTAATTTGCTATATATTGTTTATGTTTCGATAACAATAATTGGTTTTAGATCTTATGATATATCTTATAGTTTGATTAATGAAATTTGTGTTCCTAGCTGAGGTACTGATAATGATAATTCCTATATTGCATGATAAATTTTTAACTGATTTCCATGTGCTACTTTCTTTAAAATTCTGTCTTCTAATTGTAATTTGTAAGCTCCATTTCCTAAAGCTTTGTGTATGTAGAATGGACCATCCCACTTTGGATTGAACTTTCTATTTTACTGTTTCTCAGCTTTTGTATGATGTAATAGTACTTGGTTTCCAATCTTGAATTCCATTGGTTGTTTTGGTAAGCAGTTATTATGTCTTTCTTTTTGTCATTCTTGAGCATAACTAATATTGTCAGCTGCTGTTTTATAATTGTCTTTTAACATTTCTATTAGCTAGTACATTCTTTGGTATAAGATAGCTTCAAAATTCTCTTTATTGATTGTTTTTGTTGGGTATGATGGTATTACTCATTCAATCAGTAATATAGCTTTTTTTCCATAAACTAGTTTGAATGGTGTAAATTAAGTCATATTTTGTTTCAATGTTTGGTATACAAAGAGTACAAAAAGTATGAATAAGTCCTATTCTTGTTTGTTTTTATGACTTATTTTTGCTAGTGCTTTGCACAATGTTTGGTTAAATTGTTCTACCAGTCTATTTGTTTGTGAGTAGTATGATGACAATAAGGGTTGTTTTATTCCAAACTGTTGGTTTAGTTCAGTTAACATATTATTAATGAAATGTGTTTCTTGATTAGATAATAATTCTTTCAGGTATCCATGTTAGCAAATTAGGTCTTGATGCACAAATTCAGCTACTGTTTTGACATTGGCCACTTGGATTGCTTTGGCTTTTGGCCATTTTGTAAAATAGTCTATGGCTACAGTGATATAGCAATTTCCTTAAGATATAATTGAGAAAGATTCAACCAAATTAATTCTAATTCTATCAAATAAATTTTCAACTGGAATGAATTGAAGTGGTTCTGTTAATTTTACTTCTCTTCTTTGCTAACATAAGTCATAATTGAGCATGTATTTGAAAATGTCTTTGTATATTGTTGGCCAATAGTATAAATTTAGGGTTCTTTTGAAGGTAGCATCTTTGTTAAAGTATTCTACAGTTGGATCAGAATGCATACTATGTAATATAGTTTTTTTATTATTATTTTTTATAACTTGTTGTGAGGTGGGGCAGTTTTAGCATTCTCATCAATATAGTTAGTTGTCTTAAATAAAATAATTTCAGACTTGTTTTCATATGGTATTTTGTTCTTGTTGAGATAATATCTCTTTAAAATATTGTTACCAGACGAAATTAGAGATATTATTTAGCATGAAATTATCTTTATAATTTCTATCATTAATTAGCATATATTATTATTTCAAATTATCACTTATTACATTACCAAAATATTCGAAATTATCACTTAATTAATAACCCAATTTGTATATAACACAAATGTAACCTAATTGTGATGATCAATCATGTAATATCCTGAAATATGTAACATTCAAAAGTTTGCCGAAATTTGTAGAAATTCACTGAAATAATTGATAGTTCACCAAAATATCTAATAGTTCGCAGAAATAACTTGTAGTTTACCAAAATATATCTTTAGTTCAGTGAAATTGTAGAAAAAAACAAAGTTCAAGTTTATAGAATAGTGATACAATAAGTTGTATAAAAAAAGAGCTTCTCTCTTCAAAAAAATGTATCTTATTTTAGATTTATCACTTAGAACCATTCCTACATACACAAAAAGAAATAAAATATCAAATAATTTGAAAAACCAATTTTTTTAAAATATTGCACTTGGAAAATCTCCAAAAACCCAACTAATGTTTTGAAATTGATTAGCTACCAATTTCAGTAAACTGTTAGTGACTTTAGGCCTGAATAGAAAACGTTTTCCTTGACAGAATTCTATTTCTTTTACATTTCTTTATTTTCTTTCTTTTATTTTCTTATTATAATCATTAGAGTAGCCTACAGACAAGATTCCTGTAAAAGAATTGACTTTCACAGCAAAGTAACTACACATTTTTAGTGAGCTTTCAGATGAGCAATTCCTGGGAAAGAGTTGACATTTACTACAATGTAACTACATGAAGCAACTGGCATAAAATTGGCCATTCCACTTATAAGTCCAGCAGTTCAAATTATAGGAGATAATTTGAAGAAAAAATTCAGTTATCAGAGATTCAAACACTTCCCATAGTTATGAATTAACAGCACTACAACAAACATACAAGAGCTAAGAAGAGACCAAAAACCTCTGGTAACATTTGGTGCTCTCCCACAGAAACAACACAGCAAAAACAACTTTAAAGTGGCAATCATACCAGATGCAACAACTCTAGAGTATTATCAGTCAATTTACATCCACTGCAAGCAAAGATTCAACATTCCAGACGGAATTGAAGTTGTCAAGAAATCAGTATACCAATACATTGAAAACCATATCAACAATTATCTTTTTGGAAATTACAATATCTCAGAAGTTAGAAGCAATCTTTACAATAATTTAGTACACTATTCACAGTTGGGAATTGAAGATCTTAACAGTAAAACACTTGCCACTTACTTTCAAGAACTTAATTTTAACATTATCAAGTACTGTAAAGAAACATATTCAGTACAGTCTCAATACTCTATTGATTTTGAATTAGAGATAAAAACAAGCAACAAAGACAAACAAAAATTGAAGCAATACTCAAAAACCACTCCAAATACTCCAATACTACCAAAAACAACTGCCAAATACTTACAAACACCTGAATAAGGAACCAGTTTAAAACTTCCACTTACTATCACACCTTTTCCAGCTTCACTTGCACAAGCACAAACACCTAATTTACCCTTAAATCGATTTGCAAAACTAGAAGATTTTACATCACCCAGAAGTCCCACCAGACAACAAGAACTCTTTTAAACTAGTTCCAATCTCCTTGACTTTCTAGCTGAAAATCGAAGTAAACACTCTGAGACAGCAGTGAATGAAGAAAACAACTCTAAAATATCTGAAAAAGAATCAATAGACAGTGAAAATGAAAAAGACAAAATGACAGCATATATTGCAAAAATCCCTGAATTTAATGGAGAAAACATTGAGACCAGTCCCCAAGAATGGCTCGACCAAGTTACTAAAGCTGGAGATGCAAATAGATGGAATGCTGCCAGAATGTTAAGAACAATTTTCTACTTTCTCAAAGGAACAGCAGGCAAATGGTTCGAAAACTTGACCACCCCTTTTAATGACTGAACAGCTTTCAAAACTGCCTTCTTAGAATAATTCACTGATAACAACACCTCAATTACACTTCGAAATCGTTTTCGCAATATCAAACAAGAACCCTCCGAATCTGTCATGACTTATATTGGGAAATTCAACAAACTTCTCAGATGAATTCGCCAACTTGAAACTAATGATTATTATTCCGATGCTCAAATCTTGGATCAATTTATCACTGGTTTAAAGAATAAACTGATTAAAAAGGTTCACCCACATGCCCTAGAAGATTTGAACTCTGCCATTTAGCATGCAAAGAGATATGAAATGGCTATGGAAGAAGCCAATCATACAAAACTTGTGAACTTAGCCATTGGAGAGACCAGCTCAGCAGCTGAAGAGAAAATTGACCAATTCACAAAGAAAGTCGAAAACTATTTCACCAACCAACAACAACAGCAATCTCAAAGATATTAACCACCCCAAAAACGGAATCAAAACAACTTCACATCATCTTCTAATAACCAGCCTCAGAATTGCCATTACTGTGGAATTTCTGGCCACTGAAAAAAAAATTGCAGGAAGCTACAATGAGACCAACAGAACAGGAATAATTAATGTTACTCTTCGCCACAACAATCTTATTACCAACCATCACTACCACCAGCTTACTATCCACCAAGACCACAATATCAAACTGACTATTATCAACCTGCTTCACAGCCAATGCAACAACAGTATTGACAACCCATTCAACATTACCAAGTATCTGCTTGAAGATTGGTTTAACAAAACCAATTTGCATCACAAAACCGATTTGCAACAAACAACAACAGAATCAACTCAAATAACCAATTAGTTCCCCAAAATCTAGCTTAGCCAAGACCCACCCTTCATCATACTGCACTCTCGGAAGGTAGAGCTGCAGCACGACAACAAAACCCTTTCTATACTTCTACCACAATCCCACCAGCCAGAATTGCTGAAAATGCCAACCTTTCAAATATATTCCCTTTTGAGTTCAAAACAAATGAGTCACCATTCATGCTTAGCAATGCAGCTGCCAACAAACAAAAAGCAATCACTGCTATGTACACTGAAGCAGAAGTCGAAGGAAAGGCAATTCACTTGATTCTAAACAGTGGATCCGCTGGAAGCATCATCACCTACTAGTTAATGCAACAGTTAAACAGAAATGTTGACTGACCAGCTCAAACAGTAATTGTTACTGTCGATGGCATGAAAAAGACTCCAGTAGGAGAAATTGACAATTTTTTGTTCACTCTTGATGGAATTACCATTCCAGTCAAAGTTCTTGTAATAGATGCACCCCAGTATCAAGCTCTTGTCAGAAATGATTGGCTTCAAAAAGCCAATGCAAAATTAGACTGGGAAACCCAAGAATTACAATTCTCCTATCAAGAACAACATGCCCGAGTACCTGCTACTTGTAGTACATTCAACAAACAATCAGAGAAAGCTCCTGTCTTTGAATTTGAAAAAGAGGAAAAAAAGCCTGTAGTCGAAACATTTATGGCACTTGAATCAACATCTAACTGGGCTGAAGAAACTGAGCAAACATATTTTGCAACAAACTCATATCCAGAGGAACCAGAAACCCCTGGATGGAACATATCATATTCTAAACCAGAACCAAAGAAATGACACTCTTACATTCTACTCAAATGCAAGGACTGCTACAAGAAACTCTCTTCAATGGGAGCCTGTATTTCACCTGAAAAAGAATATGAAAATCATACTTGTTATTACTGCAGAGCTTGCCACAGAGAACAATAGAGCCATCTAATAAAAAGAAGCGGAAAATAGGACAACACCCTTTGTTTAACTTGTGGAGATATGCTACTAGAAGAATATAATTAGATTGATGTAGCAATGAGAGGAGAAGTCTGCAATCAAACCTGCCAATATGCTTTATTAATTTCAGAAAAAGTCAAAAGAGGAACACTTTTTGATGCAGCATACAACAATGCTCTCAACAAATTTTATCACTACTCCCATAATACTGAGATGATTTTCAACCTAGCAATAGTATTAGTTAATGAAGCTACCAAAGAAGATGTTTGTCAAATAAAAGAAGCAGAATACATTGAATACACCATGGAATTAGCTGAATTTGATTATGAAGATGAAGTAGAAGTAGAAGTGTATCATCAAATCACAAGTCACACCTACCCGACTAAAGAAGCTCAAGCTCAACAGCTAGAACAAATAAATATTAAATTATGTAAGGAATGCATAATGTCTTGTGATGAACAATAGTGTTCTGAATGCTATGCTCTTAGCATTCCCTTGTCCTGCGAAAGTAATGAATACGAAATTGAATTTGGAGAATCTAAAGCAACAAAAGAAATTGAAACAACATCTATCTATCTTATCAAAAATCAGCCTGTCTTACAACACAAATACTTCAACAACAATAAACAAGGAATAAAACCTGAAAAAACACATGAAATTGATACTGGATATGACCTAAGATATCCAGACAAGGATACTCTTATTCTCAAACCCAAATCTCTCACAAAAATCAACATCAAAATTGTTCTCGAAATCCTGCCAGGAGCAATGGTTCAAATTGCCTCTCGGTCTTCTCTGGCAAGCAAAAGAATTAATGTTAGAGGAGAAATAATTGATACTGGATATACTGGTGACATAACAGTAATACTCCAAAACGAAACTGACAAGCCATTTAAGATTGAACATGCCAAGAAAATTGCCCAAGCCATTTATTTACCCTTAATCAACATTTCGGGTTTACAATTAGTCAATCAAAGAGAACTATTAAGAAAAAGTGAAAGAGGAACCCAAGATTTTGGTTCAACTGGACGATTCACAGTTTTAGTAAACATAGCCCTCAATAAACAGAAAGAATCTCACCAGATTTTATGACTTCCACAACTAATTACCATTTCACTCTTTGGAAAACACCCTGAAATTTACACTTGTGAAAAGCCAACAACCACACAACAAATTTTTGAGTCCAACAAACAAATCTGCTTAAAACATAATATCTTGATCCCAAACATTTATATTCCAGAAGGAACAAAAAGAATCTGAGTTACTTTTTACAATCCCAACAATTTCCCCATAGTTTTATTAAATAACTTAGAAATTGGAGTTATTCACAGTAATATCTTTCAACAAGAACTACCCCAAATAGTTCTCAATTTCTCAAAAATTATTGGACATTTACTACCAAAAATCAACCCAAACTCTAGCTCTAAAAACTATCATGTTGTTATGAAAAAACTATCTCGAATCAACATGGGACAACTTGAACCACAACAACAGAGCCAGCTCAAAAAGCTAATTGCAGAATTTGCTGATATCTTTGCCAAAAACAACAATGACTTAGGAAGAACTGATTTGGTTCAATACCAAATCTATACAGAAGATGCCAAACCAAGATGACAGCAAGCCTACCGAGTTGCTCCAGAAAGTCACTAATTTATCCGCAAAAAAGTACAATGAATGCTCAACAATGGGCTTATTCAACTATCAATGAGTTCATGGGCTTCACCTGTAGTCTTAGTTAAAAAGAAAAATGGAAAGATACGATTTTGTGTTGATTATTGACAACTTAACAGTGTTATTATTGAAAATGCCTACCCTCTTTCCTGAATTGATGACATGCTAGATGCTCTTGAAAAGTCCAAATACTTTTCGACATTAGATTTAGAGAGTGGATACTGGCAAGTTGTCATAGATCCCAAAAATCACCCCAAAACAGCATTCACTACTCAAGGAGGAAATTATGAGTTCAATGTAATGTCTTTTGGATTATGCAATGCACCAGCAACATTCCAAAGACTCATGAATGTTGTTTACAAAGGCCTCCTTTGGAAATCAGTAGTTGTCTATCTCGATAATACTGATGTTTATTTACCATCTTTTGAATTACACTTAAAACACCTGTGCAAAGTTTTTCAACAATTATGGAAAACAGGATTGAAACTAAACATTGAAAAATGCCACTTTGGAAAAATGAGTTTGGTCTTTCTTGGTTACATTGTTAGCAAAGATAGAATTAAACCAAACTCCAGAAAAATCAGCACTGTCAAAAACTTCAAGACTCCACAAAATACCACAGAATTAAGAGGATTTATTGGATTAACATCCTATTACCGAAAATTTATTAAAGGATTCTCAGAAATTGCAAAACCCCTCAACCAGCTCACTACTAAAAATGTTGAATACAAATAGATGAAAAAACACCAAAAAGCTTTTGAAATTTTCAAGGAAAAACTGACAACAGCTTCAATTCTCGCCTATTCAGACTTTAGTAACCAATTTCAACTAGCTACAGACACTTTTTACACTGCCTTTGGTGTCATTTTATTACAATTAGATGACAATGGAAATGAGCGAGTAATCGCTTATGCTAGCAGAACATTAAAACCAGCCGAAAAAAACTACCCTGCCACAGAACTAGAAACAGCAGCCGTAATTTGGGCCTTACACCACTTCAACCTTTATCTCAGGCCTAAAGAATTCGACATTATCACTGATAATATTGGACTTAAATGACTTCAAAATAAAAACACTCAGCTGAATGCCAAACAAACCCGATGGACAGGATTTCTAGCCAACTACCAATACATTGTATACCACAAACCAGGAAAACTCCATATCAACATTGATTGTCTCTCAAGAATGAGACAAGATTAGAATACAAAACCAACACCTATTTGAATTAATAACAAAACAACAAACAATGAACCCCAAAAACTACAACAATCTTAAACAATATTTGGAGATATTAACAATTCCAACAGATTGGTCCTCAGATAAAAAACATCAGTTACAATAACAAGCCAAACAATACTTCTTACACAACAACATGATTTATTATCAAAACTTCAGAAACCCAGACAATCCACTCAGATTAATACAAGAACATAAAAAAGAAACCATTTTATATAACATGCACTCAGACCCTTCATCAGCACACCTAGAAAAAGACAGCACCACCCAGAGAACACTAGAATATTACTTTTGGCCTCAAATAAGAAAAGACATTCATGAATATATTAAGTCTTGTGATAGTTGTTAAAAAAAAGAAGAAACTCGTCCTACAGAACCTTTAAACTCAATCAAAGTTGAACAGCCTTTTGACTGAGTTGGTATCAATTTAGTCAGACCACTATCTATCACAAACCAAGGAAACTGTTATATTGTAGTAGCTGTAGACTATCTCACCAAATGGCCTGAAGCCAGAGCCATTCAATAAGCAGATGTGAAATCAGTAGCAAACTTTATCTACAAAGACATCATTTGTAAACATGGATGCCCAATAGAACTTTTATCTGATCAAGGAACACATTTCATGAACAATTTAATTCAGGAAATTTGTGAACAATTTAATGTTAAGAGACCATTATCTTCACCCTATCATCCACAAACAAATAAACTTGTAGAACATTTCAACAGAACATTGTGTGAATCATTAGCCAAAGTCTCAACCGATTTTGAGCAAGAATGGAATCTCTTTATTCCATCAGTGTTACTAGTATATAGAACACTAAAACAAGATACCACAAAACACACACTATTTGATTTAACCTATGGAAGGACAACAACATTACCAATTAGTTTCACAATGGAAATATATCCAGTACAACCAATTAATAAAGACAACTTTCAGAAAACACTATAATGAAGAGCCTATACTCTGCTTAGCACATTGGAAGGAAAATGATGAATAGCAGCCACCCATATTAAACACTCCCAAGCTCAACAAAAAAAATGGCATGACAACAAATTGCCCCCAGTTACCAATGAATTTAAAATCAGAAACAAAGTTCTCTTACACAGAATTAAAGCTGAAAACAATGAAGTAGAAAATTTGAAAATAAATAGGATAGACTATTTTTTATCTATGAAGTCTTAGGCAACAAATCATATAAGCTAAGACTTGATAACAAAATCCTAGCAAAAGTTGCACATAGAGATTGTTTGAAACACTATAATTCCAGAAACAATCCTGAACCATTAATTCCACAAATTGGTACACATTCCTCTTTAATCAATCCCGAAGATATTCTCCAAAATTTAGAACCAATAGTTGTCATTGAACAATCTCCCAACTTGAACACTTAACTTAAATTTATTATTATAGTTATCTTCTTATAATTTAAAAACAATCTCACAAAAACAAAGCAAAAATAACATAAAAACCCATACACCAAAAATAATTTTCTTTTATTTTCAAATCTCTTATAATGACTATTCCTCAAAACATTCAACAATTATCCCAAAAACTAATGTTAGCTTTAAAAACAATACCCGAATTATTTATTACTGTTACTGAAAACCACATTAATTATACCCAAACAAAAGTAGTTACAAATTTAGCCCCAAATTCACGAAAATATCACCCATATAAAAAGAATACAAAAAGTTATTCTGAAATTCACCTGCCAGAACTTTTAAAGCTTGCTTTAAAAAAAACTTAATGCTCACTTCTATTAGTATTCCACCAAATGCTACTATTCAACAAAAACTTCAACTGTGTCTTAATGAAGAAAACTATGACTATACTCTAATATATAGATATTTCTACATTGGAAAAACACTTCACGAACAAAAATAGGAGTTTACAACAGCAAACTTCACAAAAGAAGCTATTTGGAAACAACTCCACAACAAATTCAAGACAACAGCTGGACCTACAAACAGTCATTATAAACTAAGAGCTGCTCTTAGACTTTATGACCTATTCCACACTTGTGAAAACGTCCTACAAAACCCAATTTTACAACCTTTAAAGATTCAATACATTGGAAAGCTCACAGAACTGAAATTTCAACAATTTTCAGACCAAATTTCTTCAATAATTTTGGATTATTATCTGGAAATTACAGACAGTACTTGGACTTTGATGGAGCTCAGTCTTGAGGAGGAAGTTATGTTACCAGATGAAATTAGAAATATTATTTAGCATGAAATTATCTTTATAATTTCTATTATTAATTAGCATATATTATTATTTCAAATTATCACTTATTACGTTAGCAAAATGTCCAAAATTATCACTTAATTAATAATCCAATTTGTACATAACACAAATGTAACCTAATTGCGATGATCAATCATACAATATCCCAAAATATGTAACATTCAAAAGTTTGCCAAAATTTGTAGAAATTTGCCGAAATAATTGATAGTTCACCAAAATATCTAATAGTTTGCAGAAATAACTTGTAGTTCACCAAAATGTATCTTTAATTCAGCAAAATTGTAGAAAAAAACAAAGTTTAAGTTCATAAAATAGTGATACAATAAGTTGTATAAAAGAAGAGCTTTTCTCTTCAAAAAAATGTATCTTATTTTAGATTTATCACTTAGAATCATTCCTACATACACAAAAAGAAATAAAATATCAAATAATTTGAAAAACCAATTTTTTTAAAATATTGCACTTGGAAAATCTCCAAAAACCCAACTAATGTTTTGAAATTGATTAGCTACCAATTTCAGTAAACTGTTAGTGACTTCAGGCCTGGATAAAAAACGTTTTCCTTGACAGAATTCTATTTTTTTTACATTTTTTTATTTTCTTTATTTTATTTTCTTATTATAATCATTAAGGTAGCCTACAGACAAAATTCCTGTAGAAGAGTTGACTTTCACAGCAAAGTAACTACACATTTTTAGTGAGCTTCCAGACAAGCAATTCCTGGAAAAGAGTTGACATTTACTACAACGTAACTACATAAAGCAATTGGCACGGAATTGGCCATTCCACTTATAAGTCCAGCAGTTCAAATTATAGGAGATAATTTGAAGAAAAAATTCAGTTATCGGAGGTTCAAACACTTCCCATAGTCGTGAATTAACAGCATTACAACAAACATACAAGAGCTAAGAAAAGACCAAAAACCTTTAGTAACAATGTAGTATCAATAGGTACTGATGTAGTCATTAATAAGTAAGTGTGTCCATAGATCTGGAATTAGGTTTGTGGTATTCTTGACAAACTGTCAGCATTGGTGTTCTTAAATCCTTCTTTGTAATGAACTTTGAATGAGAATTGTTGCAAATAAATACTCTATCTTACATTTTTTTTTTTAGTTGTAAGTTATTAAGTAATCAAATCAGTCTCTTATAATCTATATATAGGTCAAATAGTTAACTGAGGTAGTGTTTTCACGTTTGTACTGCCCAATAGATGGCAAGACATTCTTGATCCATTGTGCTGTAAATTTTTTTAGCTGAACTTGTGCTATAACTAATATACATGATTAAATATTTCTTGTTGTCTAGTTCTATTTGCGATAAGACGGCTTCTAGTGTGTTTTTTGAAGCATCTGTAGCAACAATAAAACATTTAGTGAAATCAGAATAGATTAATATTGGGGATGTAATCAGTTGCTGCTTAAAATAGTTGAAGGCTTTTTGTTGATCTTCTTTCCATAGGTATGGCACATATTTGGGCAACAAGTGGTGAAAAAGTTTTGCAATAATTGAAAATTTTTTAACAAATCAACAGTAGTATCTTGCCAATCCTAAAAATTTTTGTAACTCTTAAAGATTAATTGGGGCTGGAAAATTTTTAACTTTTTGGATCTTGTCTAAGTTGGGTTTAACTCTGTCTTTGCCGATCACATGTCCTAGGAATTTCAATTTGGTTTTCCCAAAGAAACATTTCTTGGAATTAAGTTTTAATCCAGCATTTTGAAGGTGTTCAAAGACTTGTTGAAAGTGCAGTAGATAATCATCAAATATTTCAGAGAACATGTTTGTGTTGTCTAAGTAAATTATGACTAATTTCCAAAAAATTCTTTTATACATGACATTCATAAGGCATTGAAACATGGCAGAAGTGTTGCAGAGTCTGAAGGACATTACATTGAATTTGAAGTTTCTGTCTTGAGTAATAAATGCTGTTTTTTCTTTATCTTTGGGATTCATTTTGACCTGTCAATATCTGTTGGCTAAGTTTAATGACAAGAACTATTTCTTTTTTTCTAGATTGTTTAGGATTTCTTGAATGAGAGGGGTGGAATAACTATCTCTTTAAGTAATACTATTCAGTTTTCAGTAATCTACACAGAATTGTACTTTTCTATTTTTTTTGGTAACCAGAACTATTAAAGAGAACCATGGACTTAACAACTCTTTAATTAAGCCATTATCGAGCATTTATTGAACTTTTTGTTTGATAAAATTGTTGCCAAATGGAAGTACTTGGTAAGTCTATTGTTTAATAGATTGAGCATCTCCTATATCAATCTGATGTTTCATAATGTCAATACATCTGAACTTATTTTTGTTGGCAAAAACATCAGTATATTAATTCAAGAGAATCTTAAGTTGCATTTGCTGGAGAGTACTCAGGTTTTCCAAATGTAATTTGTTAATTTTTTTTGACATGAACAGATAACTTTTTTTTGGCAAGTTCTATACTTGTGAAATAATATCACAAAATAAAAATAGCTATGTGAAATTTGGAATAGGCTGGGGTTTTTTGGGATGTTGAATGTCTAGTAAGATGGAACCAATAAGAGTCTCTTTGGAAATTTCAATAACATCTTCTGTGAAGTTGTGAATGGAGATTTTGAAATATTTATGAGCTTTGGCTGGTAGGTATAGATTAACAGCATTGGCTAGGAAACAGATTTCAGAACTGATTTTGAATAACAGAGCTTGATTTTGGATTTTTCGATTTATCTTAAGAATATATTGTCAGTATGGGGGAATAGAAATAACTGTGTCAGTGTAGATAGATTCTACTTGGTTACTGTTTTTTTCTGTAAAGTTGACTGGTACATTTCCTCTTCTACTTGATCTGAACCCATTAATTTCTCGGGCAATAAGGCCTAATTCTTCTCAAGTTGTTACTGAAATTATTTGGAATATTTTGACTAGGGGTAGGAAGATAACTTGGGCAATCTTTTCTTGTGATTCTATTTTGTAGAATTTGTCCAAATTGTTCTGTAGCATTATGATGATGTTTTCTGTATAACCAGCATTAATAGTTCCTTTCTTTATGTCGATTTCTTTCTTGGCTAGACTAGATTGAGAGGCAACTTGTACCATTATACTAATAGAAATTTCTAATGCTATCTTAAGATCTATTATTACAAAGAAATGTGGAACTATAACTATAAGTGATTGTCCAGAGTATTATAGATCAAAACCAGCATTAGTGTTATGTGCTTTTTTGGGACAGATTTCTTCTTCATTGTTACTGTACCATTTTAATTTTAATTCTTTGGAAAGATTTGGATAAGCAAGATACTGTTCTGTTTTGGTATCCTCAATTGGATCTTAAAATAATATATTCTCTGTAATTAATTCCTTTTTTACTTCAGGCTTAAATAGTTTGGTAATTGAATATAGTTTTCTTGAAGATGGATTAAACATGGGATCACATTTGTTGCAATACTGAAAGTGACAAGAGATCAAACAATGATCATACAGTTTTGTGTTTAGGTCAACTAACTGCTGTTTTTGCTCTTTTTAAGTTGGGGCCAATTCCTGGTATTGATCTTGAAATATGTCTGAGTTATCTGTAAAAAAATTTTCTGTGATGTAGTCAAGTCCATTATATTTTAGTGTAAATGGATTTTCTTTGATTTCTCATATTTTACCAAGTGTGGTATCTTCAGCTTTGGCACTTATCATTCTTCATATTTCATGTTTATCATGCAGATAATCATTCAATCTACTGAGTACTCATCCTCAAGCATTTTTGATTGGTGTTTTTTTTCACATCCAATTATTGATTAAGATGGTGTATTGACATGCTTTGTTGCATGTTTTTTCTTTGCTGGGAACATTATTCCATAGTTCTTTATCTGACAGAATTTTCCCACAAAC
This sequence comes from Geosiphon pyriformis, assembly GCA_016748015.1. Classification (NCBI taxonomy): domain Eukaryota; kingdom Fungi; phylum Glomeromycota; class Glomeromycetes; order Archaeosporales; family Geosiphonaceae; genus Geosiphon; species Geosiphon pyriformis. Next base: position 55,796 of record JAAOMT010000591.1, on the reverse strand, counting down.
AAAGCATGGTGTATTGTTTTATTTGTCTTGTTATTTTGGTCTGCCAAATCTTTCCAACACACAAAGTCTGCAGTAATGTTTGGTGGCAGTTGGCTATTTCTTGTTGTTTTCAATATATGTGCCCATAGAAAATAACTTTTTCTTATAGTTGACACTAATTAATTTCAGAGTTTAATATTATTAACTTTCTTGACTTGGGGCAAAATAGTCTGTAGGTGCTGATTGTAGTTTTTTTTCTGCTTTTTTTTTTCTTTTTTTTCTCAAGTTGGTGGTAGGAATAACTCTGCTCAGTAATTGTCAGCACAAAAAACTTGATAAGCCTCTATTGTTGGTAGTAGTATTGAGTCTTCAAATTCAATCAGCAGTTTTTCTGGGCTTTGAGCTTTAAAATGTTCACACATAGCCAGAACTTGTGCATGCTGTCCATTAAAAGTAATCTGTAGTTTCTGCATATTCCAGTTAAGAGTAGTATTAGCTTTGGCTAACCAATTATTTCCTAAAAGAGCTTGATATTGGGTGGCCTTCATAATGAGCATTTTGGTAGAGATTTGAATTCTGTCGATTTTGAAGAAAAAGTTGTCAATTTTTCCTATTGAGGTTTTAGTATTTCTATTTGCAGTTATAATTTAGGCAATAGCTGTATAGTCTACTCAATAACCTAGTTAATCCATAAGTTGCTTCATAATTATACTACCTGCTGATTCACTATCGAGGATTAATTTAATGTTTATGTTTTCAACTCTAGCATTAATATACAGAGCAGTTATTGATTTATCTTGATTAATGATGGCTTCACTGAAAAAACTATTGGTGTTCAGATTGTTAATGTCGAAGGGGAAGATAGCAGCAATGGTGGTGTCTTTAGTAATAGTGGTAAGTGGAATAGTATTGTTGGTTTGATTTTGACTCGAAAAATTGGGTATTTTTCCTACATTCTTCCCTTCTAAAAATGTAAAACTACAAAAATTCTGGTTTTTAGTAAGACTAAAATATGAGGCTTGATTCAGGTATCCAGTTGGTATTAGTCGAGATAGAACATTACCCTGATTAAGAAGTCATAATGATTCACTGTTAGTCTGCATCTGATTGTTGCTAAAGTTCTTCTATCTTTGGTTGTAGTTAATTATATAAGGTCTAGATAGATTATAGATGAAATTTTGGTACTGTGGTGCTACTTGAGTCATTGGCTGCAATGGCTAATAGTAGTTCTAAGGCAGTTGTTGAGTATACATGATTAGTTGTGCATATTAGGGCAGTGAATACTGAGACATAGGGTATTGGAATCCTATTGCCTGGAGATATCTTGGATGATAGTATTGAGTTCTTTGATTCTGGTCTGCTAATTTCTATTAGCAATTCTGGGCAATATGTCCAAATTTCTGGCAATAATAACAATTGCAGAGGTTAGATCTCCAAGATTGTTGTTGTTGCTAATATTTCTGTTGTTAGTGATATCTACTACTGTTATTGTTTCTTCATTGGAGTGGCTAATAAGTTCCTGTAATACTGGTTAAGAATTCCTCAATTTTCTGAATTAATTTTTTACTTAATTGGGTTATTTTTCCATTGATGTTCATGGTTCCATTAATGGTTAAATTAACAGCTTGGTATAGTTGGCTTCTTGTTCTGCTGACTCAAAATTGTGAACAAGAACAATGGCATCTGGTAGATTTGTTGGATGTTGAAGTCTCATAGATCTTAGAAAACTGCTCCTTAGTTTTTTGACAAATTGATTAAAAACTTGCACCACAGTGTAGTAGTTTCTTTTAATTGCCAGTATTTAACAAAGAATTTAGTTGAATCATTCAAAATAAGTAGTTACTACTTTGTGATCTTTTTGTTTTATTATACTGAATTGATTTTGTAATCTGATAAGAGTATTGAAGTCACAAAAGTATCATAAAAAGGCAAGTTTAAAGGTAATAAAGTTGGTGGGTTTTTCTGTCAGACTTTGATACTACAAGTCTGCAGTTTTGGTTAAAAAGAATAGCAGTGCTTAAATAGCTCTGTTATTATCCCAATTGTTGGTGGTAATTGCTTTCTTAGTTTCTGCAATTTACAAGTATGCATTAAAGTCTTTGTCAGAGAATTTTTTTAACTTGGCAATATTTCGGTAAGTTATGATCTGATGGGTAAGTAGAGTCTTACTAGCTGATGCTAAGAAGTTTGAAGTTTGTGTACTAGAGAGTTCTTTTGGTGCTAATTCTGGTTGTTTCCTTTTGTTAATTTTTTTAATGGGTTAAAGAATAGCTGTTTCTTCAGAGGGAGTAGTTGATAATTTGGTCAAGAGTTGGATTGGTAGTGATTCTTACATTAACATATTTCTGTTTGTTTTATTGATTATTGGAGTGAAGTTTCTAAATAATGATTTATATTCTTCTAGAGATCTGATCCAACTGTTGTGACCTTATAGGTGTTAATTTCTGGAAATTCATTGTGTTTCTGTCTGGGTTTCTATAATTGGGTTAAATACAATTCTATTTTCTGGTGTCTGATATTATAATAGAGTTGTTGGGAAAAGAAACCTTGGTTTCTTGTTGATTGTGGAATGAACTTGTTCTCATGCAGCTGTTGTGCTATCAGATTTGGACTCATATTTTTTAGGATTGGGCCTTGCTGGTTGTTTTACTTGAGAGTAGCATTTTTTTGTATAGTACTCAATGTCTTTATTGAGTATACGAAGTGTTTCAGCTATGACTTGGATAGTAGTATTTGTTGAGTGGACTAATAATTTTTGATGAATTTGTTCTCTAAGTTTCCCAGTGTCTGTCATTTGGCCTAGAAAGCAGTTGATTTTTGCATGCAGATAGTCACAAAATTGGTTTTCTACAATAACAGTTTTTGCAAGTATTTCTAAGTCTTCCCAAAAGTGTTAAAATAATGCTTTTCTGTATAGAGTGTGATCTTTTTCTATTGTTCTAATAGTCACCATTTTTGTGAATTTTTGGGGTGCTTTGTCTCTGTGGATTTATAACCTCACAAAAAGCACCAAATATTATGGGTATACTTGATAAAATAAAAAAATAGTAATATTTGGTGCTCTCAATTATTGGTGCTGTGTTTTTTGTGTAATTCCACTGGCTTAGTCTTGATTATCAGTTTCTGAAGGTCTTATTTACTGGTTGTGAATTTATCTATTGAGTTTTTTGGTTATAAAGCACAGAGATTTGGCTTTTGCTAATTGCAACTTCTTATAAATGTAAGCTATCTTTTTCAAACTAATAAGTGCAGTCATTAGGGTCTGGCATTGTCTTTTTGCTTTTCAGGTAAGCTAACAAGATAATATTAATATTCAAAACTTAGGAGAAACCTTTTTTTTTTATCAGATTATTACGAAATTTATTTCCAGACAATTGATTTTACTATGTTGCTGCTTTACAAAAGAATAAAGAAAAAAATAGAAAAAAAATAAAAAGAAAAAAAATAAAAAGAAGAAAGAAAAGAATTAATATTATCAATTATTATAATCAAAAGCAATTGGTTCAAATTATTAATAGTTTGAGGCAATTATACTAAGAACATCTGTTCTGGAACAAAGATATAAAACAATAGTTAATTCATATAAAGTTTACAAAATTTAAGAACATAAATTTGTGATTCTGATTTCTTAATAATTGATTTATTTTAGAAGATGAAAATAGAATAGAATAAATAATGAAAAGAATAAAGATATTTAATTCTTGTCTAGTGGTTTATATCTATATCATTCTTTCTAGCTTCTGTAATTACTCACTTTTATACATTCTTTTGGTTTTATAGAATTGCTTTTGATTGTTTTATTATTGCTAACTATTGATTTGCTATTTCTATTATTGCTTTGTTTTTCTATGTTATTCTTAATTATCCTCTGTTATAACATATTATCTGTATTTAATTTTATATTTTTTATCAAATTATTTATAATATTATAATGTCAGTATTTTTTAATTAATTAGTTTAAACAACAAAACCAAAAAAAAATTGAAAATTAATATTTTATTAATAATTATAATCAAAAATTATTGTTTTAATATGTAAAATTTTATAAATATATGTTTTTAATATTAATTATATTAATATTTTAAGTGTTAAAATAAGTATTTAATAATATAGATAGTAATTTATAAATTTAATTTTTTTTTATTATATTTTAATGAGTGAGACCCAAATACTACCTAAAACTATGATACCACATAAGGAATTATATTATAGACATAAATCATGCATTTTTTACACATGATCAGACATTTGGCCCAATCAAAGACTCACTATGCTGAATCAAAAGTAGGTGGGAATAATTCTAATCCACAAATTCTCTCAATGATACTATTTAGATTCTTAGAGTCAAAAATAAACTCACTAAAAAACAATCTAGTAGACTCAATATTGCCTCTGGTTTCAGCATCAGACATATGCCACAAAGCAATAACACACTCAATAGTGTTCTCACTTAAAAAGGAAGGCTTAGCAGCTAGCATACTATCATAATTCATATCACCAAAGTCAACCTCAGATCTAAGACAAGCAATGTCCTTGGAGACCCCAACCAAGAGGTTAAAAAAATTGTTAGCAGTACTTTTCATAGAAATGAGATCCTTCTCGACCTGAACAGCCTTAGCAGCATTATCATCAAAAAGATGAGACACCAAAGCAACCAAAGAACCAACAGACTCAACAATAGACTTAACCAGAGCAGCCAAATCCGAAATCTGCTTTTCCAAAGAGTCCAATCTAGAACCAACAGCAAGATTAGCAACAGAAGCAGCCAAAGGAGCCACCAAAGGAAGAAACTCAGAAAGACCAGAAGAAGCAGCAGTCTTGGCATATGAAGCAGAACCCACAAAACGAGACTTGAAAACCTTGGGAACCTTGGGAGTGGGAGGTGAGGAAATCTTACAATCCACAGCCAGATGGCCCATTTCTTGACACCTAAAACAGCACCAGCAGCCAAGAGTTTCCCACCAGATACGGCATTTCCTTAGAGTACCAGTTTTAACTACAGCAGAATCCAAATCACCTTGAAAGTCAAATATAACCAAAGCGAACTAGAAACGATGACCAGAATCAGAAGAACGAAGGATAAAACATGTTTAACCACCAATCTGAGAAATCATATCACTGATTTCAAAGGCAGTACAACCAGGGGAAAGATTGACCAATTTGGCCTTAAACTTATCATGAGACAAAATAGTCTCATTTTGATTTACTAGAGGGAAGATTCTAATACTATCCTTGTCCATCAAGACTAACCAATGTTTCAAGGCAGACACAGCAGAGTCCAACTTTTCAAAATAAATCACCACATACTGCCAAATGCCAGCAGGCTTCAGCACAACATAAGCGACACTACCAAACACACTGAGAACCAACTTAATGTCAACAGCAGACACACTCAAAGGCACATCACACAGCACAACAGCAGCAGAAGAGAAACCAGCTTCAGAAACCACCAAAAACTTGGCAATTTTAAGAGTGGCCAAATAAACAGAACTTGTAAGCTCAACTAAAAACACAGCTTTCAAAGATTGTTGAGAAGTAAACTTCACACAGAAAAGCTTCACATTGTCTTTTGAAACAGATTTAGCACCCAAGAAACCATGCACAAACTGAAAAACACCCTTAACATGAGCCAATTTGATCCTAAAAGTAGCACCAGACACCAGAGTGGAGGCCACCCACTCAGCAAACCTTTGATGACTAGTAATAGTTTCCCAAGCACCACCAGAAGTAGCACCAGAAACTAAAGGAGGAGATGAATCAGTTTCCATTTGATCAGCCCAGTTCTCAAGAACAAGTGACCTAACAGAAGAAGATTGTTTTGCTTCTAAAACCAGCGATGATCTGCCGGAAGACACCATATTTGGCAACACAGCCAGTAGTTGATCTTGGCCCATCTTGGATGATATGCCAGATGATGTTATAGAGATCTCATCTAAAATCTCATTGGGAACCACAAAGAGATTTGGTGTAACAATAGCAGAGACAAGCGACTGCCCCCACTTTTCTGAACTTCTGGTCTTTTTGACCATTTTTTTTGAAGAGGTGGTGCTAGAAGCACCAGGTGTTAAATCTATAGAGAGAAAGACCAGCTTATTCACTGGTCTATTACTAAAAACTTTTGGGCTCTTGGTTGGAGTGGAGGCAACACTGAAACTAACCCAGATGTGTCTTTTTGAGGGGACTTTGACTGGTGAGAAACCAGCCAAAGATAAAGAAGTTGCTTCAGTGGCTACCAAAGGCAGCTTATTACAATTACTGGATAGGGAGAAGGTTTCTAAAACGTTTTGCCTAGTTGCTTTTACAACAAAGAGAGCTCCTTTGGTTGAAATTTTATTAGATATCTCAGGACAGATATCAGATGCAGCTCTTTTACTCTTTGCTTTAGTTATGGTCATAAAATTAAGGAGACAAAGAGTTTTTATAAATTTAATTTTAATAAATAAATTTTTATTGTAAATAATAAATGTAATTTATTAAAAAATAAATTTGTTTTAATTGTTAAATATTTACTTAAATTTGAATGTTATTTTTTCTAATAATAATATTATATATATATAACTTTTATAATACAAAATATTTTAATATTTTTAGTTATTTTTATATTTTTGTTAATATTTTTGGCATTCTTAAAATTTTTAATATTTTTAATATTTTTGGTATTATGTTATTTAATTACTTTTAATATATGATTGGCTAATTTATGTAATATGTTTTTTAACTATTATTTTTTCATTTTTTTTATAAGTAATAATGTATTATATATACTTTGTTTATGCATAACATTAAGCATAAGCACTTTTTATTAATAAAACTACCATTCAAAATAAAATCAAATGTGTATATAAACCAAGCAAAAACTGGGTCTTTAAGATTCAAATGCTTTTAATAACAAAAGTTTTTCCATGTAAAACATATTTCATGATTATTTAAGAGCTGGTTGGCAAAAGCAATTCCAAATTGTTTAAAAGATCTTTTTACTTTAAAATACTTTGAATGCCCCAAAACATCCATTACCAAAATGCTATTATAAAAAACGAAATGCATTGAGCATGCTGTTGGTTAAAGTAACATTGCAATCCAAAAAAATTCTTGTGATTTCTATTAAAAAATTATTTGAAGAAATAATTCTCAGTTTTACTGAAAACTGCAATGAATTTTGAAATACCCACTTCAAAACCTGCAAATCCAACAACTTATGCCTGAAAGACCCTCCTAGCATTTGAGAAAGTCAACACCAAAGACATCTTTCCCTTAGCCTAGACTTGTTCAAAAGGCCTTAAGCCATGCAATAAAGGGTGTATTGCTCTACTTGGGAAATCCCTAGGCAGATTCGCCTTAAATCTCAACCCCTTTCTGATCAAATGTTTTTATTTTTCGCAAACACCCTTAGGTATGAAACTAAACCGAGTTCTGTAATTGATGATAGGCTGCAAAACTACTGAATTAAAAAAATCTAAATCTCCTTCCTTACCATATTCATTCATCTCGAATGGAGTCGCATCGCAGCGAAAAGGAGGAAGTGGTTAGTGGTCAGTGGAGAAGATGATGGAAAGACCGCCGCGTTTGCATCTCTTCCTCTTGTGGTGTGGTTGATCCTCCTTATGACTATTTCCAGCCATCTTGGTGACAGCCGGGATAACAGCGATGGTATTCTGAGTGCTGAGGAGGAAGCCAGCGAAAAGATAAAGATAATGCTTTTTCAATAACCAAAGCCATAATTGCTTCTCTGGTTTTGTTGCATATAACTTTTGAGTTTAGTACTAAATTAAAATAATTCGGCCATTTGTTAATATGTATTTGTAATATTTGTAATAAATTCCAATAAAAGTATACGCATACATTATTTGAAACTATTCACGCAGCATTACTGCGTCTGAACAAAGGTTATTCATTGAAACATATTTCCAAAGATTTGCATTCTAACACTCTCCAATTGCACGCTGCTTTAATAGTAACAAATATGGAACAACAAGATCAGCAAAATCGTCACAATAACAGCACCAATGGCCCTGCCAGGGAAGAGGGTAACTACAGATATCATTACCGAGGCGGAGCTGGTCGAGGTGGACAGCATGGGAGAGGTGGTCGAGGAAAAAGGTATTTCTCTCAGCCTCAAAACTTTCCCATCGAAAATCCGCTTGCTGGAGCTGCCGCTAGGTTGCGCGCAAAACTAGAAGCCAACTCTGAGGAGGAGGATTCTTTCTCTTCTAAGGAAATCTGTCACATTTGTGCTATGAGGATTCAATACTATGCAGTGGCAGACTGTAATCATCGCACTTGTCATACTTGCTCTTTAAGATTAAGGGCTCTTTGGAAAACTAAGGATTGTGTATTTTGCAAGGTATTTTTCGATGACTTATCAAAAATATTTAATGTGGTGGAGTAAAGGATAGTATTCATTGCAGTCTTGAGGATCGGAAATAAGAAAATCTGTCACAATTTTTTTACTTTTTCAATAAACTTGAGTAAAATTTAATAATTCATCTATCTCATATTCCTGCAAACTTTATTTATTTGCTGGACTAATAGACAGTGCAGCTGCATGTCATATTCACTAGTGATCCTGAAAAGCCGTATCAAGACTATAAGCTCAGTGAGATTCAATTCATCGACGAAAAACTGAATATATCATGCGAGACTGAACAAATGTTTGAGGACACTATGATAATCTTGAGATATAATTGTCCTGATCCGAGATGTGAAGTTTTCTGTGAAGGAGGCTGGGCTGCTTTGAAGCGACATTGCAAGCAAGTTCACAATAAATTTTTATGGTGAGCGTTTGGGATCAAGATCCATTTTTTCGCATTTTAGTCTGTGGGCCTTTTTGCCATTCAACAATTCTGACTTTCCTTGACTTTTATTATGGAAAAAATCTCAAATGTAAAGTAACATCTGCATTCAACACAAAAGAATATTTGCCCATGAACAATCACTTTTCACAAAAAATCAACTTGAAAGACATCATCGTGAAGGAGATCAGTACGATCAGTCAGGTTTCAAGGGACATCCTGAGTGCGAATTTTGCCAGCAATCATTTTATGGTGATGATGAACTATATGAACATTGCCGTGATCGCCACCAACAATGTGAGATTTGCAAAAGGCGTGGGATCAGGCATCAATATTATGTCGATGCCGATGCACTGGTAAGTTTCAAGTAAACCGACTTGATCTTTCTTCATTGAAGGGTTATAATTCAGAAAATCGCTTTTTTCTTCTCTGACCCTCCTTTGTGATAAATACCTACTATGACGATAAATTCTTTATTAATTAATATGTTGACTAACCTTAATAATTTTTTTCAAAATTGACCGTGTACTCATTTAGGCCGAGCACTTTAGCCAGGATCACTTTGTGTGCAATGACCCAGAGTGTTTAGCGCAGAAAGTTATAGTATTCGAAACAGATATTGATTTGAAAGCACATGAGGTAGCCATTTTATATTTATTTGTTTACGAAAAACAGTTTGTTGGGGATTGACAATTCACAATGATCTATTACCTTCAAACTCATGACATTTTATACCTTACTCATTTTTACTTATGCCCGGGCTTGCAAAATATTCGATCTTTTACTTAATTAAGAATTTGTGGCTGACAAATTGAATATTTGAATTCTTCATTTTTCATACCTCTGCAACTTATATACGATAGCGTTTATTTTTGCCAGGTTCTTGGCTTCACATATAATTGCATTTTTTACCTTATATCCTATTCAATAATATTCATTATTATTGTCGATCCTCTACATGTATATGAATCTTGTAACTGTAAAAAAAAACATTGCTAAGGTCAATATTCTCCTTCTTTTACCCTAATACCAATATCAATCTTAATCACTAATAGGTGGAAATTCATGGCTCTAGCCTAGCTGGGCAAAGAGCAAAGCACGAAGCACGACGAATCGAAATTAACTTTTCGTACGGAGATTCACATGCACGGGCTAGAGGGAGAAGGAGAAGTAGGGAAAGGGAAATACATCAACAGGTATGTGCCTAAATTCTTTTTTAGGATTATTCAAGTGAGGCTGTGATAAATTTCATGTTCAGGGATTTGTGTAAAGTACACATTGTAATATTTATATTATTGGAGGTTTTTCGATGGGAACTTGCAATTGAAATCCATGCAGACTTAGTGATGTTTTTATTTACATCAATACATATATTCCCCACAATTCTTATTTTATCCTTTTTTATTTGTTGATCCGTTATGAATTGCTTTCTAAAAATGATATATATTATTATCTTAAGATCTCATTATATTCAATATATAATCTAATTATTTTTCTCTTCCTCATTTCTCTGTTCTAATCAAAATGGCTTTTAAGAAAATTCAACAACAAAGAGAATCAAAAATAATATAATTATTATTAATCCTTTGCTCTTTCAGACGGGTGGGACTTCAGGACGACAAAGCGTACCTTCAACCATCCAAACAACAACACAGGTGCAACGTTTCCGATTAGAGGCAGAAAATAGGCGTGATTGGATGCTTCAAAATGCACCAGAAGGTTTCGGGCGCCTTACTCACGAGGATGTTTCGTTGAAACCTTCTTCACCAACAGGTCCAAGGCCAACCGATCCGCAAGAACCTCTGGATCTTGGTTTTTCTTCGGCAATTACCCCCATAGTTAACGAACTTCGCCCTGCAGCGCAGCGAAAGAGTGACTTTCCATCATTGAACGCTCGTAACCAAGCTGCTAACTCTCAAGCATCTACATCTGCGGCACATATCTATAGTAATGTAGCAAAAGCTATGCCGCATAATCAAGCGAAAAGACAAGAAATGACATCTTTTGGTTCCCCTAGTAATCACAACATCGATCACAAACAAAATGAAAAACCTTTTTCTACTCTACCAAATGCTGGTAAGGGTAAAAAACAAGAAAAGCTCATCACTGATGTTTCATATACTTTTGACATTGGTCAAAATAAACAAGAGAGAATATCCCCAGCTACAACAATCTCTACCAATTCTGAAAATAAAAAGAAAGGAAAATACTCCCTTATCATGCCAGGTGCGAACAATGATGGAAATCAGGATAAAGAAAATGGGTCTTTCGTTATCCCTGAGACCGATAATGCAATTATCAAAAAACAAGAAAAGGCTATCAAGGTACTGCCTCATGCTAATGCTGAAGGCGAAAACAAAGCCAGGATGATGCCTCCAACTGTTCATTCCAATATTTCTAGCACGCCTCAGTCAAAGTCAAAAGCAGAATCCATCGAGACTGGGAATGCTTCTACTAAGGGGAAAGCAAATACCTCGATAGCCCCAATGCCTACGCCTGTCAAGCCCCCTGTAATTGTTGGTTATAATGCCGCTGTAGCTGGGGATAAATCAAAGAAATCTCAAGTAACACCGAACAATGATATTCTTAGGTATTATATTTTTAATAGTTTAAAGGTTTGATCTATTACGATAAAATGATTAAATCACCTTATATTTTATCACCATAAATAGCCGTCATAACATTTACCTTCAGCGTATAACAGCCTTTCTAAACAACGACCAGCAGAAAATTCTGGAATTCAAGTCGCTTACTTCTGCCTTGAAAAAAACCTTTATCGATACTTTTGATTACGTCGACGGGGTTTGGAATTTATTTGGTAAAAATCCTGCAATCGTTGGAAAAGTTGTATCTGGCCTTGCGGATCTGCTAGATGCTGAGCTTAGCAGAACCCTTTTGCGAGCCTGGGAAGATCGAAAGGCTTTGGTAAGTTAATAAACTCTAATTTAATAGACATAGTCGGATGAAGAGTCAATTAAGGCTAAAATCATCAATTTTATTTAGCCAACGACGCAATTTCCGGCTTTAGAAATCGGAGTTGCCGCCACAAAATCATCTACAAGCAATGCTCAAGCTAATAAGCCACCTAGAGTTTTGGTCATAAAATCATCAACCGCCCGATCAACAGCATCAGGTTCGCGTGATGTTTGGGATAAGGTTGCTAATGCTGCTTCAAGGAAGAATAATGTTAACTTTCCATCGCTTCAAGCCGCTGCTGCTTCATCAGATTTCACCAGCAATGTCTGGAAAGGCAATGCTCCACAATTCGTTCGCTATCAATCTTCCTCATCTAAAATTACGCCCAATATTTCACAGTTTGAGTCGCCAGCCTCTTTTCGCCGAGGAAAGCCGGCCAACCTCCCACAGTCTACCGATGAATTCCCATCATTGATTGCGAAGCAAGCGAATGCTGATGCTTCTATGAGTATAGGGGCTTGGAGACAAGCAAACCACGAGGCTTCCTCTGGTGAGCAGTCTTCAATTTCTGATGATGAACAAGCATCAGAACTCACCAAAAAACAAAAGAGAAAGATGAAAAAGCAGAAACAAAAAAATTTGCTACTTCATCTTGGCGCCGCACGATCAGACGCTAATATTATTTGAACAGTTTCTCTTTTTCGTTCGCCACCACTTTTTTTTATGTCGCTTTTTTCTTTTACTCTGCTATGACGTATTTTGTAAGCGCGGAGCTTTTTTCATTACATTATTATTTTATGTTAGCCTAAAATAACTAGATTAGATTTTGGTATGCCCTTATAGAGGAAGCGATTAATCACAGCAAATAAAAATGTGTAAATTTAAATTCATCTTATTTGCTTTATAATTCTAAACCCCTTTTTTATATTCAAACAAAACTTCATAAAATATAAATTTCTCAATATTTGGTTTCTGCAGGTTAACATTTCCTATTAACCTCGTTCAAGGGATAATTTCAAATTCAAGTTTTAAAATTACTTCATAATGTATCATAGTGCTCGATTACAAATTAAAGCATTTCTTTGAACTTTTTATTATAACACAGGTGTGATTTTTATTGTTTAATTCCATCTTTGAACCCTTTGATCATCCTTGAATTTTTTGATTTTGCGGGAGATTTGATTTTGAGGATAAAAAAGCTCATAGGAAGTCTAACAACAAATTGGATAACGAGTGATGAAATGTGATTAGGAGATTTTGATTTCTCAGAAGCGCATTGAATTATGTACAATGCAAAAAAGGGTAGAATAAAACCTTTTGGTGACAGTGAGGTTCGAACTCACGCCCACTGGTGTGGACTGCGACCTGAACGCAGCGCCTTAGACCACTCGGCCATGTCACCCACTGGTTAGCTCTATAGATTGCCAATTTTAAATATTAATATTTAATTATTAGGATACCTACCAGTCAATAGGAAAATAGTATATGAATTTGATTTCAACGTCATCTGTTTAATTCAGTATATAAATACGCAAAGTTGAGAAAGTTTATTCTATTTCAAAGGTCAAAGCTAAAGACAATTTTCAATTTACTGGAATTACGTTTCCCTTCCCTGCTCATGAACTCTGAAATATTTCAACCCTCTCTCGATTCCTCAAAACTAACTTTACCACTCCCACAATACCTTTTGCGATGTCCTCAACTTTTTGATTATAGGTTAACGGAAGGCGCCAAGCAAAAGATCTTGGAGAGGCTCTTTTCAGAGTTTTGGCGAAATAACGAAGCGTATCGAAATTTGTTTTTTCCGAACGGTTTTGGTGAAGGCCCAGGCAGATATAAAATAGGTTTAGCTCAAGGCCATGAAGGCGCTGAGTACTCACCCGCACAAAAAGGAAAGGCTTGTTGTCACATTTTTAAAAAAGGAGAAGGCTCTTACTGGTGTAGGTTAGTCAAAATTATTCCCGATATTTTTTTTAATCGATTAATATTATTGAAGATCATCACATGAGTGTCAAGAAGTGTCTGTTTTTTATTTACAAAACTGTTATTTGCTCACCATATAGGAATTGTTCTCTCGATGAAACATGTGTCTTTTGTTCACGTTGCTACCATGCTACGAATCATGAAGGGCATGATATCAGTTTTTTAGTTAATACTGGGTCTGGTGGATGTTGTGATTGTGGTGATCCAGAAGCATGGAAAGTGCCGATAAATTGTGCTTTTCACTCTCCTGATCCTAGCAATAATGACTCACTTGATGGCGAGAAAAAACAAGATGAAGAGCAACTTCCAAATGATTTTTTGGACTCAATTCATGAAACAATATCTACTGTACTTGACTTCATGCTGGACACGTTATCTTGCTCTCCTGAAGATATGACGCCTCCTAAAACAGAAGAAAAGGTCAAAAAAGAAGCTTTAGAAAGTGGGAATGCTCTTGGTAACGGTCCGGAGGGTAGTGAGGAAAATATCTCCTTCGCGGTAGTACTCTGGAATGATGAACATCACTCCTTTAATGAAGTTATTGAACAGGTCCGGTTAGTTACTTCCTGCACTGAATCCGAGGCTAAGCGCATTGCAGAAAGAGTGGATTCATACGTGAGTATTAATCTAATATGCGAACATATGTTCATCAAATTTAAAATATAATTTGTGTTTGATATCAGGGGCGTGACATTGTCGAGTTCTCCGAAGATATTCCACGCCTTCTCGATATTGCCCGTAAAATCTCAGCAATCGGTTTAGCTGTTACGATTCGCTCTGCACGAGATACTTTTCGTGAAGAGATGTGTGCGATTTTTATTGAATGGCTCAAAGATATGGCCAGTGGAAGAATAGGTTCACATCCAAACATATTAAGAAACATAATATCTCAAGAACTATGTAAAGAATGGCGAAAACCTCTTCGTGTCAAGCGAGGAAAAAAAAACTTAGGGAAAAGCAAACAGAAACAAATTTCGAGTGGAAGTGAAATAAACAATATAGTGACCCAAGAAACTAATGATTATATGAGTGATGATGATGACGACATTATGGAGCAGGCTGATTTAGATGGTGATGGTCGTTTCAATGAACCTTATACAAATAATTACATCCAGAACCCTCAATCCGGAGGCGATTTTGAAATGTTTGGCGAAGATGAACTCTTGGTCAATGCAGATCCAATGGAAGAAGATGAATCCCAATCTAGCTCAACATCTTCAGGATTAGCAATGGCTGACGATTTTAGGAAGAAGCTCAGATTAGATAAATTTCTGACTCTAGATTTACGGCTTTGGAAAGAGGCTAGGGCTGGATTAAGAGAAATATACATTGGAACTCTGGTCATTAGTTCTGAATTCAAAAAAGTTCTAGGTACGTTTTCGCTCATCAATATTCTGTGATATTAGTCTCAATACTGAAAAAACTCGCGCTCATAGGAATCCGATTCGCTCGCAAATATATCAGACTTGCTGACGCTTTCTTGGTAAAAGATCGCGAGCCTGAACATTCAATTATTCTTTTCTCTGTTCAAATTTTTACTGTGCCTAAAATTGCAACTCTCCTAGTTACTCAATACAGTTTCCTATCGACAATTTTTGCTATACTTCATACTTTTTTTACATCGAATCAAGTCGGTGGATTAGGAAATATTGATACTAATGCGAAGATTAATTGTGATTCTGAAAGTTTCAAAAATCGTCGTTATTTCCATATATTTTACGACCTAAGGTATATTATTGGTACTGAGGCTGTCAAAAAAACCATCCCAAGGCATCCTCATTATTTGCACCAATATCTTGATTTGATTGGATTGTTTCAAGGAATGAACCCCAATACCCGGGCTACTCAGCAGCACGTAGAATACGAAAATGACAGCTGGATTAATGCTTTTAATGTGACTTTGCAACTGGCTAAAAGCTGTCGTCAATTTTCTGGATGCTATGTAGCTAATCCCAGAATTTTGAGTGTCACGATTCGGAAGGTTTTAAGACAAATATATGAGTGGTCAGCAAAGCGAGATCCAGATGAGGAAGAAGAGGGGGAAAGAATGGACGAAACAAGTGATGGTCCTCAAGATGAAGACAAACGATATCGTTTGAAGGTGTCTCTTCAGCAAAGGTCAGATGCATGGGGAACAATGGATAAAAGCCATAGTTCTCCTTTCATTGATCCTATAGATAACAATGAAAAGCAGGTCGCCTTTAGGGAGCAAGAGTTTCATGAAGTTTCATTCCCTTCAAATCCTTACCTACCTGCATTTAAAGTTGTTAAGTTCAAAGTAGCTTCCCAACCTGTAAGTTTTCATCACCCACTGCACTGGTTCCTAGCTGAACTACTGGAAAATATCGAGCTGCTTGATGATGATATATTAAAACAACATGGGTGGGGAAGTTTTCAAAATATGATAATGGGATTTGATGTTGAAAATGATGAGGAATTAGATGTTGTTCTGGATCGAGCAAAAGAAAGAATTCTTGAAATTTTGGATTACCCTTTACGAGGTAAGCTAATTAATTCATTTTATTTTGAAAAACTAAATGGCATAATCTTCCCTTTATTCTGATCTTATAATCCTTTCAACAGTCTTAGTTTTGTTAGTACAAATCCGTGCTGGATTATGGGTCAGAAATGGACTTGGCATTCGTGGGCAAGTAAGTCTTGATCTTTCTTTATGTCTAAATTTTCTCAACTCATTGTTTGTGAAGTTAATGGGCAATTTATATTAGTGTCATCATTATCGTGAAGTTTCTCTTCGAGAGAACACGTACGATGAAGATATTTTTTTGGTTCAGACAGCCTTCATTCTGAATGACCCAAATTTGGTGCTCGCCACTCTCTTGGATCGGTTTGATATGGTTAATTGGTTCTGTGGCCAAACTATTCATGATATCTATGACAGTTCACAACTTATATTTGTTGCTGAAGAGTTATTGACATTACTCATAATATGTGTCAGCGAACGTGGCAATGCTGCAGGTCTGAGCGTTGAACAAGAGATTCGGCGTGAAATCATCCATGCTCTTTGTCTGGCACCCCTTTCATATTCTGATCTTACGAAACGTGTTACGGAACGACTCCACGAAGAAGGTTCCTTTGATGAGATTTTGAGACAACTAGCTAATTACAGACCGCCTGACAGTCTTACTGATCATGGTAGCTATGAACTTAAAGACGAATATTATGATGAAGTTGATACATATTTTATCCATTATTCTCGGAATAATCGGGAGGAAGCCGAGGAGGCTTTAAAAAACCGATTGAAGAAAAAAAACGAAATTGCAGGATTACCGAATTCACCTATCTTGATAATTCCGAGATTGGTTCCAATCACTAATGGCCCTTATGTTCGCATAGGAAATTTGTTGCACGCTCGCCTTTTCAACCAAATTTTATTTTATACTTTATGGCATGTCAAAACTGACAAGATTAAGTTGGACACGCTTGTTGATGAAACATTGCATCTGATAATGTTAGCATTGCTTGATGATGATAATGATATTGTCCGTGAAAGCAAGCGAAAAGGTAAACAAAAAGCAACATCCACAAAGAGGATTATTATGGAAGATGGAATGCCTGGTTTTATGCATTATGCTGTCTCAGATTACTTCCCGGTTGAGATTAATTCATTTCAACCCGAAGGCCCCAATTTATTGAACCTGCTGCTGCAATTATCTATTGATTTATCATTCAATGAATTCAAATCAAAGTTTGATTTCATTATAAACAAATTCGAAACATTAGGTAGTGATAGCGCTAAAATAATTGTTCAAGCCCATCATGAGAGACAGCGAGCAGAATTGACAGCTAAGGCTGGTGAAGAATTGGGACTATCCGATTTCGAACGGAAGAAGCAGGCAGCAAAAGAAAGACAGGCCAAAATTATGGAACAATTCGCAAAAGCTCAGCAAAGCTTTATTGAAAAACACGAAGATCTTTACGAAGAAGATCAGGATATGGATGAAGATTGGGAATTTGAACCTTTGCAACCCGATGGATCTGTAAAAACAGAGACTTCATGGCCATATCCCACAGGTACTTGTATAGTATGTCAAGAGGAGACCAATTCGCTGGGACTCTATGGAATGTTGGGATTAATTCAACCCTCTAATATGTTGAGACTGACACCATTCGAAGATAAAGATTACGTGTGTGAGGTACTAGATCTTCCAAAAAATTTAGATCGCAAATTTGAGCGCAATAAACCGTTTGGCGTTGCCTCCTCAGTATTTAAAGATGTGAAAAAACCAAATGGCTCAGCCACTAAAACCCTTTTGAGTAAAGGATTTCCTTCTCAATCGTGCCGTACTGGAGCATATGCCTCTACTTGCGGACATTTAATGCATGTCAAGTGTTTCGAAACCTATTTTTCATCATTAGAACAGCGGCATAAGTTACAGTCGGCTAGGAATCACCCAGAAGAAGTTCAGCGCAAGGAATTTATGTGTCCTTTATGCAGAAGTTTAGGAAATGCTTTACTTCCAATCGTATGGAAAGGGAAGAAAGAGGTATTTCCTGGTGTACTTGAATCCCAAGGAAATTTCGATAAATGGCTTGACGAAGAAATTGGCCCTATTGTGGAGGCACTTAATCAGAGTGCATCTATATTTCTCACAGCCTCAAGTGGCTCTGCACCTAATTTTAGCGAGGTCATACGTCGACATCCATCAAATTCTTCAGTAAATGTTGCCAACGAATACCGTGAACTTACCGGTACCATGGGATTGTCAACGCTTACTCAAAATACACCAAGGAGACGTAATAGTAGTCGTGCTGGCAGATTTCGGGATGCGATCGTACAATTTATTCTCCCACAATCTTTGCCTGCACCTGATTCCACTGGCACAGAGGAAGACTCAGACCCTTCATTAAATATAGATCATTCAGCTATAACAGAAGATCATGAAACAGAATCGATGCGTCGAATTTACGATCGTTTGGCTGAGGTAGTACAACTCGCCTATCGCGAACTAAATATTGACCCAGACTACAGTGATGTCTCCTTAAAATCAGTAGATCTTTTATGGACTCTTTTTGGTTACACAATATCATGTGTCGAAATAAGTCAACGAGGAGTCGGAAACCTGACTAGTGGAGAATTAACAAACTATACTTTGATAGATGGGATAAACACACAGATTCTGACTTTATTGAGAGTGGTTTCTGAGACTATCCTAACATATACAAACATAATTTTAGGGGGACAATCTGGAGATATTAAGTTAAAACAAGCTCTAGCACAAAAATTGCAGCAGCTATTTTATGGGCATCCTGTTTTCAAGATACAACAAAATATTGAATCTTCAACATCCTCATTCAGTTTTGGATTCACGCCGTCGCATTCTTTTACCAACAATAAGCCTTTACTGTTAGAAGATTCATTTCTATTCTTTGCTGAACTATGCCTCCATTCAAAATCCTATGGGACAAAGTTTGAAGTGCATCACTTAATGCGTTTAATGTTCATTGCTGAATTTATAAAGGTTATCATTGGGATTTGTGAAGCTGGCCTTAATGAACAATCTAAAGCTTGGCGTGAAGATGAGCGCATCAAGCGTACTGAAATCGTTGGTCAAAACCAACGAGAAAATTCACTTTCATCGGCTAAGGAAAGTCCCAGATTCTTAAGAGATTTTGTAATTTGGGTTCTTCAAAAGGTTGGAAATAATGGAGGAGAAATCCTAATATTACTAGAAGAGCTAGATGAAGGTATTCTGGAGAAACTTGTTCGAACTTTCTGCTTACCCTTCTTGAGGAAATGTACTATATTACTACACGCACGATTTGGCATTGTTTTTCCCAAACCTGTGCTAGATAATTTAGAGGCAAATGATGATGAATTTTCAAAGTTATCTAGTCTATTAAATCTACCCCCTATCCAAGAGATATGTGGCATGGTGGGGGATCCTACATCTCGTGAATCTACACTCCTGGAAATTATATCAGGCTGGTGTACTCATTTATATACAACACGTCAACAAGAATCCACTCTTCCTTCTGGTTTCATAAACCCTTCAAAAATTCCACAAAATCCCACCGTTTATCCTGGTAAGATCCCAAACACAATTGCCAGTACAAGTAGTGCCTCTTCATCTTCATCTTCACTAGCATCGCAACAATCCCAATGGTATCAGCCACAACTTCAACAGAAATTAGCTGTACGCATCAACCACCCTGCGATCTTTGAATTGGTTGGCTTACCAAATAGACTCGATTCTTTGTTCGATACTAGCTTACGGAAAGTTTGCCAAAAATGTAAAACTGTTCCCCATGATCCAGCCTTGTGTTTGCTATGTGGGACTTTCGTTTGTAGTCAGAGTTACTGCTGTTCAGAGCAGGAACGTGGAGAATGCAACTTACACGCAAAAAGGTAATTTTTGAAAATGTGATGTATGGTTGAAATTACTTCAAAGACTGATTATACATTTTGATTTCTAGTTGTGGTGGTGATATAGGAATCTACCTGCTCGTCAAAAGATGTATAATTCTTTTACTTCACCTTGATAATGGACATTTTATGGAGGCCCCTTACCTTGATGTTCACGGTGAAGTGGATCGTGGCTTAAAGTATGTGTATTAACATTTTGCAGTATGTTTTCCATTACCCTCAACGGTACTTATTTTTTTTATATAGACGTTCACGTCCTCAATATCTCAACCTTAAACGCTATGATGAAATTCGCAAGCTTTGGCTTACCCATGGGGTTCCGATACTTGTGGCCCGTAAGATTGAGCAGGCATTTGATTTAGGTGGTTGGACAACAATGTAAAATTGGCAAAAAATCAAATTCATTTCTTAGAGCCGATAGCATTAGGAGATAAAATCTTGACTTTAAGGAATTATGTAAAATGGCTTTGTATAATAACCATCTTAATTGTATACTTTTTCTATAATTTAGTACTTTTCTCTTATTTTAGGTGGATTATAATTTGTCATTAATTATCGGTTCGGTGATAAAAAAAAATGTCATTTAAAAGGCTAGAGGTAAAAGGGTTAGCATAAAAATTATTTGTGAGGAAATTGGATTAGATCTTCAGGTTGGTTAATATCCCCAAGATTAGGAGCATAAAACACCGTTTCCACTATCCAATACGGAAGGCATTTTTTTTATTGTCTTCTTGAATTTCTTAAAAGGGAAAAAAATCAAATCGAGTTTCACATGAAAATGTGATATCAACCAAAATTCCGAAAAGTCAATCTCAACTTCTCCATCAATTGTTTGAAGGCGAAAGCTTCTTTGTCCTGATTTTAAGTCTTTATTATTTCTTTGTCTATTATTGTATTCAAGTTTAAGTTTTTTCACTTGTTTATCTGTTAAGTAAAAGCTTTGCCAACAATACTGATTCTCAAAGTTCGATTTGATCAAAATTATTACAGATCTAAACTCTTCCTAAAACTTTTACTGTGCCTCACACAACTTTCTAAATTTAAACTTGAATGACCCAATTTTATGTTTGAATACAAAAAAATGCTTGTATTTCGTTGATAAAATTACTTTAAAATATTTATTTTTTGGGCTAATGAATATAATTACCAATTTAATGCTTGATGATAATAATAATAATAATAATAATAATAATAATAATAATAATAATAATAATAATATAATATTTATTTGTTTTTTTGCGTGAGGTATAGATGTGACCATTTGGCGTGGCATATCCTTAAACATCATCTTCCGGAATTCCACCCAACTTTTCCATATCAGCTCCGGCTCTGGACGGCTAAGACCCATATACCCTCGCGATGTAGCGATGGGAAATTCCTTACCGGAGATTTTTACAAAATAAAGAAAACGTGCACATTATAAAATTTGTGCGGCTCAAACTTGATAAACAAGAAGTTTGTTTCTATAAGTAGCGAACTCTGATAACGATGTTTTAACATTCTGTTTCATGACACTGAAAAAGACTTGGGAAAATATCATGAATAAAGTACAAACAAGGGTCGCCTTTCTTTAGAAAAAATTTTTATTTGTGGATACTACACGGAATACTATTATATCAATAGTTCAAGTTCTCAATAGTAAACAAGGTTAGAACTCTGAAATTGAACAGTGAAAACCCCACTTTTTCCTTACTTGCATTCGACCTCATACACGCTTTTAAATATTAAAAACAGCTTTTAATTTTACCTTAAAAGTTAAGATAGTCTGTTAGCATATTATTCAAAAAATTTGAGTTTAAATTCTGAATTTTGAACCATGCCGCAATCGATGAGAAAAACCGTCACAACAAAATTATCATTGATATTATTTTCAAAGATATTGTGGAGCATTTCATTGATATTACAATACACACAATTAATATTAGCAAAAGGCGGGGGTGGGGGTGGGAGCAGTTCAAGTGGTTCAACTAGTTCAACTAGCTCAAGAGGAAGTAGTGGATTTTCTAGTGGAAGTACCTCCTCCCGTTGGGTATTCTGGTATTATGGTCCATACGGTTCAAGAGTTTGTGGTAATATCTGCATAATAACATTCTGCATCCTGGGAATTTTGATTCTGGCAATAATCGGGTGGGGGATATGGAGATGTGTTGAAATTCGACTCGAATCCAAAAAGGCCAAAAAAGAACGTATCTATAGTTTTAATGAAGAGAAATATAATAATAATGAACCTCCAGAACAATATTCCTTCTCTCATTTATCTAATCGAATTGATCATGAATCAGCAACTAAAAATCAATCATTACCAGTATATAATCAAATCACTGCCGCACCTGAGCCTATCTTCAGATATGGAAAGCATAAAGATGCTTCCTCTGAAGCTGCAAAAGCGAGTGAAATTTTTACTAAAATGTATCCACCACAAGAAATATTGCCCCCAATTGAGCATTATAAACATATTAGGGATTTGGGTGGAAGTAAAGCATGGAAATTTATAGAACCTTCTTTACCTCAAAAGAAGTGGGTTAAAGTTGAGGATAATGGGAGAGTGATTGAATTTTCCACAACAAGTGATACAATGATTCAAGCCAATTATCCATTGTTCATTCCGAAATTGGATACCGAAAATCAAATAGGTAACGATTCAAATAACTTGAGGCAAACTCAAACCTATCATAACCGACATAGCTTCAATTATGATCTTTTATTATCATCATCATCATCATCATCAACAACACCATTATCATCGGATTCTGTCTCGATAGAACTTCCCTCCACATCTTACTGGCCATCACAAATAGAATCACAGTCACAATCGTCTCCCCCAGCTTATTCATCAACTTCAAATAATATCAAGGGAAAATCCACTGATATCATCTTACCATCATATAATATCGAAACATCTCCCATATCCAATAAAAAATGCGATACAATTTATAATGAACGACAATCTATATTATATAAAAAATCTGATCAAAAGTCAAATAAAGAATCAAAAATATCCAATGAAGTTTTACATTATTTTGAAATTAAAGTTATAGCTAATGCTAAACACACCACTATTGCTATCGGTTTGGCCACCAAACCATATCCTAGTTACAGGTATGTAAATTATTATTTAAAAGAATTGATATAAATAAGTAAATGTAAAATCTATAAATCATATTATTTCTCTTAGATTACCAGGTTGGAATTTACATTCAGTTGGCTATCATTCAGACGATGGTCGAAAATTTCAAGAAAGCTTTGGTGGTCGTGACTACGGTCCTCAATGGGGAAAAAAAGGTGATGTGATTGGATGTGGTTATCTTCCTGATACCGGATTTGTCTTTTTCACGAAAAATGGGAAAGATTTGGGTACAGCATTTACTGGCACTCGACATATTTGGTTTCCTACTCTAGGAGCTGATGGTCCTTGTAAGATCGAAGTAAATTTCGGGGATGCGGACAAAGAATTTATGTGGAAGCCAGCAATTGGGCATGATGTTACTGGGTGAATGAATTCCGTTTTGGACAAAAGTCTAAATCATAATAACCAACTATTTTAAGGGGCTTATATAATTTAATATAATGTTTATTCTATTAAAATTCTTTAATAAATCTTTGAAATAATAAATATTGATATGAAAATTTTCCAGTTTTATATTATTTTACAAATAAAATTAGTTTTTAAAAAATATCATTTTAACTGATTGTAATCTTTTTTTATTAATCAAAAATTGTAACTGGTTGAAAAATTTTAAATTACAAAAATAACATGAATTAAGAAGATTTCAACATATTTAGTTAGTCAACTAAATTAACTTCCACATTTATGAAAAATTTAATAATAATGTTTTTCGAACAAATAAAATTATTGAGGCTAAATCAATCGTTCTTTGCTGCCTCATTTAATTGGTAAAATACCCGTCGCTAAAAGCCGGAAGAAAATGGTCAAAATTTCTTATTGATCGACGACGACAGGACTTGAACCTGTGCGGGCAGAGCCCATGTGATTTCTAGTCACACTCCTTAACCACTCGGACACGTCGTCCATATGTTTAAGAAATTATTACACTTTTTCTTAATTAAAAAATTAATTGCCAACGGAAACGCTCGCTTAATTTCAACGTTTTATAAAACAGAAACCTGATAAAGGTCTTGCTGATATCATAAATTCATTCCCTGGTAACATAATATCATTAAAATATATTGAGTTTCACTTTAAAAAAATCAAACATAAATTGCCAAATCAATATTCCTTCGATTAGCTCTTGGATCAAAATCAATAGTTTTGTTCTTTGTAACTACCTGATAAGGTCTTCTGAAAAAAGAAATGGTGTTTCAATTCCTGTTATCTAAGTACAAATAAAGATTTGCAAGCTTTAATTGATTTGAAATCTGCCCATCATAATTTTTAGAGGTCCTTTTTCTTTTATACTATTATAGATCAATTTGTCATGATGGATTTTCTGAAACAACAACCTAATAAGAATTGCGGGAGACAGTTCATAGTTATGTTTTGAGCTCAAAAAATTTTCCCAAGTTTTTAATTGTGAATTTAAATTCATCAAAATTTTTATATCTGAATGAATGCATTTGATTTTAATCAAAAAATAATAGAACTCTATATAAACCATATTATTTTAACAAAAAAAACTTGCTAAGATATTTCTATTAATACATGTTTGCAAATTTTGATAAAAAGATTTGTCTTCCAAAAAAAAATATTCTGATGGTCAGAAGAATGTTCACTTGTAATCAAATTTAGTCAAAAATTAATATAATTAATGCTTTGATGCTTATCGCCTGATAATTTTTTATTTTTGAGTAATCTAACTTTCTAACTTTCTAAAAAATTATTTGTTGAATGGAAAATCTTTTCCAACCTTTAAAGGCCAAGGCTATTTTCATTTTCCTTTGGGTTTATATTATATCCGAGATTCCGAAATGTTTCCAAAGAAACTACATTTTCAATCAAAATAACATAGTCATGTGCTTGGGAAAATCAAAATATATAAATCAATCGATCTCCCACCAATTTCGTTTAGATTTTAGCGATTGAAAAGCGAAATAATGTTACAAGAGTTTTTATTAGCAGGCTTCCTTGCAATCATTATTTTAGCAATCATTTATCCTGATAGGGCTGTAGGAACTCGCTATCGACCAGATTTAAGAGGACCTAAAGGATGGCCAATAATTGGAAATTTATTATTGATGTTTGAATATAATCGCGGCATACACGATCGTCATTATGAAAGACACCTCCTATATGGGAAAAATCTGTAATTTTCTCAATAACTTCTAAATTTTTTTGTTAGATTATAAATGATTTCATTGATTTTGAGAAATCCTACTATTTTGATAGCACGTTTACTATTCCAGGAGTAGGCCGTTGTGTAACTTGTAACTATCCAGAAGGAATTGAATATGTCCTAAAGACCAATTCAACTAATTTTCCTAAAGGTCCCTTGTTCCACAAGCTTTTTTGGGATTTCATTGGTGACGGAATCTTTAATAGCGATGGGTAAGGTTTTATCAAATATATTAGCAGTTCATGAAATGTTAAAATATAAATATTCTAATATTGGGACATGCCATATAGAAATCATTGGAAATTTCAAAGGAGAATTATAACCAACTTGTTTCAAGGAAAAAATTTTCGTGATAATATTCAGGTGGTCTTTTGGGATGAAACAAAAAAGCTTATTGAATTGCTAAGGAAAGTCGCAGAAACTGGAGAAAA
This sequence comes from Geosiphon pyriformis, assembly GCA_016748015.1. Lineage (NCBI taxonomy): Eukaryota > Fungi > Glomeromycota > Glomeromycetes > Archaeosporales > Geosiphonaceae > Geosiphon > Geosiphon pyriformis. The sequence goes on along the minus strand of JAAOMT010000591.1, from coordinate 30,022 downwards.
AATCGATTTTGATAATCTTTCTTATAGATTCACATTTGACTCTTTTGCTAAGTAAGTAAAAGTATTTACCCATCCGTATATTAACTTCTACTATATGAACTCTTTCTTATTCAATATTTTATAATGTAGGATTTGTTTCAGTGCAGATTTTGACACAAGTAAAAATTACCAATCTACATCAGAGTTTGCTAACGCTTTTAATTACGCTTCAGTTGTCTTAGGGGAACGCTTTTTAAATCCGTTTTGGCCTATTACCGAGGAATTTACGACTCGAGCATCGAGAATGAGAAATGCTTGTAAAACTGCGAGGGATTTTGCAAATAACATAATCCAATCGCGTCGCGTTGAAATTTCAAAAAAAGAAAAAATTCCCAATGATTTACTGAGTTTATGTTTGAATGCTATTGATGAAGACGGGCGACAATTGAATGATAATGAACTCATAGATATGATTTTAAACTTAATAGTGGCTGGTAAGTGAAATGTTGATAATCTCCTTGAGGAAATTTCAATGTTTTTAACCGATCAATAATTTAATGTTTAGGCAGAGATACAACTGCCCAAGTAAGTATATTGAATTATAATTCTCTTTCCAATAGTAAGCCAAAAATATCTTAATTATATATAGGCAATTACCTGGATGATATATGAAATAATCAAAAATCCAAGAGTCGAAGTAGCCATCCTTAAAGAAATAAACTCCCTTCTCAAGGAGAGTAACCAGGTACCTACTTACGATAGCCTCCACGAGTTTGCTTACACAACCGCCACATTTTATGAATCGCTTCGATTACATCCTAGCGTTCCAGCAAACTTCAAGGTATTTGGAATAGTCAATGTTTTATATGGCTTTTTTGCAATTTTTCTTATAAGCGGGATCCTAGACTTGTTTAAAAGATGATGTTTTACCGGGAGGAGTTCCGATATACGCCGGCGAGTTGGTTTTATGGTTCTCATATACAATTGGTAAAGCCAAGGAAATATGGGGCGAGGATGCTCACGAGTTCAAACCTGAACGATTTTTAAAAGGTAAAGAAATATCCAAACCAAACTCATATATGTATCCAATGTTCAATGCTGGACCCCGACACTGGTAGGTACATTTAAGAATATTGAGTCATTTGTAAAAATCATGAACAGTTTATTGCAAAATTTTTTGTTTCTTAGCCTCGGTCAACAATTTGCCACTCTGGAAACAATAATTTTGATTACGTCTATTTTGAGAGAGTTTAAATTTGAAATTTTCCCGACCAAAAATCCTATCACTTATGAGAATTCGTTAACTCTGCCTATGAAGTATCCACTTCGGGTGAAAGTTCAAAAGCGTTAAGATCTCAAATAAGCAGCGATTCCAAGAGTTTCTAGTACTAATAAAGACCAAAATTTAGGAAATGATTGATAAATATTATTCTTCAATGTTGGGTTTTTGGTTTATTTAAATAATATTGCCAAGTTAATGGGCAATTACCATAATTTGCTGACTGATATAAATAAATTGTGGGTCTCTAAGTCAGCAACTTATGGCAAATTTTGCCACAAAGCCTAAGATATTTATTAAATAGAAAAATAAAATAAAATATTACTATTAATCAGGAAATATTGGATTGCTTAATAAATGTTCCAAGTTGTATAAACAAATTATGAAATTTTACTTTTTTTTCGTTTCAACTCTAAAAAACCAATTTTATTGACAAATTGGCAAAAAAATTAAAAGCCCTAAATATTTTAGAAAGACAAAATTTAAAACAGTGTATTTTGAAATAAAAAAATATATATTTGGATAATATATATAAATTTATTTTATTTTTTGTTTTGCTAAGTGTAATTCTTTTACAACTTACTAAAAATAGTGCATTTAAATATCTAAAGTGGGCATTTTTACACATGTAACTAGCCATTTAGACCAGTCAGAACTACACTATATTACATTAAACAAATTTAAATTTCAATCTAAAAACAAATAGTTGTTGTGCAACAGAATCTTAAAATTGGCCACTTGAGCAAAAGTATTAAATTCCAATAAAACAATTTTAACCAACAACAATTCCAAATAAATCCAGCATGTTAAGTGTTTTATTTTAATGAATTTATAGAATTTATTAAAGTTAACTTCACATTGCTTAATAAGTTATGAATTTTTATTTCAGTTTAAAATTTGGCTATTGGCTTTTACATTAATGTTTACTGTTTATTTACAAAAATTTTATTAAATTAAATTTTGTCTTAATCAGAATTGCAAAAAGCCTTAAAGCTTTTTTATAAAAATTTTTTGGTATCACATTTTTTTAAAAATTAAGTTTTTTAATATATTAAAATAAGATAAATGTTTATTTATTTAATGTTAAATATTTATTTTAAGTTTAAAATTTAATTTTCTATTTTTATTCATTATATATGTAATTTTATAGTTAAAATGTTTTTATAAAACTTTTTAAATTGTTTTTTAATAAAAAATCGGTATTATTTTTTTTAAAAAAAACATCAAACTGCTTAAAAATATTAAAAAACCAATTTTATAATAATATAAAACTTTTATTATGTAAATATACAAGTTTATTAAATTTTATTTATATATTTATTTTTATAATAATGATAATATTTTTTTATTAATATAATAAATGCAGTTTAATTATTATTTAAAACAATACAAATATAAAAATTTTAAATTAAGTATGGCTTATGTTTTTTTTATACATAATTAATTATTTAAGCTAATTAAAACTATATCATATATTAATTAATTTATAAATACTCATATAATTACAAAATAAGCTAAAAAACAAATACAAAGCAATATTACAATCAAAATTAATATAAATACTACAAACAAAGTTTTTTTTATAAATTATATTATTAAAACTAATTATAATCAAAAATTAAAACTAATTTATTATTAACTATAAGATTTTTTTTGTTATACTTAGCTTAAAGCTTAAAATTTGGCAATTAAATATTAAATTTGTAATATATAGCTAAATTATAAACAAGATTAACAAGATTAATATTAATTTTGAAAGTATTATTAAAAATTAAAAAAAAATTTTAATTACCAATTTTTGATATAAAACTCTTAATTAAAACTTTATAAATATAATTATTAGTAATACTTTTATATAAAAACCAAAAAACAAACAAATTTGTTAAAGATCTATTAGTTAAATCAATTTACTTAATTATATAATTATTAATAATTAAATTAATTAAATTATTATATTTAATTGTTTTTTCTTGTTAAAATTTTTTAAACTAAATTTATATTCCTTATTTTTATAATTTGTTTTTAATTTATAATATAAAATAATGTTTTTATAAGTTTTTAAAATCTGTTTTGTTGTTTATTATATAAAATATAATATATTTTTTTGTTTAATTGTTATTTTGTTAAAAAACAAGTTAACAAACAATTTTAAGATTTTTGAAACTAGTTTTTAATTAAAAATTTACACTTCTTATTTTACATATTTTTATAATTAAAAATGTTTTTAAAACATTTACAAAAAAACATTAATAAATTTTGTAAAAAACCAAACTAAAAAACAAAAATTTATTTTTACAAAAAAGTTAAAAACCAATTTATTATATATTCTATGGTTTTTTGTTTTAAAACAACTTATTTCGAATATAATTATTAAGTTTATACAACAAATTAAAAAATTAAAAATATATATTTGAAAAATTGAAATTTGTTTTAATTTTAGTTTAGTTTTATTTTTGCTTTTTAATAACTATTGCATTTTTATTGCTTAAATTCAAATTTATACAAATAATTAATAAACAAGTTAATTATCAATTTTGTTTGTTTTTTAAAATTATTGGCCCAAGCTGTTTACAAAACAAAAGATTTTAAAATCTTAAATACAAACTTCAGTATAATTATTAATTATAACTGTTTTATAATCTTAAAAAAATATAGGTTTTCTGTATATTATTATTGTAAAAATACTAGTTATATTTTCAAAATTTACAAATGTTTTTTCAATTTTAAAAATAACAATATTAATTAAAGATTTAATTAAATTGATTTTTTGTTCAAAATTTAACATATTAATTTTAAAATTGGGAAACACGTTTTTTAAAAATAAAAGCACAAACCAAAAAAACCTTTTATATAATTTTTAACTTAATTCATAAAGATCTAAAAATAAAAAATTAAACAAATAAGTCTTTTAATTATAAAATTTCTAATATTAATTTTGATAATAATATACTTATAATTATAGCAAACAATTTTAATTATATTTAACAATAACTCTTAAAATAAAATAAAATTATTATAATGCCAAATATATTTAAATACTTCAAAAATTAACATAATATGCAAAATATAATACTTAATAAACACAATAATATTAAAATACAAATTAAATATTAAAAAAACCAAAATTATGTATTAATAAATTTTAATTTAAAATATTTTTTAATATAATTATTAAACAGATATGCTGTTTATATTAAAAAACAATATTACTAAACTTAAAAATTAAAACCAATTTTTGAGATTTAGTTATTTTATAAAAAGCAATAAAAGCCTAAAAAGCTTTACAACTAAAGCATAATATTATTATTACTGAAAAAACAAATTAATTGCCAGATTACTTAATGATTTAAATTTTTTGTTTATTTTTACCAAAGTTCACTTATTTAATAACAAGCTATAATTGGCAAAATACTTAAAATTAATGAAAAAATTAGAAGTTAAAAAGATAAAAAGCTACGAAAAATATGAAGAAAAGAGAAATAACAATTATTTAAATTTCGAATTAATATTCTTAGTTATAAAATAGCATTAATAACTGTTAAAAAAATACAAATAATAAGCCAATTAAAAAACTGAATTGAAACAAAGTAAACAACTATTAACAAAAAAGAAAAAAACAATTCTATTAGTCATAACAGACAAAAGTACTAAGAAATACTAAACAAAGATAATATTATAAATTTTTATATTTAATTTAAAATTCAAATTTACATACTGTATATAAAATATATTATAATGTGATTTAATTCAATAATAAGAATTAAATTAAGTTAATAGTATTTATAAGCTAAACTACTAATTCAAACAAACTATATATAATTATTCTTTTTATATTAGCTGTACCAATAGATTACAAAACTGTATATATATATTATGAAAAACAATATTTATATCAGTGTTGGGACTGGACTTCTGGAATTCCACTGGACGTCCAGATTTTTCCAAAGTTCAAGTAATTCCAGTGGAAACTCTCACTGGAACGATTATTCCACTGGAACCAATATAATGTTAACCAATCAAAATGTAAGCATAGTAAATAATGTAACCAATAAAATTGTATACATTAATAGCGAAAACTAATTGTTATTATTTATAAAATTTGGTTTTTGAAACAATAAACCAAAATATACTACTCATTTCCCATTTTGCCCTGTTATCTGTTGCTGGGTGTCTGTAATTACTTAACAAATCACCTTCCATATTGCCATTATTATCACGTTCTGCCTTTTCATCTTCTGATCTGGCAATCTCCTCATCTATTAACATCTGTTCCCAGTCACGTAATTGATTTTCCCAATCATCGGGCGTTATTATACTTGATGGTTCGATATCTTGCAATTCGTCTTGTTCATTATCCATCCTATATTCATTTAGTTCGTTAGTAGGTTCATCGGTAGACTCATCGGCAACCTCATCGATGGGTGGTGTATTGGATCGGTTGAACAAGGTATTGTCCGTGGAAATTCGTTTTTTTCGTTGAGAAAAGTTAATTGAAGCACGAATCTGGCTCATAGCTAATACTTTTTCGTTCTAAATTTTAGAAACAATAATTTAGTTTATTTTAATAAAGAATAAATAAAAAAATCTTACCTGGAGACGGTTTTGCCGGTTAGCATGAAGAAATCCCATTGAACTCCATAGTCGCTCTATAGATGCTGCATTGACACAAATTCCAAACAAACGTATTGCCAAAGGACCTAATTCTCTAGTTGAAGAGGAAGCAAATTCCCAAAACCCAAATATATTTTCTCCAAATTGTTCATACGTTGTAAGATCAAAGGGATAATTTCGTTTTCTATATTCCTCTAGCTCAAGCAAAATGCAAATTGGCCGGCATTCAAACCAGGCCTTATAATAATAGGTAATAAATTGAGCAAGATATGTAAAGTTCAAATTTTCAGTATTAGTTCTGAACCAATATTTGGATTTAAAAGAAAAGTCAACAATAATAATGGTTGTTCCCATTGCTCCCATCTTCGCTCTAATCGTCGGATCATACATTGTGCCAAATCCTGATCTGAATATTCTTCCCACTTTTCAAAATGCCACCGAAAGCTTGTAATACTTCGTAAAGACGAGCAGTATCAGATTGTAATTTGTTGAGAGCTCCACAATAAGGAAGAAACAAAAAATGCAGCCGCGTTTTCGATTGCCAGAAATTGTCGTTAAGCAGAATCAATGTTATATTTCGTGGCAGATAAAGTTCATCGGGGTACCAGTTGTAAGGTCTAGAGGTAATTCATGGATGGTAGCTAGATTCTTGAAAATTTTAATGTTAAATTAAAGGTTCAATTAAATTAATAAATCTATAAATATATACTTACTCTTAAAGCTTGGCGAGATTTTATTAGACTTTTAAGACAATAACAATAAGAATTCCAACGAGTATCACCTGGACAAACCAAGGTAATATAATTCGAATATATCCGTTTTTGTACTTCTCGAAGCTTTCCAATAAAATATGAATGAACTGCGTTATTAAAATAACCGACTATTGTTATTGCTTGTTTCGATGCGGTTTTGAATTCGTTAGATTCCTTGAATATATCACCCACGGCAAGATTACATTGATGAGCGAAACACGGAAGGAAAACAAATTTTGGGTATTGCAATCGTAGCCGGCGTCTGTCCAAAATAGTAATTAGAATATAAATTTTTAAAAAGAAATAATATAATATTTACCTCGCAGCGGCATATGCTGGTGCACTATCAGAAACAATTGCTAATAATTTGGCCCCTATATCTGACGCGTCTTTGATCATACTTTTAATTTTAGGAATAACTTCAATCATTCGTTCTCGTTCTGAGCTTATATCGATTGCCTCCCAAATTTGAACTTCGCCAGTTGATAAGATAAATAATGAGCCAAAAAGTGTTGTTTTAGAACATTTTTCCATCCGTCAAATGCCAAGGTAACTCCAATGCTGTCTTCTTTTAGTTTTTGTTCACGTGACATAATCAAATTGGCTCTTTCAATATCTAGGATACGATTAGATAGAGCACATCGGCCAGGAAGGGTTAGGGTTGGATTTAGAAACTTAAAAAACTCTTGAGTTGCTGGATTTGTCGTCCATTGGAAAGCCCATCCATTTGATATTGTCATGTGAAGCAATAGTTGTTCAAATTTTGGTTTCTCTTTTGCCGTAATTTTTCTAACAACAAAATTACCTATCGAATTCGATCGTGTTCTTCTTGAACTTTGAGATGATGTAAGCATGGTAGAAGAAACATTGGAGATTAAATCGCTTGTGTGAATATCATCGTCTATTAAAAAAATTTAATTATTTATGTCTAACACAACTTTCAGAATTACTAACTACTCACCTGATATGCTAGTGTTTCGGCGTTTTTTTGAACTTTGAGAAGCATCTGTTTCATTATCCGTCTTATTACAGTACGCGTCTACCACTTCTTGAGATCCTAGCTTAGCACAAAAATACGCGCATTTTTTTAGGTGATTTCGGACAGTATTTTTTTTATTAGTGACCAGGTTTTTTAGAGCTTCTTCCCGACCGAGAGCTTCGTCGCAAGCTTTGCATATGCCGTAAGTATTGTGTTTATAATATCGTTCGTAAACCTATGTTTTCCGGGACCACCTATATGTCGTCGAGCCATTTTACACGAGGTATAATATTATCATTCATAAATCTCTCCGTTTTGTCACATTTTAATAGAGAAAATTTTTTGCCAAGCCACTGTACATCACTGGACGTCCATCCAGCGAATAAAAAATCCTAATTGGAAGGGTCCAGTGACAACTCACCACTGGAAGCTGATCTGTGACACCATTCCATCCAGTCGGGTCCAGTGACATTCCAATTCCAGTAACTCCCACTGGACGTTCCAGCAAACATCACTGATTTATATTATATGAACTTATAAACATTGTTACCGGAGGTTTTTGGTCTCTTTCCTTGAATGTTGTTAATGTCTGTTTTGTTGTAAATTCCCGTTTTCTGAAAGTAGTTGAACCTCCAATAACTGAATTTGTCTTCAAATTATCTCCTATAATCTGAACTGCTGGGCTTATGAGTGGAATGGCCAATTCCGTGCCAGTTACTTTATGTAGTTACGTTGTAGTAAACGTCAACTCTTTCCCAGGAATTGCTCGTCTGGAAGCTCACTAAAAAATGTGTAGTTACTTTGCTGTGAAAGTCAACTCTTCTACAGGAATCTCGTCTGTAGGATACCCTAATGATTATGATAAGAAAAGAAAAGAAAAATAAAAGAAATGTAAAAGAAATAGAATTCTGTCAAGGGAAACGTTTTCTATCCAGGCCTGGAGTCACTAACAGATTACTGAAATTGGTAGCTAATCAATTTCAAAATGTTAGTTGTGTTGAGAGAATTTCAAGTGTAATAATCAAAGGATTTGGTTTTCGAATATTTAATTTTTATTTGAGATATGTAAAAAGTGATTTGTTCTAATTAAGATACCTAAAGTAAGATACTATGGTAAGATATGAGAAGATACATTTTCTTGAAGAGAGAAGCTCTTCTTTTATACAACTTGTTATAGTACTAGTCTTTGAACTTGCACTTTTCTTTTTGCTACAATTTTGGTGAACTAAAGATACATTTCGGCAAACTACAAGTTATTTCACTGAACTATTGATTATTTCGGCCAATTTTCATTAATTTCGGCGAATTTTGACTATGTTACACGGTTCAGGGTATTGTGTAATTTGATCATCTTAATTTCTATAGTACAAATCGGGTTATTGATTAAATGATGATCTTTGATGATTTGATTAAATAATAAGTAATAATGAAAATGATACTAATATATACTAATTAATAATAGGAATTATAAGGGTAATTTCATGCTAATTAATAGCTAAAATTCTACTGGTAACAACATAAATGCCAAAAATTTAGAGACAATATTACTTTTAAATCCTAGTAATAAATAACAGTGAATAAATATATATAACTAAAATAGCAATAAAGACTATATTAACTACAGATTTTCAAGATTCTGTTATTTTAGCAATTTATTCTATTATTTTAGATATGTTGATAGTTTTTGAAATCTTTTATAATATCCAAAAAGTAATTATATACTTTTGGCAAATATAAAAATTGGATTTTAATCTGGTTTATTATTTAAATATGCTAATAGTTTGATTTTTAAAATCTTTTATACTTTTAACAGATTTAAAAATTGGATTTTAACTTAATTAAGATATAATAAAATGTTTTTAATATTGAGTAGTCTATATTTAGCTATTTTTTAAATCTAATACCACAACAAATAAAAGCTGATTAATAAAAACACACAAAATTTCTACGAATAAAATAACAGTATGTTTTTTATTTACAAAATATTGATGTTTTAATTTCTTATTTAAAACTTTAATAATATTTAAATTTATTCTTAAAAATAGTTATAGAAATTTTGCTTGCAAAAGAAATTAAGTTAATTGTATTTTAAAGATAAAAAGTATTATAAAACAAGTTATAACTTTTTTATAATTATAAATAAATATAAAATAGACTATTATCAAAGATAATACTAAAAATTGTAATAATTTTTGAATAAAAATTTCTTTATTTTATTTTTTATAATATTATAAAAATATATTTTTGGCAAGTTAGATTGTTATGTTCAACTATTTATGTTTAATTTATTGAATTTATTTGTAAATAAAATTTTAAATTTTTTGTTAATTGCGAATTTAAAATATTTGACTTATAATCAAACTATAATTTAATATCTAACTTATAGATAAATAATTAATATATACTATATATTTTTGTATTGAAATAAAAATAATATTTCTATAGAGCATAAAATAGTATATTATATGTTAATTGTTAATTAACATATTAATAATATATACTGTTATAATTAATCATGTAAATATTATAAAATTGATTTTTATATTTAAAATAAAATTAAAAAGTAGTTAAAAATTATTAAAACAAAATCATATATTCAAACTTAATATATGTTTGTTAATAATTTCTAATATACAGAAAATTAATAAAATTAAGCAATTAAAAATAATTGACAAAATAAGTAGTTTTATTTATCTTTGTTTAAACTAGTTAATTTAAAAGAAACTATATTTTTTCAAATATAATAATTATATTTTTTAGAATATTTGCAATTACATAATTATATTTTTATACAAATACTAATTTAATTTTTATTTTTAAAGCAATTAGCTTTCAGATATAATATATAAAAACTTATTTTATCTGTTAAATTTTTAATTACTTAAAATTATTATACATATTTCTTATTTTTATTTTTTTTAATTTTTAACTTCAAATTTTGTAGATATAAAAACAGACAAAACTATAATATACAATAAAAAAGTTTAAAAAATTCAAAATTTTATATTTACAACATCAAATGTCAAACTTGTTAATTAAATAACTTATTAAATAACTTATAAAATTGAGTTTTTTTTTGCTCTTATTATTTTTTAAAATTTTGTTATTTACTTATTTTTATTTATAGCTAATTTTAATATATTTTTTTTGTTGTTTTTCTTAATTTTTTTTTAATTTTTCAAGAATGTTAAATATAAAAGCTGTTATTTCTTTAAAATTTATATTATTAAGTTTTTTTTTGTGGTGTTTTAATATTTTTGAAATGTGTCAAGATTTTTATTATTATTAAATATTATATCTAGTTTTTTTTTGATAAAGTTTTATTAATTTATTTTTTTATTATTTTTTTTAGTAAATATATTTTTATAATTGTTATCTAATATTAAAAAAATTAGTTATGTCTTTTCTTAAAATTAAATTATTGTTTTATAATCAAATTACCAAGACAAATAATAACTTTATATGTTAATAATATATGTTAAAGTACATAATTACTTTAATAATTTTTTTTATTAATTATATTTTTCTATGTCAATTTATTTCTTATGTTTTTTTTTTAAAATTAGTTAGTAATTTAACAAAATTAGTCTTAAAGACGGATTTTTTTAGAAAATATTAATATTTTCTATTAAAAAATTTAGCTTGTACAAAAAATTAGTGTTATTAAAATATAATTTTTATTAACAGTTATACAAAATCTACATTTAATAAACACTATAGTTTTTTTAAGCAATATAAAAAAAAGATAATTTTTCATTTTTAAACCAGTTAAATTATAGTATAAATTCAAAGCTTTTTATAAAAATCTGAATATTTATATAAGATATTATAAAATAAATTACAAAATAATCTATAAAAAGTATTTAAAAAACAAATATTATATAATATATTTAAAATAGTACTAAAAGTATTTTTTATGTTTTTTTAATTATACTAAAATATAATTATTTAGAAAACTTGTTTGGTTTTATAATAAGTTTTTAATATAATATATAAAATTTAGAAATATGAAGATTTATAAAAGAAATTTTCATGATTTTTAATTTTATATTATATAATTTATAAATATAATTAATTACATATATAAATTTATTATTATTATAAAGTTAAATAAATATGTATTTAATATTATTAAAAATAATATTTAAGTAAATTTATTAATATTATTAATATTATTTATTATTATTAAATATGTAAATTAATTAAATTATTATCAAATTCTGAAAAAATATTAAAAGTATAATTAAAACTATTATAGTGAATTTTCAAATTACTAATAATTTTTTTTTTAAATTTTGGTTTTAAAAATATTTTATTTAAACTATAAATTAATCTATTTTTATTAAAAAAACATAAATATTCATATATTTAAAAATAATTATTATTAATATTATCTATCTTGAATTCAAATCATAAAACTAATTTAAATTAAGAGTTTTTTTATTTTTATTTTTATTTTTATTTATTTATTAACGAGTGCAGCCCAACCAAAATCTAGAATAAGTTACAAAGAAAAGTAGCCAACTAAACATGATTTACGCATTTGCTACATGTGACCGGCCACTCGAGCCAATCAAGGCAACACTACACACTTATAGAAACACTAATCCTATGAACAGCACCAGACAAAAACAAGAACCTATCCCTAAAACTAAAACTGACGTCAAGAGAATCCAACACACCAGTAAGACGGACCGTGTCAACTAAGAGAGACAGAGCACCCACACCAAAAGCACTGGCCACAAAAACATCATCACCAATCAAACCACTTCTCTCTATGTCAGACCTGAACTTAGTTCTAAAAAGCCAGAGGTTCATCCTATGACTTTCAGCTAAACAACGAACAAAATCCACTACCACAAAGGCCACTTTCTTCTTGTTACTAAGAGAAGCAATAGCCTCATTTATCCAACTCTTGAGAACAAATTCCTTGCAAAAAACCGAATACAAACCAACATCAAACACCCCCAGAGAAAGATTTCACAACACAAAAGACGGCGACAGTAGATCAGGACCCATTAAAGTTTTCTACATACCATTAAAGTCACCCAAAATATCTGACTGCACAGAAGCATCCTTAACACAAGTAAAGCCATGATCAGGAAGTTCCACATCATCACAAAATAGACATGACACACCAGGGTAATCCTTATTATACAGCCTCTTTCGAACAGCAACAGGCAACTTGAAATGAACAGCTTTTATGAAGTATGTATGAAGAGCAGCAGTGGCTCAACATGTACTCCCAGAGAGCATATGAGAGTTAGGGTGCCAAACTAGAGTGGTACTATTCTAATCAACAACCAAACCAAACAAACAAGACAAAACCTCTTGGCTAGGACTTACTTCCTATTGAAACTTGTAAATGGAACAAAAAATATCACGTACAAAATGATGGACATTACCAGAATCTGGTCTGCCATTAGCAACCACATATCTACAATTAATTCTAATAGGAAGAGAGATCCTAGAGTATATAGCTTATTCAGCAAAAGCATCAGTTATAATATTATCAGCAATGCCAGCATGACTTTTTTTATTTTTATTTAAAAATATTAAATAAATTTAAATTTATGTTTTTGTTAAAAAAGTTATTAATTTTTTTATTTTATATATCTTTTTTTAAAGATATTTATTTTATTAAATAATTTATCTATCTTATTATTTATACTTTTGAATTTTAATAAAATTATGTAATATATAATTAAATTATTAAATAACACTTTTTTAATAATTTTTTTGTAAAAAATTATAACAAAATATTATTTATTTAATTATTTAAATAAAAATATTATTATTATTATTATTATTATTAATTTTTATTAATTAATATACAAGTTAAAAAACTTCTTTTTCTTCTATGTCTAAAATTCTCCAAAGTATATATTTTTGAAGAAGTTTTTTTTTTGTTTTTATTTTTTATTTTTTACAATTTTCTAAGAAACAAACTTCTTTGTTGTTGAAAAGTAAAAAATTTAACCATAAAGCTATTTTAAATAAATTGATTGCTTTATAATAAATAAAAAAATTGTTTCTTTAATTTTTTGGTTTTTTTAATTATTTAGCAAATTTAAAAAAATAATAAAAAAAAAAAATAGCTTTATTATTAGCTTATTATTAAAAATCTTAATATTTTTATAGTATTAACAATTATACCAAAATTAATCTTAATTAATTGCTTAAAAAAATTTTAAATAGAAAAAAACTTTTATTTAAAACTAAAAATAGTATTTTAAAACTAATAAAAGATTAATTTACAATTATTTTATTTAAGTAAAATACTTTTATAAAATATTATTAAGCAATTTTAATAGTTATAATTATTATATTAATAAAATGCTTTAAAAAATAAAGAAGTTGTAATTTTTTTATTTTTTGTTTTGATTATAATTATAAAAATACAAAAAAAGAGTTTTTTATAATAATATATTTTTATTAAATATAGTAAATTAAATTATTAACTTGTTTTTGTTTTGTTAATTCAGTTTAATATTGTTTTTTGTTTTTATTTTTTTTTAAAATAATTAAGTGATATATATATTAAAAAAAAGTTTAATTAAATTAAAAACCAAATTTTTATTTCTTAAAATAATAAATTAATAAAATTAACATATTTTTAATAAAGCAAAAATTAGCTTTAATTTTAATTATTACTTTATTTAAAAGATAATAAATTAATAAAATTAACATATTTTTAAAAAATTTAAAAATTATATTATTTTAAAAAGCCTGCAAAATTTTGAATTTTTAAGAAAAAATTATATCTGTCTAAATTAATAAAATTTGCATTAAATTTATTATAAAGATTTTCAAAACAAAAATTATATTATTTATTATTAACAATAAAATAGCTTTAAAACACAAAATATTGTTTAATTATAAATAATATAAACTTACTATTTAATATAAAAATAACTTATAATAATAAAATAATATTATTATACAATTTTTTTAAAATAGCAAAATAACAAAATAACAAATTATAAATAAATAAATTCAATATAATAATAATAAAATTGTTAAGCTTATTTTTTTTTAATAATAATAAATTTCTTAAATTAATAATTATTAATGCAAAACTTGTTTTATTTATTAAACTAATTAATTTAATACCAAAAAATAAAGTTTTTTAAAACACAAATACTTTTTTAAGTTAAAAATTCAGTAATAATACAGTTTTTGTAACAGCCAACTTAATTATTAATTAAACTATTGAAATTAAACATAATAATAAACTTAAATTTTTGGGTAACATCTGTTAAATTATATTTAACAACAAAAAAATATTTCCAAAAATAATTAAATTTTTACCTAATTTGTCAAAACTAATTATATTAGTTATTACAAAGATTTTAATTGCTGTTATTAAAAATATTTTTACAAGAAATTTTGGTTTGTATAATATATGCAAATTTTTTTCAGTTGTTTATCTGGTTTTTTTGGTGATTGCAGATGGTAATTGGTCGAAATATTGCCAAAAAATTTGCTAAAAATAAATCATCTTTATTTGTTATAAATTTTTTATAATATTAAAACAAAACTAAATAAAATAAAATTAGTAGATTATTAATTATATTGATAAATTTGATAACAAAAATTAATTAGATAGTAATTTTATCAGTTTACATAAAAAAGTTTCTTTTTTAAAGATAATTTATTTAAAAAACAAACAATTTAGTTAAATAAAAAAAATTGAAAAATAATACATAAAAAATATAAATTATTCTTAATTATGATTAAATTAAAATTGAAAAAATAGACTTATATGGCATTTTTTTAATTAAAAAATCTATTATTTAACAACCAAATTAGTTTAATTTAATTTAATAAATTTGATTATTGCTTTTTGTTACAGCTTAATAAGTTGTATTTTAAATAACTTAATTTTCTAAATTTAAAAGCAATTATTTTTATACTTTTATATGGTTTTTTCATTGAAATTTTTTTAATTCATTTAGCAGTAGCAATTTTGTTTAACTTAAATATAAACATAGTCTGAATAATTTTTTTGAATTTTGAAAAAATAAAAATCTTTAATTTATTAATTATTTTTTCTTAAGCCATGTTTTTTAACAGTATCGCAATTAATATTTAATGCAAATAATTTTTTTGGGGCTTAAAATAATAGTATAGGTAAAACAAAATATAAAAGTACATAATTTATTTTAACTTTACAATAGATATAATAATTAATATATTTTATATTTTATTTAATAACTCAAATTAATAGATTTATGTTTCATAAAGTTTTTTAATTATTAATTTCTGTTTTAATTTTAACTAAATGATTTGATATATTGTAAAAAATAATAATTTATGTTTTTATTATAAATTTTTTGCATTTTTGAAGATATTCAATGATATTTAAATTTGGAATATATAAAAAAGTTAAAAATATTATTTTAAATATATTTTATTATAAAAAAGTGTTTATGCATAAAAAAATTATTCTGTTAAAGCCATTATTGCACTTTCCTAAATCCTTAAATTCAAGAAATAGTTGTTTAGAATTTTATTGTACATTTTCGTAGCCATTATTCTTTTAAAAAGTTTTAATTCTTTTAGAATAGCCAATTTATGAAAAAATATTCGGTCTAATTTTTAGAACTGGACAATTTGGTGGTTTCTTTTTATAATCATGTTATACAGTGTTCTTAAAAAACTGGACCAAAATTTTATTGGATATAAAGTATTGTTCCAATTTTAGTTCAGGTATTTGTGCACTTCATCTATGATTCTTTGCTTATAATATTCTATTAACATCAGGGCAAAATTTGGTTGTTTTTTATGATATTCTTAAACCAAATGTTTCAAATTGTTGTATATGAGATTGATGTTT
Source organism: Geosiphon pyriformis (assembly GCA_016748015.1). Classification (NCBI taxonomy): domain Eukaryota; kingdom Fungi; phylum Glomeromycota; class Glomeromycetes; order Archaeosporales; family Geosiphonaceae; genus Geosiphon; species Geosiphon pyriformis. Next base: position 13,583 of record JAAOMT010000591.1, on the reverse strand, counting down.
CAATCTTGTCTCCAAAGTGTAAAAAATTTATTGAATCTTGCCATATTTTTTAAACAATCAATTTGGCCATATTGGTCATAATTTTTCTCAATCATCTGGCCATTTTTTGTGATTTAAATTGCCATTTTCTTTAAGTTTTTTTAAAATATTATTGTATTGGGCACTTCGGGATGCTTGAAATTTTAGAAATTTTTTCCAACATTTGTAAAATAGTTTCCATTGTATTTTGAAACGTGATTCAGGGATTTTATCTGTTTTTTGGATAAAAAAAATAGCAAAATTCTACCTTAATTTGGGAAGATATTCACATAAATCTTCGTAATTTTGTACAATATTTTTAATATCAAATATAATTTTAATTAAAATTTGATTATATAATATTTTTTTAATGCTTTAAAAATATTATCTATTTCCTATTTATATAATGTAAAATTTTAAAAACTTTGAGTAAATATAATTTATATGCTTATTATATGTGACTAATCATTCATGTTAATTCGAATTAATTTTATCACTATTTTATATAAACATATTTTTAAAAGTTAACAAAATTTTGTTGCGTAAAATAAAAGTAATAAATTGATTGATAACAAAATTTTTACTATTTATTTTTTATTTGTTAATTTTATCTATTTTTTGAAAAAATTTGTACGATAATGTTTTATTTGAATATTTATTTCAAATGAATATATATATTTTTAAACAATTAAAAACATATGTTTGTTTTATTTTTAAAATTTTTATTGTTGTTAGAAAAAATTATTTGTTCAATTTAATTATTTAAATTTTTAATCAAATAAAAAAAATATTTATTGAAAATAACGTATGAATTACAATAGATCCTAATAATGGGAATAACTTGATTTATAATTAAAAATGAATAATATTTTAATATATAAAATAAAATGATTATAATGAAAACAAAAAAAAATTTAATCATAAAAAAATATTATACTTAAAAAAATAAGTTTTTAAAACCTTGAATTTTTTTAATTACTTCTTTGTTTAGTAAATGATAAAAATCTACTACTCTAGTCATTTACTTGATGATTGATTTAATCATTAGTTTTTTATAATAATTATATAAATATAAATAGTAAAGTAAATACAGAAAGCATCAAACATTAAATATTAAAAAGATTGGATTGGAGTACAAATTCATAGATACGTAAGTTTGCATTTATTTTTAGTTTTTTAGTTATTTATAAATTTTTAGTCAATTCATATATAACTGTAAATTGTATTCATTCCTACCAATGGAACAACTTAAATCCAATAATAAATCTAAAATTTTTACAAGACTAAATATAAATCAAGTTTTTTCTAATTTTCTAACCTGAGATTACATATAAGTTGAAGCAGGCTATGAACATCTTTAATGGTATTATTTACACTAACTTGATCCAATTAAGAGAATATTTTTTTCTATATTTCACTCAATAAAGTTTAGATTTTTTTTGTATTCTTAAACGAAATTACTTTTTGACTCTAAATTAAACCGTATGGCAGAAGAAGTAAAATTAATTAAACTCAAGAATTATGATTGACTTAAAAGTAACAGTTTTTATTTATTTCTTAAAATTCCTAAAAATCCTTAAATTATGATAATGTTTCTAAACAGAACTTGAATCAGATCTAAAACCTTTCAAATATTTTACAAATGTTATTTTTCTAGAGGCAAATATTTTATTCGAAACCTATTATCCAACTATCAAATTTGCCTAAAATCGAGCGTTTTTAGATAAGTATATACTTTTTCGATTGCTTCTCGGTCACGTTACCGATAATGGGGTTGAAAAAAATTAAAGATGTGTATTAGTGTTTTGTAAAATTAGTCCGAATTCAGAAGAGAATTTGATTAAATGTAGTTATGGCGTTACATTCCGAAGAATCTTCGATATGGACGTTGCTGATAACGATATTTGAAGACTGAGGCGTGGTATTTAAGACTTGTAAATCATCTACATTTTCTGGAATCACATCACGAAAAGATTCCGGAACCAATATGGGTGTCCAGCATAAGGTTTGATATGAAGTGTTTATTTGTGAGGAATTTTGGGTTAAATCTGAATTTTCAAATTCAGGAACGTTATATAATACAATCGATGCTGCTTCATTCGAAAAAACTGGGCAGCATGTAAAGGGCTCTTGAACATAAGTGTCGAAGAGAATACTCGAAATTTCTTGGCCCTCAGGATAAATCGAGTTATCAAAATTCTCAAATTCCCTATTCAAAGTGGTTTCGTGGTTTGCCAAAGAAGCCGTTGGAATATTGTGAATTGGAGCAGGAAAACTTTGGGCAAAATCCTGAAGTGGTGGCCTCATATGATCTCGATACCACTCAATAAACTCTTCTTTGATTTGACGTGCAAGAGATTTATATTGTTTTTTTACAAGGTCATCTTCTCGTCGCCATAAAGATTGGGCTATTTGAGATTTTTGAGTCAAACTCAATTTTATTTTTTTTTCGTTAATTCGTTTACACATTGCCGTACGATATGCTAAAAAGGCATTTGGTGTCATTGTAGGATTTTTATTTTTTCGTACTCGCTTCTTAGCGTTCATCAACAATTCTTCGTGAGAGATTGTTGGAGGCGAGTCTGGCCTAAATTGAGAAAAATCTTTTGGCATTATATATTGTCTTGTAATTCTTTATTCAAAATCAATGGATGGTTCAAAATCTTTTACAAATGACACCAGGGCGGAAATTGTTGACCATTCTACGAAAGATTTTATAGATTTTTTTGAATGAGATTTGAGCTTCTTAAACCGCAGGAATTCATGGCAAAGAAATTTCATATCATTACAAATTTACTTTTCTCTGAAAAAGAACCAATTTAATTACAATTTTTTTTTTAATAAATTAATCTCTGGAAATATATTTCCGGCTTGCTTCTTCATGTGCTCTTCATAAGAAATGATGACCATCCTAATTTAATTATCTTGGCTCATTAGCAATGATTGTGTAACGCCTGCTTCGGTCATAAGATGGTATTGCATATTCAAAAATAAAATTAAAGTTTGGGGCATAAACAAAGATCACTGTGTTTTTAAAATTCTTGAATTTAACAAACAAGAAAGTATATATTATGCACTGTATAATAAAAGACCGTAGATTACTTGAAGAATTCATGAGACTTCTGAAGTCATAGAATTTAACTTTGAAAAAATATAAATCAATTTCATTTACTTCTTCTAATTAAATGCTATAATCTTTTAGATTCGAAAAATGAAATCGGCAGGAACAAGGATTTTAGTTATATTCTTAGTTAACGACTCCTGAATTAAGGGATCAAATGTAATTAATTTTTTTCGTGATCACAATGAAAATGGTAGAAAAAGAAAACCCGTCATTTATTCACTCATTCATTCATTCATTCATTCTTTTATATTTAGGAATTTCTAATTTTTGTTTATAAAGAATCAAATTACGTATTTTAATTTCTAGACCATATGAAATTTGATATATGATTGGTACAGATTTGGTAGTGAATTTGAAAATTTAAAAACCGATACTTGATTAAAAAGTTTTCCTTGCTGACATAATCCCTAATTTATATGTATGTATATTTTGAATTTTCCAAATTTCATTGTTTTAGGCGCTTAAATATTTGATTAGAAGTTTAAAAATATTTCAAAACGGTCAGCATTTAGAAGGAAAAAAAAATGGCTGAGTAAAAATATGTAAGAAATAGAAAAGGGAAAAAAATGAAAAGTTGATAGATGCATAATATTATTTGACATCAGTTGTTTTCTGATTTAAAATGATATTTTAAGACGAAAAAGAGTATGAAATCATGGAAAGATATTTTTGAAAGCATCTAGCTACATTAATAACTTATGATTCTCGAGATTTTTTTAATAAATGCTAAAAAAAGAATAATACATTAGAAAAGAAAGCTATAATAATATATACCAAAATTTTGAAAGTATTTTTAATAAACCATAAGAACTTGAATACAAATATAAGTGATGCAAAGATAAGTAATGTAACAGAAAAAGAGAGCATAATTAATTATGCTTGTAAAATAATTTACCATTTGAAAAATATTTTTTATTTTTAGAATTAATTTTTTGAAACAAATTAAATTAACTTGAGGAATATTAAATTTTTTTTTAGAACATTATCCAATTGGTTTAAGCTAAAACCATGATTCAAGCATATTATTTTTTTTAATTGAATTATATGAAAATCTTAAATTCAATTTGTTTTCTAATGTATATTATTACTCATTAGTAAAATATTGTTGTACAGATCAAAAATTATTTTTTATAAAATTCATTTTTGATATACTAAAACTACTAACTAAAATATTTTCTCATTTTTCTTGGCCTGCAGTCAATTAAATTGAATTGAAAGCAAATTTTATGCGAAAAAATTTGGCTACATGGCTCTATCATTATAGAAACGTAAAATTTTTATCTTTTAGCAAAGTTGCAAAAGGCTGACAATACTATGAGATTCGAATCTTTTTGTTCTTCCACAAATGTTTTTTTTTCAGTAAAGTCGATCAATTGGAATGTAGAAAAAAATTTGGGATATTATGCTGCAATTAAAAAAATACAAATGACTCTATAATTTGTTTCTATGTAATGGCACAATTTAAATTTAGATTTTGAAATATATTCAAATTTTTTGAAAATATTTGTAATAAAATTCAAACATATTCATAACAATTATAAAATAAATAAAGACAAAGACATCTAGAAATTTAAAAATATCAACAAAGAAATGACGAGAGCTTGGTAAGCATGCGGTAGATTCGCGTGATGTCATATTCAATTTTCTTCTCAGAAGAATTTACCATAAGAAGGAGCTTTTAAAATTTTTTTGAATAAAGTATAAATATACTGAAATTAGATAATGCACAAGAAATATCATGATTGAGTTATTTAGGGAAATGCCAAGTCAAAGCCAAGTTTTTGTACCCACTTCTTGAAGCATACTTTAGCATTTTTTTAACAGAAAAAGAAATTTTAAATGTGATACAGCATTTCAAAAATATAATTTTGGCCCTCTTTATTCTCCTACAGCTGCCTGCATAACTGGCAATAGAGAAGTAAAAGTTAAGATAATACTTAACAAGAAAGTTGGTATTCATAATGTAAAAGTGAGTATTTTGGCGAATAGAGTGTTGTGGCAAAGTTAGCAAAATAAATTCGCGTGCGAGAGTAAAACGCGTGAAATTATGAAATCTTTTATACTCTTATCAAAATCCTGAACAAATCATTGACTTCGCCACAATAATGTAAGTTGCCAAAATATCCTCTTTTACCTTATGTTCTGACAGTAAATTATATTCTAAACGGGATTATCAAATTTAAGAAAGAAAACATTGAATTAAATAACCTTTTAAATCAGTTGAAAAAAGGTAAATAAAATCATAAGGAAAAGTGAAAATTGCAACATCAAAGAATGAGGTAACACAAACCAGGATATCAATTTGTTCAGGATAAAAATGACAAATCCAAGAAAGAGAATAGAATTTTAATATTTTGATTAAGCTCAATAACATGACATGGATGAATAGAAAAATCCTTGTGATAATATATATTGTATATTGTGGGAATTTATGATAATAACGGATAAATTCATTATGTAAAAGTCTACTTCCTTAATTTTATTATAAGGTCTAAAGAGAACTCAATTGAGGTAAGGATTATATGAATTTTCTTAAAAAATTTTGAGGACCGGAATTAGCACTAAATGAAAAAACTGACAGAGAATAACTACGAGGAGCTTTCATGGTTTATAATTTCAAAGTAAATATTCTGACTTCACTCTGATTTGAAATCAAAGAAATTTATTAAATTATTCCAAGATGAAAATTAAAATTTTTTAAAAGAATCTGGTTAATATAGTTAAATAGCCATTATGTGACTTGTGGATCATCCCGATTACAGTGTAGCATGAGATATGCAATCAAATTCTAGAACGTGAAAAATGTTCCGATTTTTTGGTCTATGGTTTGAATCAGATGTTGAAGATTGCATCAGTCCTATCTTTCAATTTCCTACTAATATTTCTTTCTGGCTGTTTTATAATACCTAAATCCGTGAATTTTTATTTTTGAAAAAAGATAATTAGTTAACGTTGCAATCAAAATTTATTTGAATTCTAGACGATTTAAATCCAAGCTAGATTTGGAGATGGACCTAGAAACAAAATAGTTTGCAATTATGAAAACAAAAATATTTTGAAATAAGCCCGTGTTTATCAAAGGTTTTTTGGTATTTGTATTAATATATAATACTTTATAAAAAATCTTTCAAGTTCAAGTCAAACTTCTTTTTACGAATATGTGAAAAAGATCATATTTTTTTTAAAATCCTGGCAATAATTTAAAATTTAGGTTTTTTCTCAATATTTTTTACATTTTTCTAATTTTATTAATTAATAAAATTTTATTTGCATGGATTTTTGAGTTTTTATGCCAAGAAATTAAAATTTTTCTTAAATTTGTTAAAATTATTTTGTACAATATTTTTAATCTTGCAAAAATTAGATTAAAGTAACAAGCTGATAGATAACAATAAATAAGAATTGAATGTAAAAAATTATAGTAAAATAATTAATCAAAAAAATTAGTTTTAGGAATATTAAGCAAAGTTCTAAAAATAAAAAAGTATTAAAAATGTCAAATCATAATACCATAATTAAAATAACTTCATATTTCAATTACCAAAATCTAAAATTAAATCAACAATAATTTTTTTACAATTGAATTACAAAAACAGTTTTCATGTTAATATTATACAACCTTAGACATTTGAAATAATAATATATATTAAACAAAAAACATTCATAACTCAAAAAGACATTTAATTTGCTTAATATATGACAATCTTACAAAACCACTTTGGATAAGAAAAAACAGTCAACCAAACTCAAATAAAGGTAGTAATCTCATATATATTGAACCACTTGATGGCTGCTAAATGTAAGAAACCAACCAAAATTCACCTTAATACTTAACAAAAGATTATAAAAAAACTGATAAGTTATTCCTAAATAATAATTGAGATAATACCGTATTTACCAATTAACCAATTTTTTAGTTCTCTAAAAACATTTTGAAATTGTGATTTGTACAATTATAAAATATAGCACAAAATCTTCATATAAAGAGGCTTTTCCAAAAGAAATCAAACTGTATGTGTATTGGTTCACAAAAATAAACAAAGCAATGTATATCAGGATTTTTAATAATCAATTTGTAATTCGATGAAAAGGTTTCAATAAGATAATAATACGAAACATAAGATAATTTTCAAAATTTTAAATTGGTCATCATAATCTAATTTTAATTGCATTGCAAAATTTTGGGTAAAAGTGAAATGTAGAAAAAAGAAAGCCAAAAAATTATAAAGATTTAAACCAATTTATTATAGAAATAAGAGATGATGTTTCAGAAAATATGTTAAAGAATTTAATTAAGTCAGAACGAGGATGTAAATTAATTATTGAGAATAATGGAAAACAATATTATATAAATAAATCTATATCATAATAAATATCATATAAAGTATTAATCAATAATTGATTTATTCAAATACAAAAGTTTTTTGCAACAAACTTTATTACTAGAAAAAGATATGTAATCATTTTCACAAAGTAAAATGATAAGTTTTTACAACTTTTAAAGTTATTACTTATATAATTAATGATGGTTCCTTTGTTTTTTTTTGTACTTTATTACAGTAAAACTAACTTGAAGGTTTTAAAAAATTGTTTCTATAATTTGTTTTCAAGACATAATTATTGAATAATCAATATTGATATCAAATTTTAAGCTTTGTTAATTGAATTATAACATTATATTAATGGCGTTATTTAGATGTATTATTTACAAACTATTTTTCTATTTTCAGATTTCCTTGGCATTAACATAATAACCTTAAAACTAATTCCATTTATTGATATTTTAAATTTAAGTTTTGATTGTGTTTGTTATTTATTTCATCTGTCAAACGATATACCCCGCATTTAAAAAGTATATACAACATATATGCTTAACAGTCGAAATTATGAGATCAACTGATTTATACTTGAGAATTATTAAAGTTCGAATGATTTAAAAAATTAAGGTTTTGTAATAAAAACTAGGAGAACCAATTAGTTATTAAATATTAATTATAATAAAAAATTATAAAAGAATTAATAAAGTTTGTAGTACTGTTTTGCTGCCAATTGTAAGAGTATCAAACAAAGTCCTTTTGAAACCTGCAATGGAAGGTAAATGAATTGAAAGTAAACCATAATAATTCTGCTTATATAATTTTAATAAATTTCTAATATTTCATGTTGTAATAAATTAATAAATTAGAAAACTTTTAGTAATACTAAATTTAATGCAGGTTCGGATCCTAAAAAAGTTTCAAAACATAATACACACATGTAATTTATTCTTGTACTTCTTATGATTTTCCCTTCTCAATACATCTAAACATGTGGTTTAAGCCAACTTTTTATAGATATCCTTGACAAAATTTTTAATTGTTCATTGTAATCAACAAAAATCTTTTTGATATTATTTGTGACAAAAATGCAATGTCTGGTAATTTATCTGTCCAGTGTATAATATGGTAAACTTTAGTATGATATATTGTTTCAAAATTAAAATTTCGTAATATGGTGCACAAATGAATGA